>JAZKJV010000985.1:0-600000 GCA_037367405.1 Ottelia alismoides
TCTAGTGGGCGATGAGGATGGATTCTTGAGAACGATCGGACGACTGGGATCATGGAGAAAGCCAGACCGTTGGATCCAGAAAAGATCCAATGGCCGAAAAAGGGCGGCAAGGGCAAGGGGGACCGAGCCATGTGGCTCAACCAGAACGGGGCACGTGGCCCAATCAGATTATTCAGAGAGAAAATATGGAATTTGAGGGGTCAAATGGCCGAATTTGAGAAAACTCAAAACAAGAAAGTTGTAGATCTTAATGAGATCTACAAGTTTCATGTTGACCAAAAATGGAGATGAGGTCATTTGAAGACACAAAATATTTTTGAGGGTATTTTTAAGGCTAAAAATACCACGAATTTTAATTTTGACATTTGTTTGTGATTTTTAATTTATTCAAGACTGTGATAATTACAGGACTTTATCTGGTTTTTATTGACACATATTTAAGCAAGGGGGTTTAAAATAGGCAAATTATGATGATGAAACCGAGTTTCATGAAGCGCTGCATCCTGCAACCCCCACAAGGTGGGACAACCTGGGCCCCCCTATCCCACCTTAAACATATAAGAAACTGCGTGCGAATTTGAATACCCATATTAGAAAAATATTTGGTACGGTGGCGCTGCCCCCTACAACCACCATAAGGGAGGACCAACCCGAGTCGCCTAGCCCCCCTTCAACTTATAAGAAGGTATGCGGGAATTCGAATACTCATAAGAAAAAAAATTAGGATGGGGACGCTGCCTCCTGCAACTCATGCAAGGGGGGCCAACCAAGACTCCCTAGACCCCCATAAACATATAAGACATTGTGTATGAATTCGAATACCCATATAAGAAACAATTTTGGGATGGGGGTGTTTCCCTCTGCAACCCCCGCACGGGGAGGGGGGAAGGGGAGCAACTTGGGCCTCCTAGCCCCCTCTGCTTACGAGTTCAAATGCACATATAATAAAAAATTTTGGCATGAGTTCGCTATCCTTAAACTTATAAGAAGTTGCGCGGGCATTCAGATACCTGCAAGGAGGGGCCAATTGGGCCCCCTTAAACTTATAAGAAGTTGCATGCGAATTCGACTATATAAGAAAAATTTTTGGGACGGGGGTGCAACCCTATGCAACCCCCCCCCCCCCCCCCCCCCGCAAAGGGGGCTAACCTGGGCCCTCTTATCCCCTGAAACATATAAGAAACTATGTGCGAATTCGAATACCCACAAAAGAAAATTTTTTGGGACGGAGACGTTGCCCCCTGCAACCCTCGCAAGGGAGGCCAATCTGGGCCCATCTAGTCCCCTTAAACATATAAGAAACTAAGTGCGAATTCGAATACATATAAGAAATAATTTTGGGAAGGGGGCGCTGCCCCCTACAACCCCCGCAAGAGGGGGCCAACCTGGGACCCCCTACCCCCATTAAACATATAAGAAACAGTGTGCGGATTTGAATACCCATATAAGAAAATATTTTGGGATGATGGAACTGCCTTCTAAAACTCCCGTAAGGGGGGGGGGGCAACTAGAGCTCCCCTAACCCCTCTTAAACATATAATACAATATGTGCGAAGACGAATACCCATATAAGAAAAACTTTTGGGATGGGGGCATTGCCCCAGCAACCCCCGCAAGTGGGGCCAACCTGGACCCCTCTAGACCACTTTAAACATATAATACATTGCGTGTAAATTCGAATAATCATATAAAAATAATTTTGGGATGGGGGCGTTGCCCCCTACAATCCCCACAAGGGGGGGTAACTTGGGCCCCCTTGGCACCCCTTAAACATATAAGAAACTACTTGTGAAATGGAATACACATATAAGAAAAAATTTTGGCATGGGTGCGCTGCCCCCTGCAACACCCGCAAGGAGGGGCCAACCTGCGTCCCCCTTGTGAAGTATATGGAATTATCCTCAAGCGCATCACGGAAGCGTGATCGTCGCATCGGATACGACGAGGAACGACTAGTCGTACTAGTTGTTCGGTGCAGCGGAATTTAAAAAATTTTATTCGATGAAACCACATGATCCGAGAACCATTCTCAGATCGTTTCATCTATAACCACAACAAGTATAATGCAATACCTCTTGAAGCGTGGTTGATCAAATCTCTAAAGAAAGAGACCTCTTGTCTCAAGTCCGATCGTCGGCGAGACTGCTTGCGAGCGCGGGGATGAACCGCGTTGTCCTCGCAATCCAAGAAGATGATCCAAGCATGGTTGCTCCTGATCTCGTCGCACGAGATCAAACGTCTCCTTCATGAGAGGAACTCTCCAAGAAGACGGAGAACCGAAGAACGTCGAAGCGGCGGCACGGTGGCGAAGACGACGACGGTTCTCTCCTCTAGGGTTTGGTGGTCGGCCACCAATTAGAGGGAGAGAGGGCTGACGTGTGTAGAGAAGAAAGAGAGAGAGAGAGCTCCAATATTGCCAGTCATTAGAGAGCATAGAATGCCTCTCTATTTATAGGGTTTTGGGATCCATGGATCTCAATCCATGGGACACATAAAATCAATGGATGAGATTGATTTGTGTCAATCCAATGGCCAAGATTGTTGTTGTCTAAAGCAACAAATTTAGGTTAAAATATATTTGAAAAAATCAAATATAATTTAGTCCTAAATCAACCCAACAAATAAGGAGAGAATGTGCATGGAGATTTCATCTCCATGCACCTTCCATGTTGGACGGCCACCCATTCCATATAGGAATGGTGTGCCGCCCACTATGGGAGTCCAAGGAGGCAATCTCATGGATTCCCATGAGATTGCATATCTCCTTGATTTTTCTCTCTTATTTATTTGCAACAAATTTGTTGGATTTTATTCTTCAAAAATAATTCACAATTATATTTGAGAATATTGCATTCTTGCCATGGAAAAAATTGTGAATCATATTCACAACCCAAAACAACATATAATTCATATTGTTAATTAATTACACAATGTGTATCCAATACACATAATAATTAATCAACACATATAAATTATAATTAGCTCTCTCTAATACATTATAAATCACATTTATAATATATTATGAATAATTGGATATTTCTATCCACATTATTCTTATCCACATTAATTAAATCACATTTAATTAAATTGGATAATTTCTTCACACATCAAGATGATTAAATCACATTTAATCATTATTTCTTCATTGCTTAGATCTTATGGAATTATTCTTGAACCCTTCAAGAATAATGCAATCTCTCCGCAGATACTTGGAGATAAGGACAGGGCGATTGTATTGTTCCACGTATAGTGACATGGATATTGAGATCATATCTCAAATCCAGATCGCGGGCCTCCCATAGATGCTTGATTAAATCAAGACCGTAAATCTAATCTTCTCATTGTATCTGAATCACATTCAGATCAATGTCCAATACTTGGACCAAGATCAGATCACTTCTCTACTGAGAGGAGTCACTAAAATCCAGACCCGTTTCATCACTCCCTAGGAATGGAAGCGTCATGGTTATACAACCGTTTATGATCAAATCACCCTCAGGTATTCCCAATACCTGTACATCCTGCATACTGGAAGACTCAGACTAAACCCGAAGTATCAGATCAACTTTATACTGTCTACTTCATGGTTTTATCAGTAAGTTTCTCATTCGATCATTGGGAGTTGGTATCGATCATACACTTTCCAAAAGTGTACATCATACCTAGGTCTTGATCATATACTAAAAGTATATATCAAACCTACAAATTCAGTCAAGCTTCCAAAGCGAGACGACCATGCGCATGGAATTTGATTCTTCCCAATATCTCATGAGTGAGCTCATGTCTTCCGGTTCAGTAACTGAACCTGTATGATCCCTTTGAGAGATCGTATTACTCATATGCCCTTATATGCACACCAGCGCGCCGGTGTATAGACCTTGATTAGGTCATCAACCTATTGGTCTGCCAAATGTACATACTTGGACATATAGCAACACATCTGTCTCCGGTCAGAGGATGCGTGCCTATATCATGACAGCATATGATATAGGACTTTGGTTATCTCGATCTCGTTAAGTCAACTCTTTGACCTAACTAATCTGACACCTCCGAATCTCTATTCCTATGCAGAGGACCTGCATCAAGAGGTCGGTCAGATATCAGCCTTCAGAGATAAGGATTGCCATCTCCTACTCAGGCTGGAGATCATCTCTTAACAATCATTTGACGGTGCTTGATGAGTCCTCAATCTAACTCTTTAGATATTCATCCAAGCACCAGCCTCTATGATTCAATAGTTGAATCAACAGCTGTATGATTATTAAGATGGCCATGGTACATAACCCTAATTGTACTAAGGGACCTATTATACAAATTATTCATTCTTCATTTCAGATCAGGGAATGATATGTGCAATAACATTTATTGCATAATGGCTCGCTGTGGGCTCGCATTTCCAACAATCTCCCACTAGCCCAAAGAGCCATTAATGAGCTAATCATTTAAACTCACACTCATGTGACATCATAGGCTATTTAGAAAATAGCTAGGTAAGCTGATCAGTCACTCTGTTCCCGCGAGACTACGCCAAGTCCTTTTACGGCACTTGCATATCCCCAGTAACAGTGCTCGCATCCAATGTGAATGTTGCATCTTATGCAACCAATACTCAATCTAGTTAGTTACAGTGTCTTTGACACTACAGCTTAACAATTATCATAACCAGTATTTCCATAATCCTTATCAGAATATCCTTATTCCTGGAGATCACTATCTCTTAAGGTATCCACAGTTAAGACCTTTTAGATCTCTATCTATAAAGTCTTAAGTTTTTGAAGATAAGACTTTGAGATCACCATCTCAAAAAATCTTGTTATCTATGAAGATTTTGTTGTTACTGCAACCAAGTGTTTTATTTCCATAGTAGGACTAGTAACAGTTTACTACTCCCACTGCATGGCAGCCACCTGGCTTTTGTACACATCTAGCACACACTTGGCTTCTCAGAACTGATGCCCAAGGGCAAGTAGTTCCAGCATTCACTTCCTCAACTCTTTGAGGTGTTATCCCTTTAGATAGGTCAGTACCATATCTTAATGGTTAGAAGCCTTTCTTGGAATTTCTATGAATAGAATATGTCCAAGGTGTACTACAAATGTGACAGTCCCATTATCCTCTTCTCTTTGCTTCTGAACAACTTCAGAACTAAGATCTGAGAGGCATCTTCGAAATCTTATTTCAAGTTATGGAACAACCAGATTATAAAACACTAATTATTATCCTTATATCATTTTTAAATGATTAGGATATCATCTACATTTAGCACGATGAACACAAAAGCACTCCCACTAAGCTTCATATGGTTCATAAAGATTCTATCTGAAATCATAACATTTATAATTTCATCAAATCTTATGATCCAACTTCAAGAAGCTTATTTGAGTCCATAGATGGATTCCTTAGCTTGCACACCTTGCTTTCCTCAACCATGAAGCCCTGGGGCTACATCATGTGAATATCCTCAAAGAGGTATTCGTAGAGGAATGCAATATTGACTTACATCTTGAAGATGCAATAGTCAAGTTGTGTAGCTAAGGTTAGCAATATTCTGACGGTTTTAAGCATGGTCACCGAAGAGCAAGTCTCATTGCAACCAATGTCTTCTCTTCCAGTGTGTAGCTTATGGCTACGAACCGTGCTTTGAAGATCTCTACCTTCTCATCAGGTTCCCTGTCTCTTGAAGATCCATTTACACCTTTACAGGTCTTACCCATATAGGTGGATCCTCGAGGGTCCATATACAACACTTGTATATGAAGTCTACATTAGACTTTTATTGCTATCCATCTATCCATGCTATGATCTTCAGAAGCTTCATCACATGAAGTTCGATCATTGTCAGATTTCTCTAACACATGGAATCCATCCTCAAACTTATTTGAAGAGGTATTAATGTTTCATCTTTAATTGTCCTTTTAGTTTCCAATTTCATGAGTCTCATTATAAATGAGTTCCTACACTTCATTTTCATCTTGATTCTCAAGAGTCTCAACCTCTAAGAATCACATTCTCGGAGATGAGATATTTTAAGAATCTCAAGGTCATAAAGTAGGTATCCAATACCATCCTTTATTTTCCTAATGAAGCATCACTCTCAAGTGCTAGATTCCAATATACATGGAACCTTATTAAGGATATACATTGCAGTCTCTACTACACATATATACCTGGAAACTAAGGGATAATTATGCTAAAAATTCAACATTGATAAGATCATGTCACACATGATCTAATTGTATCTACTTATAACTCTTTTGAGTTAAGGTGTGTTAGGAGGTTTGAGATAGAAATGATATTCATATCTCCATAAGGTATTCTTCGAATTTATCTAGTAGGTACTTGCTACCTAGATTAGATCAAATTCATTTTATCTTCCTTCAAACTTTGGTTCTAAACCAAAATTAATGAAATCTTTGAACATTTCAAAAGTTTCTTAGATGAAGAGAAGAAATCTCATATCATACATAATCATCAATAGATATCACATATCCACAATGTTTACTATGATATAGATGATCCGCATACATCAATATGTATGAGATCCTGAATACCTTGGCATCTTACACCATTCCCGAAGAAGGGTGTATTGGACAATATTCATAAGTATGTAAGTTTTGAAATTTTAGACATTCTAAAGTTTCATCTCTTACTATTCTATTGATCAAATCAACAGACAAATGTCCAAGGCTTGATGCTAGATCATTGTCAAATGATCTTCATCCTCCTATTGATCTTGAGGTTTAATTTCAGTATTTAGAAATGTTAATGAACCATTCATTAATTTTCTAATTTAGTGGAGTCCACTAGATTTTTAGATTACTTTCTGAAATATCTTCATCATAACTCTTTATGATAGGTCCATTCCAGAATTCATGTTTATTTCCAACATTTAGAAACAAACAATGAGTGTATTCTAATGTCTAGGTCATAGAGACATTCTCTAAGACTAAGGGCTCTCCCACTGAAATTAACAAGTCTATTAATCCAACACAGATTGTTGCAACAATTGCATCAATATTCATGTGGACAACTATAAACCTTTAAGACCAAATTTTCCAGTCTTCTAAAACATATGCAACCCATTGCAAATGTCATCAGAAGATTGAGATACAATTATTTGACTTTATCTTGTTCAATAAGTAAGTCAATATCAATGATTTATGTAGATTATTCTGATGCTCCATCCGAGTCCTTTTCTAAGGATTCTAGACAGACTTGATAGTCATACTATCAACACATCAACTTATTGCAGTATTGGCACTCATCCAACTCTTTGGATGTCATATGGAAGTCACAGAAGTCCAGTCAACTCTTTGACTTTCCTTCTTTCTTGGGTCCAACCCATGCTTCCATTGCGCTCCCTTTATCTATAAGCAACCATTTCTTAAGACTAAGGATCTCTTACAATAAATTCAAAAGAATTCAAATGTAAGATCATTTCAACATTTATACATGCTTCATTAAATTCATACAATATGAATATTATGAAGCTTCATGAATGACTAGAGTATAGATAGTAGAATAATGACACTCATCATCTACATCCATCTAAACTCATAAAACATAGGTTCAGGTAGGTACTCAAACAATTTGAATACATCATCTCTTTGTAGAGCTACCATTCTACATGATGCAGAGAACCATGTCACTCATGATTAAATGTCAAGAGCACATATGTATGCCAGAAAATCTTCATTGATTTTATAAGGATTATTTGACAATTGCGATCATCATCGACATGTTACTTCCAAAGTACATCCAATGAGATCAAGACTATAGAGACATACAAACCCTAGGGTTGTAGTCCTATTATCTATTTAATTGTCATTCCTCATTAGTCTGAGGAGACTTGCATATTGCAACCACATACATTATGTGTTCAATTGCAAGTACAATATCTGGATCATGAGTCCAATCCAAGATATTTCACTGGTTATTATTGAGTATATCATTGAGTGGGTTTTAATGAAGGATTATCTGAAATAAGAAATTTGCATAGATGTATGTATTTATATATACATATTTTACTTTGATTTAGGAATTTTTATATCAAAGTTGTCTCGCCATGTCAACATTGAAAGTTCATTCCCTCAATCACTTTCAATGTAAGAGATATACTTACCATTATATCTCAAGCAAGATCTGGGATCTCCTTCCTTATCTTTGTTGCATCCCAATAATATGAGAACCTACAACTCGGATAAAAAGAAGCGGGAACACATTCCGCCTTGCAAGTCCAACTTGCATCTCCCAATTCGGTCTTTAACACCCGGGCCCACCACCCCTAAGGCGATGTTGACCCGTCATTAATTGAACCAACCGTCAACAGGAATACAACTCGCTATGCGCAATCCAATATCGCCCCAATAATATGAGGACCCGATATTGGGGTCACTACGCATACGTCCTTACTCTTTCGAGAAGCGATGAGCCCGATCCAGATGCGCTTGCATACAGGAGCTGTCACTTCGGACAGGCGTCTCCCACATGCAATCCCTGGCGACGGAACCCTCCGCCTTGACGGGAGACCATGGATGTCACTTATGTGATCCTCCATATCATATTCAAATTTTAATTAATTATCGTGAATCATATTCACATAATTAATTCTTCCAAGGGAATTATTATCTCTAATCATATTAGAGTATTTCAATTGGACATAATCAATTTAATCATATTAAATTAATTATCAATCCAATTCAATCAATCAAACTTGATTATTTTACTTGAATATATATGGTAATATCTCAAAATACGTATTAATTCGAATTTTAATAATTAGAAAAATACATCTTAATCCCTCGGACATTATCCCGGCCCTACCCGCTGTCATGGCCAGTACCGACGAGAGTGGGAAGGACCACATACGTTGCAACCCGCAACCCCAATGCTCTCCGACTAGGCACCATATCCGCCTCGGGAAAGGATAATGCCAAATTGATTAATTTGTACTTGAGATGATCATCGGTTCTTCAACCGAAATTGTACCATATAGTAATAATCAAAACATTTTTTATTATAAGGAAATTTGCTAGACAAATTCCCAAATCCTATTCAAGCATCAAGTTTGAAAGATTGTGGTTTCCAATTATGATTTAGATCACATCTTAATCAATTATTGGTTAAGGCAATGTCATTTAAGGGAATAATTATCATCAAATATTTCACAAATATTTATGCACAATTATTCTAGGAAATTAAACAATTTAATTTCACTAAATGATTAAATGACAATCACCAATCAAATATTAAGTTTGATGAATGTGTTTCCAATTAAGATTTAGATCAAATCTAATCAATTAATTGGATGAGGCCAAGTCAATTATGTAAATAATCATCTTCAAATATTTCACAAATATTTTTCATGATTATTTCACGAAATTAACAATTAATTTCACTAATTGACAATCACTTGGTTCTTGATTAGGACTGTAATTTCAGCAGTGACCCCTTCTTACTAAAATTAGCATATCTCAATCATATTAAATCCAAATTAGACAAAATCAATTTTCATAGATTGCTAATTTGATTTAGGACAGAATCCAAGTGATGTTACACGCATTTCGAGGCAAGTCTAAACAGTAATTAACATTTTAATCACGTTCAGATCTACAGTTCCCGCAACAGTGCATACATGTTCATTAAAACAACCATATCTAGAGCATACGAAATCCGATTTACGTAAACTCAGATCCTATGGTTTCCTTATTTAATGGGGAACAAAATCCAAGTATTAAACTCGTGTTTAAACAATTTAAACAGTGCCGAATTTATTTACTAAACAGATCTGCGAAATCAAATGCGATGAAAACTTTCGCGACCTTAACGAACCCAAGTCGTCCTCGGTTTTTCGAATCATATTCGAAACCGTCAACCTGGCTCTGATACCACTTGAAGTATATGGAATTATCCTCAAGCGCATCACGGAAGCGTGATCGTCGCATCGGATACGACGAGGAACGACTAGTCGTACTAGTTGTTCGGTGCAGCGGAATTTAAAAAATTTTATTCGATGAAACCACATGATCCGAGAACCATTCTCAGATCGTTTCATCTATAACCACAACAAGTATAATGCAATACCTCTTGAAGCGTGGTTGATCAAATCTCTAAAGAAAGAGACCTCTTGTCTCAAGTCCGATCGTCGGCGAGACTGCTTGCGAGCGCGGGGATGAACCGCGTTGTCCTCGCAATCCAAGAAGATGATCCAAGCATGGTTGCTCCTGATCTCGTCGCACGAGATCAAACGTCTCCTTCGTGAGAGGAACTCTCCAAGAAGACGGAGAACCGAAGAACGTCGAAGCGGCGGCACGGTGGCGAAGGCGACGACGGTTCTCTCCTCTAGGGTTTGGTGGTCGGCCACCAATTAGAGGGAGAGAGGGCTGACGTGTGTAGAGAAGAAAGAGAGAGAGAGAGCTCCAATATTGCCAGTCATTAGAGAGCATAGAATGCCTCTCTATTTATAGGGTTTTGGGATCCATGGATCTCAATCCATGGGACACATAAAATCAATGGATGAGATTGATTTGTGTCAATCCAATGGCCAAGATTGTTGTTGTCTAAAGCAACAAATTTAGGTTAAAATATATTTGAAAAAATCAAATATAATTTAGTCCTAAATCAACCCAACAAATAAGGAGAGAATGTGCATGGAGATTTCATCTCCATGCACCTTCCATGTTGGACGGCCACCCATTCCATATAGGAATGGTGTGCCGCCCACTATGGGAGTCCAAGGAGGCAATCTCATGGATTCCCATGAGATTGCATATCTCCTTGATTTTTCTCTCTTATTTATTTGCAACAAATTTGTTGGATTTTATTCTTCAAAAATAATTCACAATTATATTTGAGAATATTGCATTCTTGCCATGGAAAAAATTGTGAATCATATTCACAACCCAAAACAACATATAATTCATATTGTTAATTAATTACACAATGTGTATCCAATACACATAATAATTAATCAACACATATAAATTATAATTAGCTCTCTCTAATACATTATAAATCACATTTATAATATATTATGAATAATTGGATATTTCTATCCACATTATTCTTATCCACATTAATTAAATCACATTTAATTAAATTGGATAATTTCTTCACACATCAAGATGATTAAATCACATTTAATCATTATTTCTTCATTGCTTAGATCTTATGGAATTATTCTTGAACCCTTCAAGAATAATGCAATCTCTCCGCAGATACTTGGAGATAAGGACAGGGCGATTGTATTGTTCCACGTATAGTGACATGGATATTGAGATCATATCTCAAATCCAGATCGCGGGCCTCCCATAGATGCTTGATTAAATCAAGACCGTAAATCTAATCTTCTCATTGTATCTGAATCACATTCAGATCAATGTCCAATACTTGGACCAAGATCAGATCACTTCTCTACTGAGAGGAGTCACTAAAATCCAGACCCGTTTCATCACTCCCTAGGAATGGAAGCGTCATGGTTATACAACCGTTTATGATCAAATCACCCTCAGGTATTCCCAATACCTGTACATCCTGCATACTGGAAGACTCAGACTAAACCCGAAGTATCAGATCAACTTTATACTGTCTACTTCATGGTTTTATCAGTAAGTTTCTCATTCGATCATTGGGAGTTGGTATCGATCATACACTTTCCAAAAGTGTACATCATACCTAGGTCTTGATCATATACTAAAAGTATATATCAAACCTACAAATTCAGTCAAGCTTCCAAAGCGAGACGACCATGCGCATGGAATTTGATTCTTCCCAATATCTCATGAGTGAGCTCATGTCTTCCGGTTCAGTAACTGAACCTGTATGATCCCTTTGAGAGATCGTATTACTCATATGCCCTTATATGCACACCAGCGCGCCGGTGTATAGACCTTGATTAGGTCATCAACCTATTGGTCTGCCAAATGTACATACTTGGACATATAGCAACACATCTGTCTCCGGTCAGAGGATGCGTGCCTATATCATGACAGCATATGATATAGGACTTTGGTTATCTCGATCTCGTTAAGTCAACTCTTTGACCTAACTAATCTGACACCTCCGAATCTCTATTCCTATGCAGAGGACCTGCATCAAGAGGTCGGTCAGATATCAGCCTTCAGAGATAAGGATTGCCATCTCCTACTCAGGCTGGAGATCATCTCTTAACAATCATTTGACGGTGCTTGATGAGTCCTCAATCTAACTCTTTAGATATTCATCCAAGCACCAGCCTCTATGATTCAATAGTTGAATCAACAGCTGTATGATTATTAAGATGGCCATGGTACATAACCCTAATTGTACTAAGGGACCTATTATACAAATTATTCATTCTTCATTTCAGATCAGGGAATGATATGTGCAATAACATTTATTGCATAATGGCTCGCTGTGGGCTCGCATTTCCAACAATCTCCCACTAGCCCAAAGAGCCATTAATGAGCTAATCATTTAAACTCACACTCATGTGACATCATAGGCTATTTAGAAAATAGCTAGGTAAGCTGATCAGTCACTCTGTTCCCGCGAGACTACGCCAAGTCCTTTTACGGCACTTGCATATCCCCAGTAACAGTGCTCGCATCCAATGTGAATGTTGCATCTTATGCAACCAATACTCAATCTAGTTAGTTACAGTGTCTTTGACACTACAGCTTAACAATTATCATAACCAGTATTTCCATAATCCTTATCAGAATATCCTTATTCCTGGAGATCACTATCTCTTAAGGTATCCACAGTTAAGACCTTTTAGATCTCTATCTATAAAGTCTTAAGTTTTTGAAGATAAGACTTTGAGATCACCATCTCAAAAAATCTTGTTATCTATGAAGATTTTGTTGTTACTGCAACCAAGTGTTTTATTTCCATAGTAGGACTAGTAACAGTTTACTACTCCCACTGCATGGCAGCCACCTGGCTTTTGTACACATCTAGCACACACTTGGCTTCTCAGAACTGATGCCCAAGGGCAAGTAGTTCCAGCATTCACTTCCTCAACTCTTTGAGGTGTTATCCCTTTAGATAGGTCAGTACCATATCTTAATGGTTAGAAGCCTTTCTTGGAATTTCTATGAATAGAATATGTCCAAGGTGTACTACAAATGTGACAGTCCCATTATCCTCTTCTCTTTGCTTCTGAACAACTTCAGAACTAAGATCTGAGAGGCATCTTCGAAATCTTATTTCAAGTTATGGAACAACCAGATTATAAAACACTAATTATTATCCTTATATCATTTTTAAATGATTAGGATATCATCTACATTTAGCACGATGAACACAAAAGCACTCCCACTAAGCTTCATATGGTTCATAAAGATTCTATCTGAAATCATAACATTTATAATTTCATCAAATCTTATGATCCAACTTCAAGAAGCTTATTTGAGTCCATAGATGGATTCCTTAGCTTGCACACCTTGCTTTCCTCAACCATGAAGCCCTGGGGCTACATCATGTGAATATCCTCAAAGAGGTATTCGTAGAGGAATGCAATATTGACTTACATCTTGAAGATGCAATAGTCAAGTTGTGTAGCTAAGGTTAGCAATATTCTGACGGTTTTAAGCATGGTCACCGAAGAGCAAGTCTCATTGCAACCAATGTCTTCTCTTCCAGTGTGTAGCTTATGGCTACGAACCGTGCTTTGAAGATCTCTACCTTCTCATCAGGTTCCCTGTCTCTTGAAGATCCATTTACACCTTTACAGGTCTTACCCATATAGGTGGATCCTCGAGGGTCCATATACAACACTTGTATATGAAGTCTACATTAGACTTTTATTGCTATCCATCTATCCATGCTATGATCTTCAGAAGCTTCATCACATGAAGTTCGATCATTGTCAGATTTCTCTAACACATGGAATCCATCCTCAAACTTATTTGAAGAGGTATTAATGTTTCATCTTTAATTGTCCTTTTAGTTTCCAATTTCATGAGTCTCATTATAAATGAGTTCCTACACTTCATTTTCATCTTGATTCTCAAGAGTCTCAACCTCTAAGAATCACATTCTCGGAGATGAGATATTTTAAGAATCTCAAGGTCATAAAGTAGGTATCCAATACCATCCTTTATTTTCCTAATGAAGCATCACTCTCAAGTGCTAGATTCCAATATACATGGAACCTTATTAAGGATATACATTGCAGTCTCTACTACACATATATACCTGGAAACTAAGGGATAATTATGCTAAAAATTCAACATTGATAAGATCATGTCACACATGATCTAATTGTATCTACTTATAACTCTTTTGAGTTAAGGTGTGTTAGGAGGTTTGAGATAGAAATGATATTCATATCTCCATAAGGTATTCTTCGAATTTATCTAGTAGGTACTTGCTACCTAGATTAGATCAAATTCATTTTATCTTCCTTCAAACTTTGGTTCTAAACCAAAATTAATGAAATCTTTGAACATTTCAAAAGTTTCTTAGATGAAGAGAAGAAATCTCATATCATACATAATCATCAATAGATATCACATATCCACAATGTTTACTATGATATAGATGATCCGCATACATCAATATGTATGAGATCCTGAATACCTTGGCATCTTACACCATTCCCGAAGAAGGGTGTATTGGACAATATTCATAAGTATGTAAGTTTTGAAATTTTAGACATTCTAAAGTTTCATCTCTTACTATTCTATTGATCAAATCAACAGACAAATGTCCAAGGCTTGATGCTAGATCATTGTCAAATGATCTTCATCCTCCTATTGATCTTGAGGTTTAATTTCAGTATTTAGAAATGTTAATGAACCATTCATTAATTTTCTAATTTAGTGGAGTCCACTAGATTTTTAGATTACTTTCTGAAATATCTTCATCATAACTCTTTATGATAGGTCCATTCCAGAATTCATGTTTATTTCCAACATTTAGAAACAAACAATGAGTGTATTCTAATGTCTAGGTCATAGAGACATTCTCTAAGACTAAGGGCTCTCCCACTGAAATTAACAAGTCTATTAATCCAACACAGATTGTTGCAACAATTGCATCAATATTCATGTGGACAACTATAAACCTTTAAGACCAAATTTTCCAGTCTTCTAAAACATATGCAACCCATTGCAAATGTCATCAGAAGATTGAGATACAATTATTTGACTTTATCTTGTTCAATAAGTAAGTCAATATCAATGATTTATGTAGATTATTCTGATGCTCCATCCGAGTCCTTTTCTAAGGATTCTAGACAGACTTGATAGTCATACTATCAACACATCAACTTATTGCAGTATTGGCACTCATCCAACTCTTTGGATGTCATATGGAAGTCACAGAAGTCCAGTCAACTCTTTGACTTTCCTTCTTTCTTGGGTCCAACCCATGCTTCCATTGCGCTCCCTTTATCTATAAGCAACCATTTCTTAAGACTAAGGATCTCTTACAATAAATTCAAAAGAATTCAAATGTAAGATCATTTCAACATTTATACATGCTTCATTAAATTCATACAATATGAATATTATGAAGCTTCATGAATGACTAGAGTATAGATAGTAGAATAATGACACTCATCATCTACATCCATCTAAACTCATAAAACATAGGTTCAGGTAGGTACTCAAACAATTTGAATACATCATCTCTTTGTAGAGCTACCATTCTACATGATGCAGAGAACCATGTCACTCATGATTAAATGTCAAGAGCACATATGTATGCCAGAAAATCTTCATTGATTTTATAAGGATTATTTGACAATTGCGATCATCATCGACATGTTACTTCCAAAGTACATCCAATGAGATCAAGACTATAGAGACATACAAACCCTAGGGTTGTAGTCCTATTATCTATTTAATTGTCATTCCTCATTAGTCTGAGGAGACTTGCATATTGCAACCACATACATTATGTGTTCAATTGCAAGTACAATATCTGGATCATGAGTCCAATCCAAGATATTTCACTGGTTATTATTGAGTATATCATTGAGTGGGTTTTAATGAAGGATTATCTGAAATAAGAAATTTGCATAGATGTATGTATTTATATATACATATTTTACTTTGATTTAGGAATTTTTATATCAAAGTTGTCTCGCCATGTCAACATTGAAAGTTCATTCCCTCAATCACTTTCAATGTAAGAGATATACTTACCATTATATCTCAAGCAAGATCTGGGATCTCCTTCCTTATCTTTGTTGCATCCCAATAATATGAGAACCTACAACTCGGATAAAAAGAAGCGGGAACACATTCCGCCTTGCAAGTCCAACTTGCATCTCCCAATTCGGTCTTTAACACCCGGGCCCACCACCCCTAAGGCGATGTTGACCCGTCATTAATTGAACCAACCGTCAACAGGAATACAACTCGCTATGCGCAATCCAATATCGCCCCAATAATATGAGGACCCGATATTGGGGTCACTACGCATACGTCCTTACTCTTTCGAGAAGCGATGAGCCCGATCCAGATGCGCTTGCATACAGGAGCTGTCACTTCGGACAGGCGTCTCCCACATGCAATCCCTGGCGACGGAACCCTCCGCCTTGACGGGAGACCATGGATGTCACTTATGTGATCCTCCATATCATATTCAAATTTTAATTAATTATCGTGAATCATATTCACATAATTAATTCTTCCAAGGGAATTATTATCTCTAATCATATTAGAGTATTTCAATTGGACATAATCAATTTAATCATATTAAATTAATTATCAATCCAATTCAATCAATCAAACTTGATTATTTTACTTGAATATATATGGTAATATCTCAAAATACGTATTAATTCGAATTTTAATAATTAGAAAAATACATCTTAATCCCTCGGACATTATCCCGGCCCTACCCGCTGTCATGGCCAGTACCGACGAGAGTGGGACGGACCACATACGTTGCAACCCGCAACCCCAATGCTCTCCGACTAGGCACCATATCCGCCTCGGGAAAGGATAATGCCAAATTGATTAATTTGTACTTGAGATGATCATCGGTTCTTCAACCGAAATTGTACCATATAGTAATAATCAAAACATTTTTTATTATAAGGAAATTTGCTAGACAAATTCCCAAATCCTATTCAAGCATCAAGTTTGAAAGATTGTGGTTTCCAATTATGATTTAGATCACATCTTAATCAATTATTGGTTAAGGCAATGTCATTTAAGGGAATAATTATCATCAAATATTTCACAAATATTTATGCACAATTATTCTAGGAAATTAAACAATTTAATTTCACTAAATGATTAAATGACAATCACCAATCAAATATTAAGTTTGATGAATGTGTTTCCAATTAAGATTTAGATCAAATCTAATCAATTAATTGGATGAGGCCAAGTCAATTATGTAAATAATCATCTTCAAATATTTCACAAATATTTTTCATGATTATTTCACGAAATTAACAATTAATTTCACTAATTGACAATCACTTGGTTCTTGATTAGGACTGTAATTTCAGCAGTGACCCCTTCTTACTAAAATTAGCATATCTCAATCATATTAAATCCAAATTAGACAAAATCAATTTTCATAGATTGCTAATTTGATTTAGGACAGAATCCAAGTGATGTTACACGCATTTCGAGGCAAGTCTAAACAGTAATTAACATTTTAATCACGTTCAGATCTACAGTTCCCGCAACAGTGCATACATGTTCATTAAAACAACCATATCTAGAGCATACGAAATCCGATTTACGTAAACTCAGATCCTATGGTTTCCTTATTTAATGGGGAACAAAATCCAAGTATTAAACTCGTGTTTAAACAATTTAAACAGTGCCGAATTTATTTACTAAACAGATCTGCGAAATCAAATGCGATGAAAACTTTCGCGACCTTAACGAACCCAAGTCGTCCTCGGTTTTTCGAATCATATTCGAAACCGTCAACCTGGCTCTGATACCACTTGAAGTATATGGAATTATCCTCAAGCGCATCACGGAAGCGTGATCGTCGCATCGGATACGACGAGGAACGACTAGTCGTACTAGTTGTTCGGTGCAGCGGAATTTAAAAAATTTTATTCGATGAAACCACATGATCCGAGAACCATTCTCAGATCGTTTCATCTATAACCACAACAAGTATAATGCAATACCTCTTGAAGCGTGGTTGATCAAATCTCTAAAGAAAGAGACCTCTTGTCTCAAGTCCGATCGTCGGCGAGACTGCTTGCGAGCGCGGGGATGAACCGCGTTGTCCTCGCAATCCAAGAAGATGATCCAAGCATGGTTGCTCCTGATCTCGTCGCACGAGATCAAACGTCTCCTTCGTGAGAGGAACTCTCCAAGAAGACGGAGAACCGAAGAACGTCGAAGCGGCGGCACGGTGGCGAAGGCGACGACGGTTCTCTCCTCTAGGGTTTGGTGGTCGGCCACCAATTAGAGGGAGAGAGGGCTGACGTGTGTAGAGAAGAAAGAGAGAGAGAGAGCTCCAATATTGCCAGTCATTAGAGAGCATAGAATGCCTCTCTATTTATAGGGTTTTGGGATCCATGGATCTCAATCCATGGGACACATAAAATCAATGGATGAGATTGATTTGTGTCAATCCAATGGCCAAGATTGTTGTTGTCTAAAGCAACAAATTTAGGTTAAAATATATTTGAAAAAATCAAATATAATTTAGTCCTAAATCAACCCAACAAATAAGGAGAGAATGTGCATGGAGATTTCATCTCCATGCACCTTCCATGTTGGACGGCCACCCATTCCATATAGGAATGGTGTGCCGCCCACTATGGGAGTCCAAGGAGGCAATCTCATGGATTCCCATGAGATTGCATATCTCCTTGATTTTTCTCTCTTATTTATTTGCAACAAATTTGTTGGATTTTATTCTTCAAAAATAATTCACAATTATATTTGAGAATATTGCATTCTTGCCATGGAAAAAATTGTGAATCATATTCACAACCCAAAACAACATATAATTCATATTGTTAATTAATTACACAATGTGTATCCAATACACATAATAATTAATCAACACATATAAATTATAATTAGCTCTCTCTAATACATTATAAATCACATTTATAATATATTATGAATAATTGGATATTTCTATCCACATTATTCTTATCCACATTAATTAAATCACATTTAATTAAATTGGATAATTTCTTCACACATCAAGATGATTAAATCACATTTAATCATTATTTCTTCATTGCTTAGATCTTATGGAATTATTCTTGAACCCTTCAAGAATAATGCAATCTCTCCGCAGATACTTGGAGATAAGGACAGGGCGATTGTATTGTTCCACGTATAGTGACATGGATATTGAGATCATATCTCAAATCCAGATCGCGGGCCTCCCATAGATGCTTGATTAAATCAAGACCGTAAATCTAATCTTCTCATTGTATCTGAATCACATTCAGATCAATGTCCAATACTTGGACCAAGATCAGATCACTTCTCTACTGAGAGGAGTCACTAAAATCCAGACCCGTTTCATCACTCCCTAGGAATGGAAGCGTCATGGTTATACAACCGTTTATGATCAAATCACCCTCAGGTATTCCCAATACCTGTACATCCTGCATACTGGAAGACTCAGACTAAACCCGAAGTATCAGATCAACTTTATACTGTCTACTTCATGGTTTTATCAGTAAGTTTCTCATTCGATCATTGGGAGTTGGTATCGATCATACACTTTCCAAAAGTGTACATCATACCTAGGTCTTGATCATATACTAAAAGTATATATCAAACCTACAAATTCAGTCAAGCTTCCAAAGCGAGACGACCATGCGCATGGAATTTGATTCTTCCCAATATCTCATGAGTGAGCTCATGTCTTCCGGTTCAGTAACTGAACCTGTATGATCCCTTTGAGAGATCGTATTACTCATATGCCCTTATATGCACACCAGCGCGCCGGTGTATAGACCTTGATTAGGTCATCAACCTATTGGTCTGCCAAATGTACATACTTGGACATATAGCAACACATCTGTCTCCGGTCAGAGGATGCGTGCCTATATCATGACAGCATATGATATAGGACTTTGGTTATCTCGATCTCGTTAAGTCAACTCTTTGACCTAACTAATCTGACACCTCCGAATCTCTATTCCTATGCAGAGGACCTGCATCAAGAGGTCGGTCAGATATCAGCCTTCAGAGATAAGGATTGCCATCTCCTACTCAGGCTGGAGATCATCTCTTAACAATCATTTGACGGTGCTTGATGAGTCCTAAATCTAACTCTTTAGATATTCATCCAAGCACCAGCCTCTATGATTCAATAGTTGAATCAACAGCTGTATGATTATTAAGATGGCCATGGTACATAACCCTAATTGTACTAAGGGACCTATTATACAAATTATTCATTCTTCATTTCAGATCAGGGAATGATATGTGCAATAACATTTATTGCATAATGGCTCGCTGTGGGCTCGCATTTCCAACACCTTGCCCCCGTTAAACATATATGAAACTACGTGTGAATTCCAATACCCATATAAGAAAACATTTTGAAACAGAAGCGTTGCCCGCTGCAACTCACGCATTGGAAAACCAATCTTGGGCCCCCCTTTCCCCCCTTAAACATATAAGAAAGTGCGTACGAATTTGAATACCCATATAAGAAAAATTTTTGCGACAGAGGCATTGCCCCCTGCATCCCCTGTATGGGGGGGGGCAACCTAGGCCCCCTTTGCCCCCCTTAAACATATAAAAATTCTTGCGAATTTGAATATCCATATAAGAAAAAATTGGAACGGTGGTGTCGCCAAACCCCGCATGGGGGGGGGATTCTGGGCTCCCGTAGCCCCTTCAAACATATAAGAAACTACGTGCGAATTCGAATACCTATATAACAAAAAAATTTGGCACAAGGATGCTGCCCCCCTGGAATCCCTGCAAGGCGGGGCAACTTGGCCCCCCCGGCCTTCATTAAACATAAAAGAAACTGCGTGTGAATTCGAATATCCATATAACAAAAAATTGGAACGGAGGTGCTACCCCCTGCAATCCATGCAAGAGGGGTCAACCTGGACCCCCCTAACCCCATTAAACATATAAGTACGATTTCGAATACCCATATAAGAAAAAAAAATTAGGATGGAGGTGTTGCACCTTGCAACCCGTGCAAGGAGGGCCAACCTGGGCACTCCTACCCCCCCTCAAACATATAAGACACTACGTGCGAATTCGAAAACCCATAAGAGAAAAAATTTTAGGACAGGGGCTACACAACCCCCGCAAGGGGGGGCAACCTGGGCCCCCCTAGCCCCCTTTTAACATATAAGTAATTGTGCACGTATTCGAATACCTATATAAGAAAAAAATTTAAGACGGGGGTACTGCCCCTCTTCAACCGCCGAAAGGGGGGATTTACCTAGGTTCTCCTAGCCCTCTTAAAAATATAAGAAACTGCGTGTGAATTCGAATACTCGTATAAGAAAAAAATATAAGAAACTGCGTATGAAATTCGAATACCCCCATAAACATATAAAAAATTGTGTGTGATTCGAATACTCATGTAAGAAAAAATTTTGGACAGAGGGGCTTCCCCGAGCAACCCTCGGAAGAGAAGGCCAAACCTGGGCACCATATCCCCCCTACAACATATAAGATACTGCTTGCGAATTCCACATTAGAAGAAATTTTGGAACGAGGGCGTTGTCCCCTACAACCCCCGCAAGGAGGAGACAACCAGGGCCCCTATAACCTTCCCCCCTCCCTTAAACATATAAGACACTGCATGTGAAGTCGAATACCTATATAAGAAAGAAAATTTGTACGGGGACGCTGCCCCCTGCAACCCTCACAAGAGGGGCCAACCTGGGCCCCCCTAGACCCCTTTAAACATATAAGACATTGCGTGCGAATTCGAATACCCATATAAAAAAAATTTGGGATGGGGATGCTGCCTCCTATAACCCCCGCAAGGGGGGGGGCAACCTGGGCCCCCCAATCCACCCTTAAACAAATAAGAAACTGTGTGCGAATTCGAATACTCATATAAGAAAAAAATTTAGGACGGGGACGTTGTCCCCAACAACCCCCGCAAGTGGTGAACAACATGGGTCCCATAGACCCCTTAAACAAATAAGAAGCTATGTGGGAATTTGAATACCCATATAAGAAAAAAATCCAGGATGGGGGCGCCGCATCCTACAACCTCCGCAGGGAGGGCCAACTTGGACCCCCTAGCCATCGTTAAACTTATAAGAAGTTACGTGCGAATTCGAAATCTATATAAGAAAAAATTTGGGATGGGGGCGTTGCCTCCTTCAAATCCCGCAAAGTGGTGCCAACCTGAGCACATTAAGCCCCCATTAAACATAAACATAGAAGATGTTTCTTGCGAATTCGAATACCCATATAAGAAAAATTTTGGGACGGGAGCTCTGCCCCCTTGCAACCCCCGCAATGGAGGGGGAAATCGGGGCCCATCTAGCCCCTTAAACATATAAGAAACTACATGCGAATTCGAATACTCATATAAGAAAAAATTTGGAAGGGGTTGCTGCCCCCTACAACCCGCATACGTAGGGTTCAACCTGGGCCCCCTACCCCCCTTAAACATATAAGAAACATCGTGCGAATTCGAATACCCATATAAGAAAAAAATTTGGGACGACGGAGTTGCCCACTATAACCACCGGAATGGGAGGTCAACCAGGGCCCTCTAATCCCCCTTAAACATATAAGACACTGCTTGCGAAGTCGAATACCCATATACGAAAAATTTTTGGGACGGAGACGCCGCCCCTAACAACCCCCGCAAGAGGGGCCAACCTGAGCCCCCCTATACCCCCTTAAACATATTAAACATTGTATGCGAATTCGAAAACCCATATAAAAAAATTGGGATGGGTGCAACCCACGCAAAGGAGGCCAACCTGGGCCCCCCTAACCCCCTTAAACATATAAGAAACTGCATGCGTATTCGAATATCTATATAAGAAAAGTTTTGGGGATGGCTGCGCTACTCCCTGCAACCAATACAAGGGGAGGCCAACCTGGGCACCTAGCCCACCTTAAATAAATAAGAAACTGTAAGTAAATTAGAATATCCATATAAGAAAAAATTTTGGGACGGGGGCGCTACCCCCTACATCCCCCGTAAGGGGGCGGGGGGGGGGGGGGGGGAGGGGGGGGGCAACCTGGCCCCCCTAGCCCCCCTTAAACATATAGTAAGCTGTGTACGAATTTGAATACCCATAGAGAAAAAATTTTGGGACGGGGGCGCAACCCCCTTAAACCTCTGCAGGGGGGGCCAATCTGGACCACCCTTAGCCCCCTGCGTGTGAACTCGAAAACTCATATAAGAAAAAAAATTGTGACAGGGACGCTGCCCTCTACAACTCTCGCAAGGGGGGGGGGGCAACTTGGGCCTCCCTAGCCACCCATATAAGAAACTGTATGCGAGTTCGTATACCCATATAAGAAAAAAAATTGGGACAAAAGCGTTTCCCCCAGAAACCCTTGCAAGGGGTGGCCAACCGGGGCCCTGAATCCCCCTTTCAACATCTAAGACACTGCGTACCAATTTGAATACCCACATACGAAAAAATTTAGGGACGAGGGCGCTGCCCCCAGCTTCCCCCGCAAGGGGGAGCAACCATGACCCCTCGAACCCCCTAAAAACATATAGGGCACTGCATGCGAAGTCGAATACCCATATAAGAAAATATTTTCACACGGCGGTGCTGCCCCCTGCAACCCCCGCAAGAGGGGACACCCTGAGCCCCCTAGACCCCCCTTAAACATATAAGATATTCCGTGTGAATTCGAATACCCATATAAAAACAATTTGGGATGGGTGAACTACCCCCTACAACCCCCACGCAAGGGGGGGACAACCTGGGCCCCCTAGCCCCCTTAAATATATCAGAATCTGTATACGAATTCGTATACCCATATAAGAAAAATTTTGGGACGGGAGTGTTGCCCCCTTTGGCTTGAAATTTCAGCGAAATTCGGTCGAACTTCTGTCGAATATAGATATCCAGTCGAAATCGAAATTCGAACGAAATGACCAAAATATGGGGGTTCTAGTACAAAAAATTACTGAAATGACCGAAATTCCACTGAAATTCTGTTTTGGTCGATACTGAAATGGTGACCGAAACCGACATTTAGGCCCAGCAAGAGGAGGCCAACCTGGACCCCCGAGCCCCCATTAAATATATAAGAAACTGCGAACGAATTATAATATCCATATGAAAAAAAATTGGGACGAAGGCCCTTCCCCCTACAACCCCTGCAAGGGGGGACCAACCTGGGCCCTGAAGGATATTGTGAATCCTTAAGAGCATCACGGAAGCGTGTCGATCGCATCATATGCAATCGGAGCAACTAGTCGTACTAGATGCTAGATGCAGCGGAAACTAAAATTTTTTAACTTTAAAGATGAAACCACATGATCACGAGAACACTTCTCGGATCGTTTCATCAAACCACAAAGTACAAGGAATACCTCTTGAAGCGTGGTTGTGATCGCGAGATCCCAAAGTAGAGATCCTCCTATCTTAAGTCCGACCCACGGAGAATGCGCTTGCGGGCACGATGATGAGTCGCGTCCTTCCCGCAATCCTTTGACGAAGATCCAAGCGTCGAGGCGTAGCAAAATGATCTCCTTCCTAATACACAAAGTGGACGGCCACTTGAATATTAGGGAGACCCCACGAGAATGAGAGAGAGAGAGAGAGTTCTTCAACTCAAGAATGTTGTTGTAACTTGGAAGGCTACCCTAGCCCTCCTTTTATACTAGTTTGGGATCCAATGGATCTCAATCCATGGGACACATGGATCCAAAGGCCATGCTTGGTCCATGCTAAATCAATGGCCATGATTAATTAAAATATGTTGCAACATTATCAACATAATTTAATTTAACATTAACTAATTAAGAGATAATGTGATAAATGAAAATGGAGTCAACCAACCTCCCTAAAAATGGGGGGCGTCACCCATGAACAATTCATGGGTGACGCCACCTATGGAGGGTGGTTTATTTTGCTCCATTTTATTTATCTTATTATTCCTTAATTAATCACAATAAATATTCACCAAATTAATTCCAAATTAATTTGTGAATATTTCAATCTTGCCATTGAATATTATGTGAATCATATTCACAACCCAAACTAATTAGTAAATTGCATTTCCAATTAATTAATAAATGTGAATCCAATCCACATTATTAATTAACAAATGCTATTTACATAAATTCTCTCTCTTATATATGTATATTATAAATCACATTTATAACACACATATATCATGGATAGTGTTATCCACATTCTCTTAATCCTTGATAATTAAATCCCATTTAATTATCTTAGATAATTATTTTTATAATATGAATCATATTCATATTTAAGCTTGATAATTAAATCTCATTTAATCATCAAGTCCTTGCTTGGATATTTCATCAAAAGAATTATTCTTGAACCCTTTCAAGAATAATGTGCTTTCTCCGCAGATACTTGGAGATAAGGACAAGGCGATTGCATTATTCCATGTATAGTGACTTGGATGTTGAGATATTATCTCAAATCCAGATCGAACGAACCTCCCACAGATGCTTGATTAAATCAAGACCGCAAATCCAATCTTCTCATTGAATCTGAATCCCATTCAGACCAATGTCCAACACTTGGACTAAGATCGGATTGCTTCTCTACTGAAAGGAGTCACTAAAATCCAGACCTGTTTCATCACTCCCTCGGAATGGAAGCGTCATGGATATACAATCGTTTATTATCACATCACCCTTCAGGTATTCCCAATACCTGTACATCCTTCATACTGGAAGACCCATGATCAACCCGAAGATCAAGATCATTTTTATACTGTCTTCTTCAGGGTTTAATTATTAAGTTTCTCAATCTTGGTCATTGGGATTTGGTATCGATCATATGCTTTCCCGAAGCATATATCATACCTTCAAATTCATGTCATGCTTCCAAAGCATGACGACCATGCATGGAATTTGATCGGTCCCAATACCTCATGAGTGAGCTCATGTCTTCCGGTTCACAAGTGAACCTGTTTGATCCCTTTGAGAGATCATATTGCTCATATACCCTTATATGCACACCAGCTCGCCTGTGTATAGACCTTGGTTAGGTCATCAACCTATTGGTCTGCCAAATGTACATACTTAGATATATAGCAATACATCTGTCTCCGGTCAGAGGATGCATGCCTATGCTGTGACAGCATTCAACATAGGACTTAAGTTATCTCGATCTCGTCAGGTCAACCCATTGACCTAACTAATCTGACTCCTCCGAATCACAATTCTCATGCAGAGGACCTGCATCGAGAGGTCGGTCAGATATCAGCCTATGTGAGAAAGGATTGCCATCTCCTACTCAGGCTAGAGATCTCCACTTGACAATCATTTGACGGTGCTTGATGAGTCCTCTATTTAACTCTTTAGATATTCATCCAAACACCAGCCTCTATGATTCATTTAATGAATCAACAGCTATATGATCATCAAGCTGGCCAAGGTACATAACCCTAATTGTACAGAGGGACCTTATAGTGCATTCATTCATATAATTTCAGAAAGGGAGTGAAACATCAATAACTTTTATTGATAAACTTAAATATTACAATAACATTTATTGTAACAATGGTTCGCCCAGGGCTCACAAGTCTAGCAGGCCCTCCTAGCCCGCCTTTAACATATAAGAAACTGCGTCCGAATTCGAATACTCATAGAAGAAAAACTTTTGGGACGGGGCGCTGCCCCCTTCAACCCCGGCAGGGGGGGGGGCAAACTTGGCCCCCCAAGAAACCCATAATCATATAAGAAAATGTGTGCGAGTTCGAGTACCCATAAAAAAATTTGGGATGGAGGCACTGCGCCCAGAAACCCCTGCAAGGGGGACCAACCGGGACCCCCGAATACCAACATATAAGACATTACGTACGAATTTGAATATCCATATAAGAAAAAATTTTGGCATGAGAGCGTTTCCTCCTGCAACCCCCGCAAGGGGGGCCAACCAGGACCCCCAAACCCCCTTAAACATATAAGACACTGCGTGCGAAGTCGAAAACCTGTATAGGAAAAAAATTTGGGATGGGAGATGCTGCCCAAAACCCCTGCAAGGGGGAGCCAACAAGGGCCCCCGAATCCCGCCTTCAACAAATAAGACACTGCGTGCGAAACCCACATAAGAAAAATTTTTGGGACGAGGGTGTTGCCCTCCACAATCCCCGCAAGGGGTGCCAACTAGGGCCCCCATTTTTGGATGGGGGCGTTGTCCCCTTCAACCCCCGTAAGAGGGACCAACCTTGGCTCCCCTAGACCCCCTTAAACATATAAGACATTGCGTGCTAATTCGAATTCCCATATAAGAAAAAATGTTGGGAGGAAGCGATGCCCCGTGCAACCCCCGCAAGGGGGAGCAACCTGGGTCCTCTTATCCCCCCAAAAACATATAAGAAACTGCGTGCGAATTCGAAGACCCATATACTAAAAAGTTTTGAGACGGGAGCTGTGGACCCATATACGAAAAAATTTTGAGACGAGCCTTCTAGCCCCCCTTAAACTTATAAAAAGCTGCATGCGAATTTGAATAACTATATAAGAAACTGTGCTCTCTTAGCCCCCCGAAACCTGGACTCTCTTAGCCCCCCGAAACATATAAGAAACTGCGTGCGAATTCGAATATCCACAAAAGAAAAATTTTTGGGACGGAGGCTTTGCCCCCTACAACCCTCGCAAGGGGTGCCAACCTGGGCCCATCTATCCCCATTAAACATATAAGAAACTACGTGTGAATTCAAATACTCATATAAGAAAAACTTTTGGGAAGGGGGTGCTGCCCCCTAGAACCCCCGCAAGAGGGGGCCTACCTGGGTCCCTTACCTCCCTTAAACATATAAGAAACAATGTGCGAATGTGAATACCCATATAAGAATTTGGGATGATGGAGTTGCCTGCTAAACCCTCGCAGGGGGGGGGGGGGCAACCAGGGCTCCCCTGACCCCCCTTAAACATATAAGACACTGTGTACGAGGTCGAATACCCCATATAAGAAAAAATTTTGGGATGGGGGCGTTGCCTCAGCAACCCCCGCAAGAGGGGCCAACCTGGACCCCCTAGACCCCTTTAAACATATAAGACATTGTGTGTAAATTCGAATACACATATAAGAAACAATTTTAGGATGGGGGCGTTGCCCCCTGCAACCCCCACAAGGGGGGAGCTTGGGCCCCCCAGCCGTCCTTAAACATATAAGAAATTGCCTGCGAATTGGAGTACACATATAAGAAAATTTTTTGGCATGGGGGCGCTGCCCCCTGCAACACCCGCAAAGAGGGGCTAACCTAGGCACCCCTTGCCCCCCTTAAACATATAAGATACTGCGTGCGAATTCGAATATCCATATTAGAAAAAAAATTTGGGACGGGGGCGTTGCCCCCTGCAACCCCTACAAGGAAGGACCAACCTGGGTCGCCTAGCCCCCCTTAAACATATAAGAAACTATGTGGGAATTCGAATACTCATATAAGAAAAAAATTTAGGATGGAAGCGCTTCCTCCTACAACCCCCGCAAAAGGGGCCAACCTAGACCTCCCTAGACCCCCTTAAACATATAAGACATTGTGTATGAATTCGAATACTCATATAAGAAACAATTTTGGGATGAGGGCGTTGCCCCTTGATCGAAACAAGGAGGAACGTTGGGATACGAATGATGGATCTCTAGAGCTCCGACAAACTTAATCAACCTAAAACTATGCCAAACGAGAAATCAAAACACGAAATAAATTGCAGGAACATAAGACAAAGACTGGATCTACCTAAAGATCGAAGGAAGTTACCTTGAGCGGTCGAAAATCGTGAGATGGACCGTCGGGAGCAGAGCTCTTACGATGGGTTGGGAAGCACCTTCCATGTCGCTCCTCCTCGCTACGGACCATGAGGAGCTCCTCCTATCATGAAAGCTCGACCAAATTGCACTCCAAAGGTTGAGAATGGATGAAAGGCAAACCAAATGCCAAATGTTGAAGGAAGAGGTGGTTATATACAGTAAGTGGGGAGTGATATTCAAGGTGGTGTGGCGTGCGAAGGAAGAATAGATGATGGTACATGACGGGTCAGCGTGGATTACGTATGAACAAGGAAGACAACTCATGAAGGAGGAACAGGGTCCCGAGCCTTGCATCATGGTAGAAAATATCGAGAAGGAAGGGGTACAGCTAGCCTGACTGGTCTGCGACTGGGGTCAGAAGAGTTGACCCCATGTCAACAAAAGAACGCTTCATGTTGGTCCAGATGACCACTAGAAGAAAAAATAGACTAAAAATTGATAAATAAATACAAATAAAATGATAAATGAATTAATTCAATGAAAGACATAAAATAAGATTTGTTTATTATTTTATATAGTATTTTAATATGATATTTATTTAATTTTCCGAGTTAATTTAATATGATATACCTTTCACAAGTATAAACACATGTATATTTACTTATATTTGAATATTTTATTTTTACTTTGTATTTTTATTTTATTATTACCTACAGATATTTTATATTTTTTAATTTATTCAAAATACACATAAAGATGTTTTTTGGAGTTTTTATGAAGTTACTTGTATATTAAATAAATAGATGCATTTTTTATACATGTATATGTATATGTAATTCACATATGTACTTTTGTATTCATATTTATTTTAGTGTATTTTTAATGGTTTTATTTTATTCTAATTATGTACATATACTATACACAAATATTTGCAAAAGTAAAAAATATAAAACTGTAAAAAATATAGAGAATAAATAAAATTAATATTCTATTCATGTATACTATACAATAGGGGTCCAAATCCTAACTTTTGCATCTTAATTCCAGATTAAATGAAACCGTCTTCATTAAGTAGCTAATAAAAGTTATATACAATTTAATGATTTTGATGAATTTTGAATTCATATGGTGGAGAAACAGGTCTGGGAAGTTTGTATTTTAGATTTTTATTCTGGGTGTAGACTGCACAATATGTGTTAATTTTATATGAAATAAAGTTTTTATTTTTCTGTATATTTTATCTATAGCTTTTATATACAAAGTTTCTTAATATGAGAAACAAAATTAATTGTAGAAAATGGGTGTAAAAATGGTTATTGATGAATTATAAATTAGATTTTTAATGAAATCTATGTACAATTCATCTGCCATATCTTCCCCTACTTTATTCATTGTCGACTAGGTCATCATGATGACTAAGTCTTGGGGGCTAGGGTCATCCAATGTCCTTGGTACCTCGTTCTTTTTTTTCTTCTTTTCTCTATTCTTTTATTTTAGCAATAAGTATAATATTTATACAACATTTTATACAATATTGTACAAATTAAATATTGCTTGTTTTAGCAATTTAATGATATATACATGCATTTAACTAGCGTTTTAAGGCCAAGATAGAAGAATAAAGGTCATGAAATAGAGACTCAATGATATCCCTCCAATAAATCATCTGATTTTCGTTAAAAATAGAGACTCATATGTCCTCCATCTACAACAAGAAATTTTAACGATCTGAACATTGTCGTAATTAATTGTTCTAGATGGAGGGTATAGGAGTCCATTCCTGACGAAATCGGAATGACCTTTTGTAGGGATGTGTGTGTGTGTGTGAATATATATGATGATATTTTCAAAAAAATAAAAATATTTATGAAAAAATAACACAGGTGAGGCCCCATCTAACCCAATTAATAAACTTCCCCCACACAAAGTTAAGGTGATTTTTCATAAGTCCTTTTCGGTAAAAAAGTTGTTTTTCTTCTCAACATTCTAAATAAAAGGATTTGTTTGATTGATTTTTAAGCAATAACTTTTCAATAACTGAATCAACTTTTACTTTATTTTCTCAAACACTTCTCCCATTTGTCGTTGTTGAGAATAATATATAGGAGAGTATAAAACGACGAGTAACCACAACTTACAGTAAGCAATCAATACAATTAAATACAATTTTACACAAAGGTACAATATTGCACTTAATGAATATAGTCTTGGTCAAATGCAAATGTGTAGTATTCATTGTATCGACCGTAAAGAAGTCGAGGTGGAGTAAAATCCTTGTGGTGTAGAAGCATACATAAATAAGTCCTTGATAAAAAATGATTCATTATCATCCTTTTGTCATAACAAAAAAGAGAGTAAGAAAGACAAGCTAAGCAATCAAAGTGGATAAGAAATTACGCACGTGGCAAATCAGTGAATAAAAGTTAAATATGCAGAAATGAATGTTTCTGTCATCACCAAGTTCCTTTACATTATAAATTGAGCTAAGATATGAAAACTATAAATGAATGAAAACTAAGAAACCGATGCTTGAGTAGGGCTAGTTCAGATCTTCATATAGGACATACTCGTGATTATCCGAGTCACGAGGAGAGAGATGAGGGTGGCGTTGATTCTTTATTCCTTGAATTATTTGGTACGGAGTTTCATTTCTATGGACAATGTAGCCATCGGATTTAGAGTCGGTGTGTTTTTTTCTTCGTTGACTTCATCATTTTCTTCTTCCACACCCATGTTAGATTTCTCACGGTATGAGTCAGAGAACACTGAATTGGTACATCGACGAGGATGAGATGAAGCTCATGATGGTGGAGGAGGTACCATTGTTTGAGGAAAGTTAGACCCCACACACCATGGAAACGTGGAATGAAGAGATCGAATTCGTAAAATAAGGTGTTTATTCTACGAGAAGCGTTGCAGTCGCATGATGAAAAAAATGATTGCAAATAACTGAAGTAGTTTCCACATTGTATCGCGAGATCATAAGATTACCTTTCGAAGTATGAATCTCTGAAAAAGAGACCTACGTACTCTAGTCTAATCTGATGAACGGTTGCACTTGTGATCATGATGATGTGCCGCATTGCTTTTATGCAAACTTGAAAGATCTAATCCACCAAGTTGTCCACACAAATAAAGATCCAGGATGATCGTTGACACCCATTTCATCGCATGAAATTGAATCCTTCTTCTCATACATAAATCACGAATGAGAATGCAGATCCTCTTGCAATTGACCTTGCCAATGGAGAGGAAGGGAGTGGCACTTTTGGCAGTTATATAGGGTTTTGGTGAAGCTACATGGGGCACCACCGGTGAAATTTAGAGAGAGTAATTCTCGTCTTTTTTCCCCTCATTATTTTCAAGACCGGAGAGAACTTGATATAATTGAATGGATTGATGAGAAAGGAGGCCAATCATCCATTTCTTGCTTCGGTATTATTTTATGACAATGGTGGAATTATCTCTCTTGATAATTACTAAATCAATATGATAATTTTAAATTAGCACATGAGATATTTCACTAATCATATCATAATAAAGCTTGAATTATCACTAGTGATGATTCACTAGTTATCCCGTAATAATTCTTGATTTATCACTCGAGATAATTCCTTAATTGTTGCATGACAATCCTCAAAATATCTTGTGAGAATAATATTCAATTATTTTTTAGGGACAACTAGCAAACATCCATTCAAATTAGAAAATATAGTTGGTTATACAAGCAAAGAAAGATGCTTTCATGTGACCCTCGTTCAATATCATACCAAAACGACAAATAGTAAGAATGCGAGAAGTTTTATATAAAACTCGAAGATTCCAATGATTATGTTCATTGAAAAAATAACAAAATACATTTTTGTGTGCATCGTGATACGACGGACTTGTTGATCAACCTTACAGGAGTGTAAATGCAACTATTCATAAATTGCACACATGATTAACACTTTAGCGAAGAATACATGTCCCATTTAATTGATTTTTTCTCTTTCTAGAATCGAAGTTGAAATAAAATTCAAATAAAACTATATCCAAATGCTAAAAACAATGCTATCGATAGAACTTGTCAAGCTACAGTTCAAATTCAAGTGCAATTAGTAGTAATGATGCATTTGAATTTCTAAACACATCCATAAAATAGCAAAAGATTGAAGAAAAGACATATCATCGAAAGCATTAGTGAGATATTCTTTTACAAAAACATGCAAAAAATAGAAGAGTCGATGTTCCATACCACCAGAAGCTTTTATAATCTTTCAATTTTAAAATTCGTGAATCCTTTTCAATCTGCATATTTTATGGTGACATTTATTCTATACTCTTGTTAAGGAGACGTGATTTTGTACTTTATGCACTTCAGATTCTTATTTTCTCTGGTTTAAAAAGCTCCGGTAGGAAGATATATATTCAAGTAGTATAGAAACTTAACGAAAAGTACATTACTGCATGCATAGAAAAAATCTCACCAGGAAGAAATCTATCTGTAAGGCTCTAAATAGTTTGTTGTAATTTTTTACTTCATATTGTAATATACACAAGTAATGGAAGTCAATCTTGAGATTATTCAGTAGCAGCAAGTTTGTAGGAAGGAATTACGCCGCTATCATCAAAGTAGTTTTATTCCAGAAAAGAGCCTTTGTAGGATGTGAAAGTCCTCAATTGGGAATACTGAAGGAAGATGATTTCAACTAGTTTTGGTATCTTCTTTAAATCGATGTGCACGGTGGCTGTGACCATTAACTTTGTAGATTACAGATATTATTGTATATTTATTTTCAATTGCGAACTTTCAACACTCTTGTATTGTGAAATGATTTACCAACCTAATGTTTTTAGTTAAGTTGAAATAAGAAAAAATGTTGTTAAGTGGGCCAGACACATAATCCATGAAATTCACCACATGGGAATTTTATATCCAACACAAATGGTTTTATTAAGAAGACTAATAGTTCTTAATCACGATTAATTGCCACGAACTATGATTAGTTATCAACGCTCACAAATATGTATTTTAAGTGTGCATAGTAGTTCATGATCATGCCTGAGGGCTTCGACTGTCGGCACTCACTTTCCCTCTCTCTTCTAGTCACGAAAGGGAAGGTAGAAGATAGGTCTCAACTCGCACAAGGGTGGATGTGCCCAAAATCGACCATAGGTGGAGTATTCAAAGAGGAAGGAGTAGTGGTTCTAGATTGATTTCATTGAAGAATAACCACCCCCCTCCCCGACTGGAGGTTGGGTGTGAGTGGAGGAAGATGACACGACGTAAGTGGAGGTGGTTAGGGCTACGACTAGGAGTTAGGATGAGGTGGAGAGGAGTAACGAGGTGGACGTGGAAAAGGGACAAGATCATGTGGTTATGGGTTCAAATGTTTGGAGAAGGGAAGTTGGGAGGTGGAAGATGAAGGAGGACCGTTGGATCGTGAAATCCAATGGTCGAGAGCGAGGCGTGAGGGAGCGGTTGCGTTGCGACCTGTTCAAGCGACCTGTTCAAGCGATCAGATGACTGGAAGATGAGGTGTGCTAGATGGGCTCATGACCGTCTTATCAGATCGATCAGAGGTGGAAATGGAGGGTGGCTAAATGAGAAGGGTCGGGCACATGGCTCAAGGGCATTGAGCCATGTGGCCCAATGTGAAAGATAGGAAAAAGAAAAAAATAAAGAAAATTCAAAATAAAATACGTATATGTATCAAATCAAAAAGTATTCGACATGGAAGTTGTAGATATTTCCAAGATCTATAACAACCATGTAGAAATCAAAAAGAAAATATGTCATGTACACAACCTTATATTTATGCAAGTATTTTGAAAAAATACTCATTTTCATTTGTTACTTTTGTTTTTTAACCTACAATAATGTAAAAATCAATATTTACAGTATTAAATTAATTTTTATGGTTTTTTAATATTAATAAAATATATAAAATAAAAGACACTATACTAGGTTTATTTATGAACAATGATTAGGGTTGATTATATACAATGTTAAATGCTAATGTCAGTTAACTAACAATGAAACTTTTTGATTTATTTAAGTAATAGGGTATTTATACCCATAACTCCGAGTAATTTCGTAACTACAATCACAACCGAGCGTAATCGTGGATTACACCAGGAAACCAAAATAGTCACTCTGTTTCACACCCATAACCCTCTATTAGTTTGTTTATTATCCCAACTAGACCATTGGGTTAATCTACACGTGGTCTATTTAATGGTTATGAAAAATTCCAGAAAAAACTAAACCCCTCCTCCTTCATCCTCCAATGCCCCTCCCCTTTCCTCCTCCAACCACCCACTCACTCTTCAGCCCATTTGCATCCTCCTCTTCTAGGTTCGCTCGCCCTCACCCTCCTCCTCCCCAGGCTCCTCCTCCTCATTCAAATCTGCCCACCTACTCCTCCTCTAAGTCCGCCCTCCTTCTCCTCCAAGTCCTCCGCTCTCATCCTCCTCCAGGTCTGCCCGCCTCCTCCTCCTATAGGTCCACCCTCCTCCTCAATGTCCTTCACCCTCCTCCTCCCCACCCACCTCCTCCTCCAGATCCACCCGCCCTCGCTCTCCTCCTCCTCTAGGTTCGCCCGTCCTCCTCCTCCAGATCTGCACGCCTCCTCGGCCTCCTCCTTCTCCTCCTACAAATCCGCCTGCTGAAAGCAGCGCGACCAAATAATTAAGCTGCCATTGTCACCCAAGCTAACCGCATCAAAATCAAAATTTTTTATTTAACCACTAAAAGAATCAAACAAATCACATGGAGTAATCCGGCTACTTTTATTAACTCGGTATAGCGCGACCATGATCGAACGTAAGGAGCACAATTAAACCTAGGTAGTCGACTCACAAAGATTCAATGGTTTTTTATTTTCTTTTTAGCGATTTTTAATTTTTGAAAGTAAGGAAAATAAAGACAAAGAATAAAAGACAAACCCACATTCTTTTTGTATTATTCAAATACAGCAAACATACTTAAAATTCCCAATACTCAAAAATCCCAATCAAAAAAGTTTTTATATTCTAGACGTTTTATATTGTTTTTTATATTTTTTTCAAAAAATTTCAGGTTTTTATATGATTTTCAAATGAAAAAAAAGGGAAAATGGAAACAATGAACAACTAGGAGTAGTTTGCAAAATAAAAATATCAAAAAAGCTCCAACCTCCATAATGTTAATTTTATAAAAAAACTAGAGATAAATATCAACAAACAGAAACTGAAAATACATTTTTTGGAATTTTTTCCAACAATTTTATATGATATTTATGGTATTTTTAGGGTTTTGCATTTTTCTACTATTTTATAAAAGCAAATGAAATGAAACTTGTATAGAAAATCAAACAAAGCAAAACAAGGCTACTCTGTTTTTTTAGAATTTTAAGGTATTTATCAATTTTTTATGGATTTTCTAAGGCAATCAGGGAGTTTTAGGTGGTCTTCAAATTTTTAATAATAGTAAATAAGAGAAATTCGTCAAACCAAAATTACCACTCAAATAGCACACTAGCAAGAGATTCAAGGAATTTCTATGGAATTTTTTGAGGCAAATTATTGCAAATAGTAAAATAACACAAAATAAAAGTAGTGAATAGAGGACCTTTACACAGATATTTTAAGTTTCAAGGCCAAAGATTAACAAGTAATGAACCGTAGGGGCCCCTATTGCAAATAATCTAGTAAACACATGCAGCGCATGTGACTCTTGAGCAGAGGGGTATATTTGTAATTTCAAGAAGTTTTCTCTATTTCATTAACCAATCAAAAGCATGGGGTCAAGTTTGCAAAATACCCACAAAAACATGTTTTGTCTTCAACTCAATTGGACTAAAATGCAAATAATAAAAATGCAAGGATCTAACTACAAATGTTTTTAACTAATTATTACATTTACTGTACTGAATGGAAATAACATAAATACGAGGGTAAAAGGGAAATACACCCCCCCACGTGTGCTCTGACGTACGGCCCTGATGACCATTAGTGGGCAGATCTGATGGCTCAGATGGCAGGCGAGACGTGCATGTCAGATGCTCCACGAAAAGATCTAACTTCCATGATGGCAACGTGGATGGACGGTCACGATCTATTATAGCATAATGCTCCTCTCCGACAGTGCTAAAGAGGGTTGGACGAACTGTGAAGAAGGGAATGACTGTCGAGCTTCAATCGAGTATATCTCATGCTATAGAGCTCGGACCAGTTGGGTGAGAGGTCCAACTCCCTCCTACAGGTGGTCTGTGTCGAATGGAGGTCCCAGATGGGGTGGCGAACGACTAGATGTGGAAAATGGAGCTACTGCACCTGGAGGCGCGCCACACAGTTTTATGAATTTTTAAAATCTATTGTTGAATAATCAGGTTTCGAGCGATTTGCCTGGTTTACATTGGGTATTGGCTACCTAACACAACCTCCATCATTTACCTGAGATTGGAATTATACGCGACCCTTAATTATTTTTCCTAAGATGAACTTCTTTACATGTTAAATAGTGTATACCAGGGGAGGACATAGGATTACATACTAGGTGGGGAACACCAATAAATAACAACAATAACAAAAAGATTGCAATGCTAAAAACAATCAGTGTAACACATCCATGTGCATAGAGAAATACATATAGATGTTTAGCACATAAAACAAATTTTAGAAATATATACTCTATACTAAATGTTGGCCAAATATAGTTTTCATAATTTGAAAACAATTCATGATATGGTCATCGGCAATATGATAAAAAATACCTTTTTCAATAAAGCAAAATTCATGGATTCATCTTTTATTCGATTGTGCAACCGAGTCTTGACAATAGCGATTGCTGAAAATGCTCTTTCAACACTAATCATTGCAACTAGTATGTCAATGTCAACTTAGTCAGTAAACAAACTCAGTGGATAAATGTGATTTTTTGAGTTTTCGGCGTTTTTGCTAGCAATCTATGTCAAAAAAGTAACATTAAGAACTCTTTTGTTTGCTTTACATCTTTAATATATGTCATCTTTTCATTTTGAATATCCAATAAATCTGATTGAGTGAAATCCATCAGAGATGGTTGTACATGATGGATAAGCTTATCAATATCAAATGTTGCAAATGAATCTTTTGGACTTAAACATACCACACAAAGAATAAACTATGTGTTATCTTTTAGTGGAAAATATGTACCCATTAGGTGACTAAATAAATAAATATATTTATTTATTTAACAAATATCTCAATCCATATCTAATAAGATTATAATACACAATTTTCAAATCCGTATAATATTTGTACTGTCGTGTGTGTATTGACTTTTTTAGTTCAAAATTAGTGATGTTTAGTTAAAAGTTTGATTAACAACAAATTAAAATGACATTCATCGCTGGTTTGAGGTATAGAAATAGTTTTCACAAATAATACTGTCAATATTATATATTTAACAATAAACGATATAGTGGTAGATTAAAAAACATAGGCATAGACTAATTTTATTGTAATGCTACTCAAGTGATCTACATAACTACATATACCAATTTGAAATATTTTAGAAATTAGATTACATATATATAATGTACAAATATTTATAAAGTGCATAAACATCCACTTGCATGTAAAATCTTAAAGAAATATTACAGAAATGCTTATCAATCTCAACTGATGTATAAAACTATAACTGTAAAATTCTTTAACCGTTGAAAATATATATCATATATGGTAAGATACATATCCACATCACGAGCGGCCAATAAGGTTACTTTGCCAGGCCATGGAGTCTGTACCTGGGGGGGGGGGACTGGGGGTGCTCGGTGCTGGAACACGCTCCTAGTCCTTGTTATGGGTCTGGAGATAGTGGAGGGGGCGTAAGGAAATCGAAGATGCGTAGTGCCGAGATCGAGATGTACTCCTAGACTTTGTTGTTGTACATTTGGGCTCGAGGGGAGATACAAAGTGCTTTGACCGCGGTATCGTCATGTAGGAGGACACTTGGGAAAGTGCAGTGATCGAAATGAAATTTGTATAGCTGAGCCAGGGTTGAGAAGGGATGGAGAGCACGGGTACGTGAGTAAAGATGGATTGACAGGCATAGTTTTCAAGTCACGGATGGGGCACAATTACAAAGGCTGTGAATGGGCTTTTCCAATCGAAGGAGATCTCGAATTTTTCGGATGACAGGGGGAAGGCACGATTGACAATTCCAAATTCCATTGGGGAGAACAACGATTGCACTTCCTATTTTTGGATGGCAAAGGGGGCACAAGTAATTGTACATCGATGTACTTTTATATTTTTATTACATAAAACAAGGAAGCTAGGATTATAAGGAGGGCATGTGGCATGGGTTCCCCCATAAGCAAAACATAGGTCCGCCCCGATGTATATGTAGGGATTGAATTAAATACGAATATATTTTTGTATGTGTTTCTTGTCGTATCCACGTTTAAATAGATGTGAATAATTTTTCTTATTTTGGTTTGTAAAAAATATGTAAATAAAATTATATTTTTTTTATTTGTACATATGGATATGGATATACAGTAAAGACGATTATATAAATGTCTTACAAACAAAAATATGTTTATAATAAGTAATAAAAAATCTTTTTATATCATTTTACAATAAATAATAACATGATTACTGACAGAACAAATTTTCCTCGTGCTTTGCATGGGCGTATGCACTAGTCCACTACTATATATTAAGCAGGGGTCTTGCTCCCACCCATTATATTTTGCTCATTATGTTCCATTTTTACCCCTAACAATCCATTACATACACACCTCTTTATCCATTATTGTATATTAAGCAAGGGTCTTTCCCCTCCCACCCGTTATATATTTTGCTCATAACGTTACATTTTTATCCACGAACAATCCATTACATCTATACCGCGTAATAAAGACTAATTTCTTTACACAGAGAAGAATAGAAATGCCATTACATGTCAAAAAATTAGAAGACTCCGCCCACATCCTCTTCCACTACCACCCTCTTTGATCTCCTTTCCCTCGTCACCTCAGGTACTTATTCGTCGTCCGGTCCCATCTCTCCAGCACTTTCCCTTTTTGCCTTTCTTTGGAAACCCCGTTTTATGTGATCGCCCGTGCGTGGGCACCGTGCCGCCACCGTCGCCACACCGACATGGGCTTTTCCCCGTCGTAGTGGTTATCACGATCTCAATCACCACTGGATTTGAGTGCTAGCGTGTGCTTTTCAACCCTGACTCCGAATCCGATTCCTCTCTTGCAATTTCCGGGGTTCGAGGATGGGCCGCCTTGATTGATCCTCCAATGAACAACCACCCCTGCCCCCTCCCCGCAGAGGTTGGCAATTGTGAAGATGCATGCGTCTTCGCCCGATATTCCACATTCTATTTCATACGGTCGAGTAATGTCCCGTTGTCCAACTGGGAGGGGAAGTTGTTGAAGAAGGTCGAGGGTTACCTTCTCCAGATATACTATGGGAGCTTATTATCAATGAGAACCACTCCGTTTTCGCTCCTTTGACTTTACTAGGGAGCATACCCACGCTTCGTGACGAAATCAGTCAACAATGAAAAATTTTAATAAATCCTGCAAAGTTTAATGGTAAATAAATTTAGTAATGTAGTTAGTAGAATGTAGGTTATAGATGTTGATTTTTAAAATAGAACTGTATTGAACTCATATGCACAGTTAAGAAAATTTTTTGGAAAGTAAATAATGGGTGCAAGAAAGTGTGAATATGCACCAAATCAAAAAGTGAAGCTAACAATTTACATAGGAATTGTCTGAGAACATAATATAATAAAAAACTTTAAAAGTAATTAAACTTAATACAATAAAAAACTTTAAAAATAATTAAAACACGATGTTAGAAGTGTACTTTCTAATTTAGTGTGTAGATTGTATGTCATGTCCAACTAAATTTCTTAACTAAAAGTCATAATATAAAAATGTGTTCAAATAAATTTCTTAACTAAAAGTCATGTAATATAAATTTAGTGTGTAGTGTGTGAGTGTATGTCGTGTCCAAATAAATTTCTTAACTTGAAGTCAAATAATATAAAAAATTAGAACAAAAAATACAGAGAATAGTAAAAGTTAATTTAAATTTTATGTGATACTGAAGTCATTGTATTCAAGAAGTCATAGATGCAAAAAAGAGGGAAAATGCTTATAGGTACCTTATAAATCCCATTTTTATAGTGATTTTGTAGGTAATTAATATGAATGGAAGCTTGATATTTTTAGAAGCAATAATTCAATCTACTGAGGGAGAGAGAACAAAAAAATTACCTGAACGAAGGAAATATCTGGTGCAATTTGCATTAAAGAAAAATAATTCATGAAAAATTGCAGGAGAAGCCTATAAACAATTGAAATATTATACACACACAAACTAACATGTTTGATATTTGCGTCAATTAATTTGTTACTCTCCTGTGCTAATTTGATCATTGTAGATATTATCAATAGTATTTGTTAGCTCCTCGTGCTTCGCACGGGACATGCACTAGTATTTTATTATGCGAGGGTGCTCCGCCGGCTAGGAATGAGCATTAGGCTGGGTCGGCCCGGGTCCGCCTGAAACTCATCCTAAAAAGTCCGACCTGATCCAGGCCTAAATGAAAATTGGACCGGGCTTGAGCCCAATATTTAGGCCCAAAATTTTTCTTGGGTCGGGCTCAGGCTTAGCCCAGCCCGACATGGCCCAAGGGTCCAGTTCGAAGAGGGCCCGAACCATCATACACACATGAAACTCCCATTTATTTCATGTGCACTCTCTTCTTGTATTATGTCTTCATACAATGTTTATAAATCAAGAAAGTTAGGCATGTGACATGTAAGTTGTTGATCATTGCATTTCAACTGAGAATTAATTCCCTTAATTAGTATTTGGTTTATATTCTAATGTGTATTCTTGAATTTGTCAGTATTTTATTTTTCAATCAGAACATTTTCTATTATTGAACCTTTACCCAATATGTGCCTTATGCCCATTTTTTAACATATAGGGTACGATGCACTTGTTTTTGTTAACTGGGTAAGTTTATTTTACTCTTTCAATTTATATACATGTGAAACATTCATGGTATCTAGCATTGAGTGCACGTGTGTAAAATGAGAAATCATCAGATTTGGTAGAAATGAATTTTACTTGTTCCACAAGTATTTTGGCACATGTTTTAAACAATTTGGCTTCTGTAACTTGAGTTAAGATTAACTTGAAACAAAAGGCTCAAAGTTAGTATCTATAGTGGGTGGAGATGGCTTGGCCTGGCCCAAGCCTGGCCTAAAGGAATTGGCTCGGGCCTGGGCTTGGATCAAACAAAAAAAAACTACAGGCCCAGGCCCGATCCAAGGTCCAAATTTTTTAAACGGGTTTGGACCGGCCAACCCGACCCATGCTCATCCCTACCGCCGACTACCCAATAATTTTCACCATAAAATACCACAATTACCTCTCCCTAGAGTGACTACAGATATCCAACCGGACCAGCCCCCATAACCCATTTCCCACTTTCCCCAAATGACGAAGATGCCGCCCATGCTTTCCTTTCCTCGCAAACTCTCTAGCCTCCTAATCTGTTGTACATGATGGATAAGCTTATCAATATCAAATGTTGCAAATGAATATTTTGGACTTAAACATACCACACAAAGAATAAACTATGTGTTATCTTTTAGTGGAAAATATGTACCCATTAGGTGACTAAATAAATAAATATATATATATATATTTAACAAATATCTCAATCCATATCTAATAAGATTATAATACACAATTTTCAAATCCGTATAATATTTGTACTGTCGTGTGCGTATTGACTTTTTTAGTTCAAAATTAGTGATGTTTAGTTAAAATTCGATTAACAACAAATTAAAATGACATTCATCGTTGGTTTGAGGTATAGAAATAGTTTTCACAACTAATACTGTCAATATTATATATTTAACAATAAACGATATAGTGGTAGATTAAAAAACATAGGCATAGACTAATTTTATTGTAATGCTACTCACTACATAACTACATATACCAATTTGAAATATTTTAGAAATTAGATTACATATATATAATGTACAAATATTTATAAAGTGCATAAACATCCACTTGCATGTAAAATCCTAAAGAAATATTACAGAAATGCTTATCAATCTCAACTGGTGTATAAAACTATAACTGTAAAATTCTTTAACCGTTGAAAATATATATCATACATGGTAAGATACATATCCACATCACGAGCGGCCAATAAGGTTACTTTGCCAGGCCATGGAGTCTGTACCTGGGGGGGGGGGGACTGGGGGTGCTCGGTGCTGGAACACACTCCTAGTCCTTGTTATGGGTCTGGAGAAAGTGGAGGGGGGCGTAAGGAAATCGAAGATGCGTAGTGCCGAGATCTAGATGTACTCCTTGACTTTGTTGTTGTACATTTGGGCTCGAGGGGAGATACAAAGTGCTTTGACCGCGGTATCGTCATGTAGGAGGACACTTTGGAAAGTGCAGCGATCGAAATGAAATTTGTATAGCTGAGCCAGGGTTGAGAAGGGATGGAGAGCACGGGTACGTGAGTAGAGATGGATTGAGAGGCATAGTTTTCAAGTCACGGATGGGGCACAATTACAAAGGCTGTGAATGGGCTTTCCCAATCGAAGGAGATCTCGAATTTTTCGGATGACAGGGGGAAGGCACGATTGACAATTCCAAATTCCATTGGGGAGCACAACGATTGCACTTCCTATTTTTGGATGGCAAAAGGGGCACAAGTAATTGTACATCGATGTACTTTTATATTTTTATTAGATAAAACAAGGAAGCTAGGATTATAAGGAGGGCATGTGGCATGGGTGCCCCCATAAGCAAAACATAGGTCCGCCCCGATGTATATGTAGGGATTTAATTAAATACGAATATATTTTTGTATGTGTTTCTTGTCGTATCCACGTTTAAATAGATGTGAATAATTTTTCTTATTTTGGTTTGGAAAAAATATGTAAATAAAATTATATTTTTTTATTTGTACATATGGATATGGATATACAGTAAATACGATTATATAAATGTCTTACAAACAAAAATATGTTTATAATAAGTAATAAAAAATCTTTTTATATCATTTTACAATAAATAATAACATGATTACTGACAGAACAAATTTTCCTCGTGCTTTGCATGGGCGTATGCACTAGTCCACTACTATATATTAAGCAGGGGTCTTGCTCCCACCCGTTATATTTTGCTCATTATGTTCCATTTTTACCCCTAACAATCCATTACATACACACCTCTTTATCCATTACTATATGTTAAGCAAGGGTCTTTCCCCTCCCACCCGTTATATATTTTGCTCATAACGTTACATTTTTACCCACGAACAATCCATTACATCTATACCGCGTAATAAAGACTAATTTCTTTACACAGAGAAGAATAGAAATGCCATTACATGTCCAAAAATTAGAAGACTCCGCCCACCTCCTCTTCCACTACCACCCTCTTTGATCTCCTTTCCATCGTCACCTCAGGTACTTATTCGCCGTCCGGTCCCATCTCTCCAGCACTTTCCCTTTTTGCCTTTCTTTGGAAACCCCGTTTTATGTGATCGCCCGTGCGTGGGCACCGTGCCGCCACCGTCGCCACACCGACATGGGCTTTTCCCCGTCGTAGTGGTTATCACGATCTCAATCACCACTGGATTTGAGTGCTAGCGTGTGCTTTTCAACCCTGACTCCGAATCCGATTCCTCTCTTGCAATTTCCGGGGTTCGAGGATGGGCCGCCTTGATTGATCCTCCAATGAACAACCACCCCTGCCCCCTCCCCGCAGAGGTTGGCAATTGTGAAGATGCATGCGTCTTCGCCCGATATTCCACATTCTATTTCATACGGTCGAGTAATGTCCCGTTGTCCAACTGGGAGGGGAAGTTGTTGAAGAAGGTCGAGGGTTACCTTCTCCAGATATACTATGGGAGCTTATTATCAATGAGAACCACTCCGTTTTCGCTCCTTTGACTTTACTAGGGAGCATACCCACGCTTCGTGACGAAATCAGTCAACAATGAAAAATTTTAATAAATCCTGCAAAGTTTAATGGTAAATAAATTTAGTAATGTAGTTAGTAAAATGTAGGTTATAGATGTTGATTTTTAAAATAGAACTGTATTGAACTCATATGCACAATTAAGAAAATTTTTTGGAAAGTAAATAATGGGTGCAAGAAAGTGTGAATATGCATCAAATCAAAAAGTGAAGCTAACAATTTACATAGGAATTGTCTGAGAACATAATATAATAAAAAACTTTAAAAGTAATTAAAACTTAATACAATAAAAAACTTTAAAAATAATTAAAACACGATGTTAGAAGTGTATTTTCTAATTTAGTGTGTAGATTGTATGTCATGTCCAACTAAATTTCTTAACTAAAAGTCATAATATAAAAATGTGTTCAAATAAATTTCTTAACTAAAAGTCATCTAATATAAATTTAGTGTGTAGTGTGTGAGTGTATGTCGTGTCCAAATAAATTTCTTAACTTGAAGTCAAATAATATAAAAAATTAGAACAAAAAATACAGAGAATAGTAAAAGTTGATTTAAATTTTATGTGATACTGAAGTCATTGTATTCAAGAAGTCATAGATGCAAAAAAGAGGGAAAATGCTTATAGGTACCTTATAAATCCCATTTTCTATAGTGATTTTGTAGGTAATTAATATGAATGGAAGCTTGATATTTTTAGAAGCAATAATTCAATCTACTGAGGGAGAGAGAACAAAAAAATTACCTGAACGAAGGAAATATCCGGTGCAATTTGCATTAAAGAAAAATAATTCATGAAAAATTGCAGGAGAAGCCTATAAACAATTGAAATATTATACACACACAAACTAACATGTTTGATATTTGCGTCAATTAATTTGTTACTCTCCTGTGCTAATTTGATCATTGTAGATATTATCAATAGTATTTGTTAGCTCCTCGTGCTTCGCACGGGACATGCACTAGTATTTTATTAAGCGAGGGTGCTCCGCCGGCTAGGAATGAGCATGAGGCTGGGTCGGCCCGGGTCCGCCTGAAACTCATCCTAAAAAGTCCGACCTGATCCAGGCCTAAATGAAAATTGGACCGGGCTTGAGCCCAATATTTAGGCCCAAAATTTTTCTTGGGTCGGGCTCAGGCTTAGCCCAGCCCGACATGGCCCAAGGGTCCAGTTCGAAGAGGGCCCGAACCATCATACACACATGAAACTCCCATTTATTTCATGTGCACTCTCTTCTTGTATTATGTCTTCATACAATGTTTATAAATCAAGAAAGTTAGGCATGTGACATGTAAGTTGTTGATCATTGCATTTCAACTGAGAATTAATTCCCTTAATTAGTATTTGGTTTATATTCTAATGTGTATTCTTGAATTTGTTAGTATTTTATTTTTCAATCAGAACATTTTCTATTATTGAACCTTTACCCAATATGTGCCTTATGCCCATTTTTTAACATATAGGGTACGATGCACTTGTTTTTGTTAACTGGGTAAGTTTATTTTACTCTTTCAATTTATATACATGTGAAACATTCATGGTATCTAGCATTGAGTGCACGTGTGTAAAATGAGAAATCATCAGATTTGGTAGAATTGAATTTTACTTGTTCCACAAGTATTTTGGCACATGTTTTAAACAATTTGGCTTCTGTAACTTGAGTTAAGATTAACTTGAAACAAAAGGCTCAAAGTTAGTATCTATAGTGGGTGGAGATGGCTTGGCCTGGCCCAAGCCTGGCCTAAAGGAATTGGCTCGGGCCTGGGCTTGGATCAAACAAAAAAAAACTACAGCCCCAGGCCCGATCCAAGGTCCGAATTTTTTAAACGGGTTTGGACCGGCCAACCCGACCCATGCTCATCCCTACCGCCGACTACCCAATAATTTTCACCATAAAATACCACAATTACCTCTCCCTAGAGTGACTACAGATATCCAATCGGACCAGCCCCCATAACCCATTTCCCACTTTCCCCAAATGACGAAGATGTCGCCCATGCTTTCCTTTCCTCGCAAACTCTCTAGCCTCCTAATCTGTTGTACATGATGGATAAGCTTATCAATATCAAATGTTGCAAATGAATATTTTGGACTTAAACATACCACACAAAGAATAAACTATGTGTTATCTTTTAGTGGAAAATATGTACCCATTAGGTGACTAAATATATATATATATATATATTTAACAAATATCTCAATCCATATCTAATAAGATTATAATACACAATTTTCAAATCCATATAATATTTGTACTGTCGTGTGTGTATTGACTTTTTTAGTTCAAAATTAGTGATGTTTAGTTAAAATTTTGATTAACAACAAATTAAAATGACATTCATCGCTGGTTTGAGGTATAGAAATAGTTTTCACAACTAATACTGTCAATATTATATATTTAACAATAAACGATATAGTGGTAGATTAAAAAACATAGGCATAGACTAATTTTATTGTAATGCTACTCAAGTGATCTACATAACTACATATACCAATTTGAAATATTTTAGAAATTAGATTACATATATATAATGTACAAATATTTATAAAGTGCATAAACATCCACTTGCATGTAAAATCCTAAAGAAATATTACAGAAATGCTTATCAATCTCAACTGGTGTATAAAACTATAACTGTAAAATTCTTTAACCGTTGAAAATATATATCATACATGGTAAGATACATATCCACATCACGAGCGGCCAATAAGGTTACTTTGCCAGGCCATGGAGTCTGTACCTGGGGGGGGACTGGGGGTGCTCGGTGCTGGAACACGCTCCTAGTCCTTGTTATGGGTCTGGAGATAGTGGAGGGGGGCGTAAGGAAATCGAAGATGCGTAGTGCCGAGATCGAGATGTACTCCTAGACTTTGTTGTTGTACATTTGGGCTCGAGGGGAGATACAAAGTGCTTTGACCGCGGTATCGTCATGTAGGAGGACACTTTGGAAAGTGCAGCGATCGAAATGAAATTTGTATAGCTGAGCCAGGGTTGAGAAGGGATGGAGAGCACGGGTACGTGAGTAGAGATGGATTGACATGCATAGTTTTCAAGTCATGGATGGGGCACAATTACAAAGGCTGTGAATGGGCTTTCCCAATCGAAGGAGATCTCGAATTTTTCGGATGACAGGGGGAAGGCACGATTGACAATTCCAAATTCCATTGGGGAGCACAACGATTGCACTTCCTATTTTTGGATGGCAAAAGGGGCACAAGTAATTGTACATCGATGTACTTTTATATTTTTATTAGATAAAACAAGGAAGCTAGGATTATAAGGAGGGCATGTGGCATGGGTGCCCCCATAAGCAAAACATAGGTCCGCCCCGATGTATATGTAGGGATTTAATTAAATACGAATATATTTTTGTATGTGTTTCTTGTCGTATCCACGTTTAAATAGATGTGAATAATTTTTCTTATTTTGGTTTGGAAAAAATATGTAAATAAAATTATATTTTTTTTATTTGTACATATGGATATGGATATACAGTAAATACGATTATATAAATGTCTTACAAACAAAAATATGTTTATAATAAGTAATAAAAAATCTTTTTATATCATTTTACAATAAATAATAACATGATTACTGACAGAACAAATTTTCCTCGTGCTTTGCATGGGCGTATGCACTAGTCCACTACTATATATTAAGCAGGGGTCTTGCTCCCACCCGTTATATTTTGCTCATTATGTTCCATTTTTACCCCTAACAATCCATTACATACACACCTCTTTATCCATTACTGTATATTAAGCAAGGGTCTTTCCCCTCCCACCCGTTATATATTTTGCTCATAACGTTACATTTTTACCTACGAACAATCCATTACATCTATACCGCGTAATAAAGACTAATTTCTTTACACATAGAAGAATAGAAATGCCATTACATGTCCAAAAATTAGAAGACTCCGCCCACCTCCTCTTCCACTACCACCCTCTTTGATCTCCTTTCCCTCGTCACCTCAGGTACTTATTCGTCGTCCGGTCCCATCTCTCCAGCACTTTCCCTTTTTGCCTTTCTTTGGAAACCCCGTTTTATGTGATCGCCCGTGCGTGGGCACCGTGCCGCCACCGTCGCCACACCGACATGGGCTTTTCCCCGTCGTAGTGGTTATCACGATCTCAATCACCACTGGATTTGAGTGCTAGCGTGTGCTTTTCAACCCTGACTCCGAATCCGATTCCTCTCTTGCAATTTCCGGGGTTCGAGGATGGGCCGCCTTGATTGATCCTCCAATGAACAACCACCCCTGCCCCCTCCCCGCAGAGGTTGGCAATTGTGAAGATGCATGCGTCTTCGCCCGATATTCCACATTCTATTTCATACGGTCGAGTAATGTCCCGTTGTCCAACTGGGAGGGGAAGTTGTTGAAGAAGGTCGAGGGTTACCTTCTCCAGATATATTATGGGAGCTTATTATCAATGAGAACCACTCCGTTTTCGCTCCTTTGACTTTACTAGGGAGCATACCCACGCTTCGTGGCGAAATCAGTCAACAATGAAAAATTTTAATAAATCCTGCAAAGTTTAATGGTAAATAAATTTAGTAATGTAGTTAGTAAAATGTAGGTTATAGATGTTGATTTTTAAAATAGAACTGTATTGAACTCATATGCACAGTTAAGAAAATTTTTTGGAAAGTAAATAATGGGTGCAAGAAAGTGTGAATATGCATCAAATCAAAGAGTGAAGCTAACAATTTACATAGGAATTGTCTGAGAACATAATATAATAAAAAACTTTAAAAGTAATTAAAACTTAATACAATAAAAAACTTTAAAAATAATTAAAACACGATGTTAGAAGTGTACTTTCTAATTTAGTGTGTAGATTGTATGTCATGTCCAACTAAATTTCTTAACTAAAAGTCATAATATAAAAATGTGTTCAAATAAATTTCTTAACTAAAAGTCATGTAATATAAATTTAGTGTGTAGTGTGTGAGTGTATGTCGTGCCCAAATAAATTTCTTAACTTGAAGTCAAATAATATAAAAAATTAGAACAAAAAATACAGAGAATAGTAAAAGTTAATTTAAATTTTATGTGATACTGAAGTCATTGTATTCAAGAAGTCATAGATGCAAAAAAGAGGGAAAATGCTTATAGGTACCTTATAAATCCCAGTTTTTATAGTGATTTTGTAGGTAATTAATATGAATGGAAGCTTGATATTTTTATAAGCATTAATTCAATCTACTGAGGGAGAGAGAACAAAAAAATTACCTGAACGAAGGAAATATCCGGTGCAATTTGCATTAAAGAAAAATAATTCATGAAAAATTGCAGGAGAAGCCTATAAACAATTGAAATATTATACACACACAAACTAACATGTTTGATATTTGCGTCAATTAATTTGTTACTCTCATGTGCTAATTTGATCATTGTAGATATTATCAATAGTATTTGTTAGCTCCTCGTGCTTCGCACGGGACATGCACTAGTATTTTATTAAGCGAGGGTGCTCTGCCGGCTAGGAATGAGCATTAGGCTGGGTCGGCCCGGGTCCGCCTGAAAGTCATCCTAAAAAGTCCGACCCGATCCAGGCCTAAATGAAAATTGGACCGGGCTTGAGCCCAATATTTAGGCCCAAAATTTTTCTTGGGTCGGGCTCAGGCTTAGCCCAGCCCGACATGGCCCAAGGGTCCAGTTCGAAGAGGGCCCGAACCATTTCCCACATCATACACACATGAAACTCCCATTTATTTCATGTGTACTCTCTTCTTGTATTATGTCTTCATACAATGTTTATAAATCAAGAAAGTTAGGCATGTGACATGTAAGTTGATGATCATTGAATTTCAACTGAGAATTAATTCCCTTAATTAGTATTTGGTTTATATTCTAATGGGTATTCTTGAATTTGTTAGTATTTTATTTTTCAATCAGAACATTTTCTATTATTGAACCTTTACCCAATATGTGCCTTATGCCCATTTTTTAACATATAGGGTACGATGCACCTGTTTTTGTTAACTGGGTAAGTTTATTTTACTCTTTCATTTTATATACATGTGAAACATTCATGGTATCTAGCATTGAGTGCACGTGTGTAAAATGAGAAATCATCAGATTTGGTAGAATTGAATTTTACTTGTTCCACAAGTATTATGGCACATGTTTTAAACAATTTGGCTTCTGTAACTTGAGTTAAGAATAACTTGAAACAAAAGGCTCAAAGTTAATATCTATAGTGGGTGGAGATGGCTTGGCCTGGCCCAAGCCTGGCCTAAAGGAATTGGCTCGGACCTGGGCTTGGATCAAACAAAAAAAACTACAGGCCCAAGCCCGATCCAAGGTCCGAATTTTTTAAACGGGTTTGGACCGGCCAACCCGACCCATGCTCATCCCTACCGCCGACCACCCAATAATTTTCACCATAAAATACCACAATTACCTCTCCCTAGAGTGACTACAGATACCCAACCGGACCAGCCCCCATAACCCATTTCCCACTTTCCCCAAATGACGAAGATGCCGCCCATGCTTTCCTTTCCTCGCAAACTCTCTTGCCTCCTAATCTCTTCCTATCTTCTATCTCGTTAATCGGGAGTCGACACCTAACTTGTATCTCTCACCGTACCCTAACTCCAAGTCATGTTCCTCCTCTCTTTGAATTTATAGGGTTCTAAGACGAGCTACCGAAGAGTGAAGATCGCTTGCGATTAATCTGATCACAACCCACCCTATTCGAGGAATGAAGAATGTCAGTGGTGAAATCTCATTCCAGTCTCCAACGGAGAGGCAGATCTACTGAAGAAGGTCGAATATACCTCCTAATCATTGTGGGAGACTGGCTCTCGTCGTGCATACATATACCTCGTGATTTTAGTGGGTATGCAGATGTTCATGTCTACGACGGGAGACCTCAAGCTATCGATTTCGATTTCTCATGTAGTTGGGGCATGGGCATTTTGCAACGCCTCTTCCTATGGAGTTGTTGAAGCTCGTTTCTTTTGTTTGGATGGTAGAGGGGGAAATTGATGGAGTATCTTCCAAGCTCTGGCCGTGGTGGTTGTTTTTAGATGCATGCAGATTTTCTAGAGGGGTGATTCAACTGGAATCTCAATTGTTAGACATAGAGATGGCTGACGAATGACAATGGATTGGTAGCAGAAGTATATAATATTTATGGATTGTCCTTGTGTGCAGTTTATAAACAAGCATCTTCAAGAGATAGTGATCATTATTCACGTAGTAACCAATAACCTCTGCTATAATCACACCTATACTGGATGAGTGTATCATTTAACTCACCTATGATGAAATACCTTCAATTAACTACAATGACATCATATTTAACTGACAACAACAGAGCGTGACAAATGAAATGGTATTTATAATATAAGATGGATGCAAGGTGCATCATATGAAAAGAAGATGATTTAATAGAGATTATCAGAATATTAAAAATGATAAACATGATGCAAACAAATGATTCAACATAAATTGAAGCAACAATATTCAAATCTAGATATCGAAAACTAATGATAATACGGGGAATTCAAAACATCAGATATGTAATACATGGAAACAAACATTACCGGAGTGCTATTGATACGAGGAGAGAAATGATGTATGGAGCAATAGGGAGCAAGGACAAGAACAACTAAAAGTAGCAAAATGCAACACAAAGGGAAGAATAGTCCTTTCTTTCACTTATATAGACGGGTGTTTGAGTGTTGATGAGGTTAGGCCTGTAATCCCCTCACGTAATGATTTTAGATCGAATGTCTATGTGGATAAGATACAATAAAGAGTTTAAATGCTTTGTGCTTTGTGGTATAATCCTGAGACATGTGTGAGGTATGATGTATATGAGTGCACCCTTACTGTTTGTTTTATGTGACATAGGGATTAATGATCTTATATATCAAATGCATGGACCTCGACGCACAATGCATCACCCATGAACAAATGCTTAGCATAATATCCAAAATGAGAAGCTTTCATGGTTTGCCGTGTAATGTCCTTATGCCGAGCTTTCATGATGCACCATCCAATGTCTTCGTGAGATTTTGTGTAATGTATTGTATATATATCTCACATATATGTTTAGACATTCCTCATGTAATTATTATTTTTTGTATACAAATATCTAATGTCATCATAGAATGTCATCGTTAAAGTAATGTTCTATATTGGCATTTTATTCGTTTTGTGATAATTTTTACTTCCACCCAAGACTTCTTGTCTGTGCATTACATATGACAAACATTAGGGAATCTATTATGTAGGAGGGATAGATTGGCATCTATCAATCTTTTTTGTCAAGATATTACAACTTCATCCTTGCTGAATTCTACCAATTACGTTAGCATCCTGATTAGGGGAACTCCTCGCCAGTCCCTTGCAAGTTCATCTACCGCTTCTAACCATCCACCACCCTCTATCGCCCCGTCCTTGATGATGCTACCCTCCACCTCCCGCCCGAAGGGCATCCCTCGAATATATCATGCAGGAAGGACACACTGACATCCATAGATTATTTTCAAGATATTCCAAATCGCAGAACTCTACCAATTACGTTTACATCCGGATTATGTGAAGTCCTCATCCATACCTTCCAAGTTCATCCCCCCTCCCAACCTCCACTGTCCTTTATCTTCCCTCCTTCGCGCTACCATCCAGCCTCCTCCCGAAGTGCACCTTGGAGGACTGCAAGGGAATCAAATATCGATGATGGGGATGACAATGGAAGGCTAAGCATGACTATCGACAATACGGAGTGGTGGAGGCCTTCACTCAAAGATGGTGGTGGTGTTGATCCTCTAAGGGCGGTCGCAAGTGGTTGCGATGGGCAAACATAATCACTAGAGGGTGACGTTGATGGCGCTTCACAATCATGAGATCTAATTATCGATCGTAAGTGGTTGCACTTGAGGTTCATAGTTTTAGGTTTGCATTCAAGGATGGTAGTTCATGTCTTAGGTAAGGCAACATATAGGTTCATGCGTATAACAAGTATCAAAATTCCTTCGGGCTTAATGTTGATGGCAAGTGATTTGTTCAAAACAAGGAAATGCCTCAAAGAGCCGTTGATTATTTTATATGCTAAATATACAGTGATAAAAAAATCTCCCTCGAACAAAATGAGTCTATAGTGACGTTTTCCATATCTGTCACTGTATTATTGTTGTTAAATATAGAATAACGATTGCTGTTAGTGATGAATGCCATGTCCATTATATTAGAAGGATGGTCTATCAACATTTAACCATTGTGATTTTTGAATTTTTAAATAAATGATGGCTCATATAGATCAAAAATTTGCATTGATTAATTAAAAAAGCTAAAAAAGAAATTGAATAATGTTACTATTTTTTATATATGTTTATACACAAACTACATAAAACAAAAAAAATACTTTTTACCCGTGCATAGAGCACGGGTGTGCTCACTAGTTCTCATTAATAACGGTGGGATTCCTCCTTTGGAGTTTCACAGCTCACGCACGCCCCCTTTTGTCTGCCGTTTCACAGTGGGCACGCACTCCCGCTGCCGTTCATCTCACAGTCCTCCCCTGTTTTCCCCGTTTCCCTCATTTTCGTCGCTCTGTCACACGGATCATGCAATGACCCGTTAACCCAACTCCATCCGTCCACTCCCACGGCGAGCAGCCCAACCCCGTCGACGGACCATTCGAGATTCCATCATCAGAACCCTAGCGTCGTCCGAGATTCCCACCCGCCGCGTCGTTGCGGGGTGTGGGAATCTCGACCTTGGATTCCGACAACGTCCGATCACGAACAGTATGATCCCCTCCGTTTTTGGTTCTTCCCATCCTACATTCACTGATGGTTCTTCCGGAAATGCTTCTCCGACTTTTGATTCACTGTTCTAGCAACTGGGCGATCCTAACGTGGGAGGCGGAAGATGGACCTGGCCAGTGACGAGGAGTTCGAATGGGATACTGACGTGGACAGCGACGGGGAAGCCCCGACTTGCGAGCCGTCAGGAATTGTGGAGCGTGCTTCCGCTTCACGGAGGATTGAGGTGGGCTTTGTTTGTTCAGGTCGCTGGTCTTTGACGTGCATTTTAATCGGTTATCGTGAGACGGCCTTCTAAGTTCTTCTCAGGGCTATGAGGCCGGACCGTCGCGGCCGCAATTGGTTCTGGATTTCATAGAAATGGGCTTTTCGGAAGAACTCGTTCTCAAGGCGGTCGAGCAAAATGGTGCGCCTTCTGTGCTTCGGCCTCCTTTTTCCCTTATGCACGTGCATTTCCGAACAAATGAAATATTATCATAGCTTGTTATATTGATGCCGTTTCTTCATTTCCTTCATGGCAGGTAAGGCTGGTAAAGAAGCTACACTGGAGCTCCTTCTCACATTATCCGTGGGTGCTCTATATTTTGTTTTTTAATTATTTTCTTGGGTCTGTTTTCCATTATCAAAGAAATGTGTGGTGTAGCAATGTGGATTGACACAGAAGAAGCAATTTTGCATGTTTTATGTCCCATGGACGTTACATTGCTTGGAGGAACGGTGCTTTGAAAATTTCATCGATAAAGGTAATAAAATAATTGATAATTTTGTTGATCTCCCACCGACAATCATTAGATCCTCCCATATCATTCTTTTTATGCCACATGTTGGAGGATGAAGAGTTCGCGATGAAAGCTACGGTAGTTGTGCAATAGATCATTGGAGATGACGATGTGAGTTTGATGAGGTGAATGTTGCAAATATTCAATTCAAGCATCCTTCAGAAAATGTGGCAGTCGAATCACACTCCCGATACATCAAATTCTAAAACCTCACATGGGAAGTGGGGAATATATCTTTGTAATATGCCTCCTGACATTTAGTTTGCGGACTAGGAGAGTAGCTTTATATTGTTTTAATTAAATTTCCACACAATATCTTCACGCATCATCTAAGTTGTGCTGGTAAGTCTCCCAATTTCAGCAGAGGAATCTCAAATCTTGGTTGTGCCTGTACATAATGGAGTTATTGAATTGGCCCCATTGCAACACTCCAATAATTGTGCTATTTAGCCTTTTTAAAGGTTATATACTTGATTTTAGCATATCCCTCTATTTAGGCACATGGACTTCCATATGTCACTTACAAGTGTCTCGAAAGGTAGACTGACGACCACATATGCGTATTTGATGGCACTATTTAGCCACATATATAGTATCCGATGTATATGTGGGTTCAACTTAACCATGTACATGACTGCTTACTCGATAACTCATTGGAAAGAACACCCCTCCTTTTGTACCTATATCCCCTCCCTCATTTCAATTGATTAAACCCTAATCTTCACACTCCACCGATCATGCCTCTCTGCCTCTTACCTTTTCTCTATCATAGTTCATTCCTCTCTACCTCTTTGTGCTACGACCCGTGTCGTGGGCCCTCTATCCACAATGGCCTTAAATGTCTTGACATATTGGTGACATCTATATGTTGCTATCATTAGTTTGGCGAAATCGAAGGGCACATGTTCTCTTTTCTTGATTTTTGGTGATATGTCATCGACATTTCAGCAAGAGATCACTAGCAATAGAGTTTTCCTTCAACTTTAAGACAAATGAGATCATTATGAGCGATTCTTTTCCCCATGTTGCCAATATTTGCCCGTACCGTCTTCCCAGTAAACATATATGTTAGTCATAATGTATATTACACATGCATACACGAGCTCAATTGCCAAAGCAATTTGTATTTAGATCCTTGTTTTAGTAAATAAGTGTGTATTTCTATCTTATTTATTGATCAAAGCACATTGAAAACCTTAGAATCAAATGTTATAATCATTTCCACATTTTTTGGCAATTCTAGCGACACATCGATGATATGTTGGTGACATGTCAGTTTTCACGTTTGGCGAAATGATATTGAAATCGACATTTAAGGCCTTGCTCTCCATCACTACTCGTGGAATACCGCAAGTGCACCATAACATATGCCTCTCTCCACCGTCATTAGTGCCTTTCTTCAGGCTTCGGTTGTCACCACTACTGCCAAACTCTATTTGAATCTAATTATATAGTGACTTTAAAGATAACCCGCGGATGTCACTATGGTGGTCCTTATGAGCTAATTGTTCTACATTTCTTACTTGGTGTAACTTGTTACATGGGTCATGAGTGGGGACTTAGTTTCTGTTTGAGTATGCGCCTTTGGATTCTTTTTTTTTGAAGCTCTCCTTTGGATTCTTGTTGTATACTTAGCTTTTGTTGCAGTTGTTAATGATGTTTTTTTATTTTTTTGAAGCCAAGAAAGGGGGAGACATTCAATGGTGTTCACCCCAAGTTTTTATTAATAGAAGGAATGCTAGAAGGAAGTACAAAAAGACGCGTTAAGCGGTCCAGGAGCTTAATAAGCTCGACACCTGCAATTCAACATTTTCTAAATAAAACCTCTGCCCGAGAACAGTAGTGCGTTCCTAGCCAGCCATATCGCCCAAATCGTAGCCAGCGACTGCAACAAGTCCCGCCTCGCCCGCTGGCCAGCCGCCACCAAACCGTCGCAAAATGCTCCCACATCCGAGATGTTGACCCACCTCAGGGACGGGTTGTCCCAAAGGGGCGCCACCCCACGACAAGAGAATAAAAGATGATCCACCGACTCAATCTCCGCATCACAAATAAGGCACCTGTCAGAGACCACCCCAAGCAACCTGGCACATCTATCACGCGTCATCAGCCTCTTCCGTCTGAACAGCCACATAAAGAAATCGATCCTCTCGGGAAGACCCATCCCCCAATGGAAAGCGCAGTCCCGAACCAAATCCGCCAAGAGGGAGGGCGGGGGCCTGGAGATCGCCAAGTTTGCCCCGCGAACTGAGAAATCCTTGACGCGCCAAACCCAATAATCACGCCCCGACGAGGGGCTCGTCGTGCTCCTAAGAATATCAAGCAAGCCCATGAATTCCTCCAGTCGCTGATTGGAGAAGTTCGAACGAAACGACATCCAGTTTCCATTGTTCAAGCACGCGACAACTCGCACGTCCGGATCCTCCGCTAGAGCAAAGAGATGAGGGAAGCGTGAAGCAAGGTCACCCTGATCGCTCCAATTATCTCGCCATTTTAATAAGAGCGCCTCGTTCAACGCATCCAGACGGCGAACCCTAAGCCCGCCGTCGCACTTCTGCAGAGTGATGTCCTCCCAATTAACAAGATGCATGCCAGACCACCCCTGGTCGCTCTCCACAGAAATCTCCGCATCAGCCCTTCAAGCCTCCTCCTAATATCGGCCGGCAACAACGTCGTAGAGGAGTAGTAGACAAGCATCGCGGAAAGCACAACCTTCAAGAGCACCAATCTGCCGCCCTTAGAGAGGAGCGCCACCTTCCAACCTGCCAGCCTCTCCTCAACCTTCTCCACCAAGGGTAGCCAATCAGACAACCTCGATCTCCTCGTGGAAAGCGGGAGCCACAAGTAATGAATCGGGAGACCTGCACGCACCATGCCCAACACCGTATAACACAGCTCCACCTCATCATCATCGAGAGAGAAAGGCACAAACTTTGATTTAGCCGTACCGGACATCTCGCTGAAAAGTTCGAGCACCGCTGCCATCCCCCTGGCATCCTCAGTCCCCCCCTTGATAAAGAAAATGGTGTCATTGGCGTATTTAAGTAGCGGGATCTGCAATTCCCCCTTCGAGAATCCCCGTGTGAGACCCCTGCGTAGCACCCCGTCTACCATACATGATGCAAATCGAAAATTCGGCGATGGCAGGAATTAAATTTGAGTGGTGGAATTTTAGGTGAAGAACATGGAGGGGTTGAGAATAGAAAGCTCGTCGGAAACGAGGGGCTTGGAGGAGGGAAAACATGAAGACCACGTGGGGGTAGGAGAGAGACGAGAGAGGGAGAGATAAAAATCTCAAGTTTTTGTATCAACTGAACTATCTCACACCATAGCCTATCATCCTTTTATATAGGAGGGATGAGGTTACAAAAATAGACTCAAATTCAAATTCAAACTAACTATCCTAAATTGACTCTAACCGACTAACCGACTAATTTGAAATTCAAATCTCCAACTAATCGAGATCACAGGCGATCCCATTTATTTAATTAAGATTACAACAACTCAAATAAACGTAAATAAAATTAACAGATAAAAATTTAAATAAATGCAGCCCTATAATTCCTTTTTTACGCTGCATCAACTCTCTTCCGCTTTAAAAATTCGTCTCCCGATGAATTGTTGGATCTACGTTCCCTCGTCGGAGAAGTCGATGTTGAAACCATACTTCCAAACTTCCCAACTTGATCTTTTTCCATGTTACGTTTGTAATTTCTTTTCACTGAAGGGCGTGGCTGCAAATATTCTACCCCTTCACTTAAAAAGATTCCATAGCATGATATGTCTTCCAATTGGCCCCATTGATAAATAATTTTGGGAGGAGGGGGCTCCCTGTAAGTTTTCCAAAAGATGTCACCCCTCAATTTAGGGAATCCGATTGAGGAGGCATTCCTCATCGTTAGGGTTCCTTCTCCTTTTATACGGCGGCAACGACATGACGGGAAGGGAGGGCATAGGCGGTGGCAGGGGCTTGGACTGGATGGCCACGGGCGATGGCGCCGAGTTCGTCTGTGGCCGTAGCAGGGGGCAGATGCGGGGCCGCAAGGGAGGTGTGTGTGAGGTGACGAGGAGGGGTGTTGGCGGGAGGGGTAGTGGCGAGAGGGAGGCAGGGTCGTGGCGAGTAGTGCGCGGGAAGGAGGGGAGCCTAGGATGGGGCGAGACGAGGGAGGGAGGCGGAGTATGGGAAGGCGGCGCGGTGGAGGCGCGTAGGGACTGCGGCCTGGGTAGGGAGAGCCGAGGAGAGAAGGGGGGTGGGGAAGATGGCTGGCGGCGCGGGAAGGGGAAAGGCGGCGGAGGGGGGGGGGGGGTTAGGGGAAGGGGAAGGGGTGGCGGCGATGTGAGTGGGGCTGGGTTGGGTGTTGGGGGCACGGGGACGGTGGAAGGGGCTGAATGTGGGGCTGGCAGGGGTTTGGGGCTGCGGATGGGGAAGAACCCATTGAAGGCGGGGTCGTGGTCGGCGAGGAAGGCAGGAGGAGTACCTGGGATGATTTGGGTGGTGTCGGGATAGCCGGCAGGTCATCGTTGTCACGATTTTTTCCCTGGACAGCAAGCAGATCATTATTTTTACCTCCTGAAATGGCCTGGACAGCGAGTAAATCATCATCGACGGCGAGTTTTTCTTCGTCAACATTCTGAACAATGGCTTTGGTAGTGGGAGGTTTTGATAGGCCGCACATTGTCTCGAAATTAGCCATCATCTCTCGCCATTCGGACTGGAGATCTTGATATTTGGATTGGAAATATCGACTTTTGGACTCGAAATCTTGACATTTGGACCGGAAATCACGCAGTGCCTCCATCTCCTTGTTGTAAGCTTCTTCGGCTCGTCGTTTCCGCTCCGACGAATGATGGTGTTTCGTCATGTGTCGGCGCGAATGTCTGGACGGATCGTTAGATCGTGAGGACGATCTGTAGGCCATGCTCTGATACCAATTGATGCAAATCGAAAATTCGGCGATGACGGGAATTAAATTTGAGCGGTGGAATTTAGGTGGAGAAGAACATGGAGGGGTTGAGAATAGAAAGCTCGTCGGAAACGAGGGGCTTAGAGGAGGGAAAACGTGAAGACCACGTGGGGGTAGGAGAGAGACGAGAGAGGGAGAGATAAAAATCTTAAGTTTTTGTATCAACTGAACTATCTCACACCATAGCCTATCATCCCTTTATATAGGAGGGATGAGGTTACAAAAATAGACTCAAATTCAAACTAACTATCCTAAGTTGACTCTAACCGACTAACCGACTAATTTGAAATTCAAATCTCCAACTAATCGAGATCACAGGCGATCCCATTTATTTAATTAAGATTACGACAACTCAAATAAACGTAAATAAAATTAACAGATAAAAATTTAAATAAATGCAACCCTATAATTCCTTTTTTACGCTGCATCAATACAAGACAAAACATCTGCTGCAATGATGAAGAGTAAGGAGGCACCCATGCCTCACCCCCCTCTGCGACTGGAAAAACCCGCCCTCCTGGCGGCCATTTACGAGTAAGGCCATAGAAGACGTCGTCACGCATCGCCTCATCCAAGTAATCTAGATGGACGGGAAACCTCTTCTGTGTAGCGTCGCCCAAAGGAAGCGCCAGTATAAAGTGTCAAACGCCTTTGAGAAGTCCACCTCCAAAGCAAGGATTTCGTTCCGCATCTCTTCCAATCCGCCACAATCTCAGCCTCCGTAACCAAAGAATCAACAATTTGTCTCCCGGGGACGAAGGTCAACTGAAAAGGGGAAATAATGTGTTCCAGCAACCTGCTAAGCCTGCTCGCCAACACCTTGGCGACGATCAAATATAAGGCGTTGGAGATAGCGATAGGCCTGTAGTCTTCAACCCTAACTGCCCCATTAGTCTTTGGAAGCAAAACCACCAGAGCCTTGTTTACCCACTCAAACCCCGCATTGCAACGACATCACTCCTGGACAACCTCAAGTATCTCTCTGCCAACCAGATCCCTAAAGTCTCTGCAGAAAGAGACGGGGAAACCATCTGGACCCGGCGCACCATTGCTGTTGAGATTCCACACCGTCGTCTTCAGCTCCTCAAAAGTCACGACATGAGTCAAGCTGGACGCATGGGCGTCCGTAAGCCGCACCGCTCCCTCGCCCGACCAACGCCAGCGTCTGTCTGCCCTCCTCGCCGAGAACTCCCGAAAATGGTTTGCAATAGCATTGCCCAATTCTCTTTTACCCTCCACCCACACATCATCAACAACCAACGCCCTGATAACATTTGTCCTCCGCCTCCCACTAGCAATCCTGTGGAAGAAAGCAGTGTTCGCGTCCCCCTCTTTGAGCTACCTGTACCTGGATCTCTATTTCCATTCCGCCACCCTCTTTTTGTCTTCAATAGTGATTTTTCTCTGCACCTCCGGCCGCAGGAGCATCCCATCTGCCGACAGTGGCCGCTCGTCCTCTAAACCATCAAGGTTGTCGATCATAGCCTCTGCCTCAACCCTACCAGCCCGACGGGCCGCTCTCGACTCCTGCTTGAAAATGCAAAGCCGCGCCCGAAGGGATTCAAGCTTCCGAACAAACCGAGCAGCCGTCGACCCCGCCACCACCACCGAGCTCCAGTGCGACTCCACCAACCCCCGGAAGGAGTCCTTGAGCAACCAAGCCTTCTCGTAGCGGAAGAGGCCCCGAGAAAGCGAGGCCTCTCCATAATCCCAAAGGATGGGCGTATAGTCAGACCAGGAGCGTGGTCTGGCAGCGACAAAGGAGAGAGGGAAGGCCCCCAGGAACTCCGCCGACGCCAGAAAGCGGTCTAGATGAGATCTGGAGCCAGAGTTCCTCCAAGTATATTAATCTCACATCCGTAGCGTCCAGGATCTCCAGCCCTAAAGAATCGACCACCTCCATAAAGCAGTCAGAGCCAGGGTCCTGCCCTCCCTACAACCTCGGCGGTCCGAGGAGAGCAGCGTAACATCAAAATCGCCCCCAACCAACCATGGGACGTCCGGAAAGAAATCCCGAGCCGCCCTCAGGTCCAACAAAGCTGTTTCCTCTGAGATGCATTAGAAGGACCATAAACACAGGTCAGGGCGAACGAGGTCCCCGAACGCTGGCACTCCAAGAGGACCGTGAGCAAGTGAGACCCCTTCAGCTCGGCCTGCAAGGAGAAGAACGATCTCCTCCTGGCCATAAGTGAACCACCAACAGAACCCAGCGCCTCCAACGAGCAGAAGTTCGAGATCGGGCCCGCCCCAAAGGACTGCCAGATCGAACTCTAGACTAAATCCAGCTTAGTCTCCGGCAGGAGAACAACATCACAACCCCATTCTAAAAATCTTGACACCAAGACACTCCTCTTCTCTGGGTCACCCAGACCCCTGACGTTTCAAGAAAGGAACTTCATTGACCACTTCTTTGGCTCCCCCTCACGAGTCTCACCACCCCTGCAGCTTCCGTAACTTTGGCCAACAGCTTGGAGATTAGGGCAGGGGTTGTAGCAGCTGATTTGGAATGCTGCCTCCTCCAGTAACGCTTCCCCTATTTCCAATCCATCGCCTTTTCCCCCGGAAGAGCCATTGATGAGGGGTGACAAGCTATGCCAGCCGAAAGCTCCTGCATAGAAGAATCCTTGCCTGAAGATGGCATGGGCCCGCCTCCAGCAACCGCAGATCCCCCGCCACAAAGCCCCTCCGATGAGGTCCCTCCACCCTCGATGGCAAGCTGGGTTACTGGACTGATGTTGGAGACATCGGAGCGACGCCCTGCCACGACCCCCCTGAGCAGGAGAGCCGCAAGGAGCCACTGTTGCGGAACCCAAACAAAAGCCATGCAAGAAACAACCTTCCCTGAACCTGCGAGGGAAAAGATCCGAGCTTGGGAACTCGGAGAAGGATATCCGAGAGAAAGAAGGATCCGGAGCATCGTGCGGGGCAAATAACAGATCCACCATCAGGATCTGAAAGGGTGGCCCCATCGACCCTAAAGGCTCCCCAAGCGATGGAATACTATCGGGTCGTGGAGAAATGAAAGATCTAGAGTCTCCGGAAGACACGCGAGGGTCGAGGGGATGCTGTAAACGAAGAGTCGGCATCGATGACCCCTCCGCTTCCCACCTCACGGCTAGTGGAAAGCGGACCGCCGCCCGCAGGTCCCGCCCCGACAGCGTGGCCTGTCACGTCATCCAACCCTGCCACGACAACCTGGCTCGCCATGCCCGGCGGCGGCGAAGGAACGAAAATCTTGATCTGAAGTCTGAAGGAGAAATACCCCACTTGGTGGACTGCCTCCGACTCAGACCCCTCTCCAAGCGAGCACTCCAAGAGGACCACCGTGAGATCCGGGTAGGATCCCGACAGACTGCCATCAGCAACGATCCTGATCACCGAGCCAATATGCTTCAGAGCCGGGCCTAAAACCTCGGCCGACCGAAGAGGAAGGGAACACCGCAGCCCTGCACCAAACGAACCACCGACTTGTCGAAATGGCCGTCCGCGAACTTGGGGGGCCTCCAGAGAAAGGCCCCGCTCGTCCCGGAAACCAAAGTGCCGTCTTCTGCGGCAACGAAAGACCACGAGCGCAAACCCGACCGGCCCCCAGCCAAACCACGTCCCTGTTGAAAACGCCACTGACGCTGCGAGAAACCTCATCTCCGCCGAAAACTCGGATGGCAAAACCCCGGGCAACACACCAATCAGAGCACCATCAAAATCGCTCCCCGTTTCACGGGAGCAACCAAGCTCCTCAGAGATGCCCTCCGCCACCCCTCGAAAGCTCCTATACACGCTCGCTCCAGAGATTGATCGCTCTGTCCCATGAGCAGGACTGCCCAGCCCAACAACTCGTTAGCCACCAAAGCGGAACAGTTAAGTCTTCGGTGCCCAGGGGACCCGCAGGCGAAACATCTTGGCGGAAGCGGGCAGGCGGGTGCGAGATGCCCCCTTTCCTCGCAATGGAAGCACCTCCTCCCCGGCTTCCGATGAGAGACCACCCTCCAGCACCACCACCACCCCTGTCGTCACCACACCATCTTCACGACCACCCGAAACCTCTGAACGCGGGGGCGGCTCGGTGTGACCCCCGTGTACCGCCCTCTGGCAAACTTCACGCCAGGCCCGCGCCCCCTCCACGCTTCACGCTCGCCTCTCACCCGGCTAGATGTTTTTCTTAATCTACCCTATTAGTCATGGAAGTTTTTCTGAAGGTATGCCTTCAGGAATATCTGGTACCTTTAACTTTATTATTGTGTTCCAAGCGGAAAACAAAATTCTTGTGCATCCATTTCACATATTAGGTGTAGTTGGTGTATTCAACGTCTCCCAATTTAGTGCTATGCATGGTTCCTTGGTAACTTCTAATTTGATACGGGAAACCACATAAAACATGAGTTGGGAACTTTTTTCTTTCAACAATAATTTTCTTTCTACTAATAGTTAGTGAAATTTTGGCTTTCAACCATAAAATTATTGGAGACCTGGATATAGTCATTTTTTGTTTTCAATGGTAAATTTCTTTCAACTAAATTTCTCACCGTAAGGGCTGCAATGTCTACTAAAATGTTCACTTACATATTTATATTAAATGTCTACACAATGTTTTCATCATATTTGAATTTCTATCATTTATATTCCATTTATGTTATATTTATTCAAAACATAAATCTATTTTGAATTTATTTTGATTTAAATATTACAAACCGGATAATCCATGTATACCACCGTGTATTTTATTGCTAATTTTCTCACCCCCTTTAGACCGTCTTGTCGATTGGATATCATATACATACTTTTTGAATCCCGATCTCTTGAACTTGAAGGGTCATATGATTTTCTTACTCTATCATGGCGGTACCATTTTGGTACTGTCTTATTAAATTCTGCATACATTACAGTTATATCAACTTATCAAGTGGTATAAAAGCTCATCATTATTCAAGCTCTTGTATATGTTTTCTTAAAGGAAAATGTTCAATATTTTTATTTATTAGTCAATATATTTTAGTATATTCATGCCTTAAAAATGTGCAATCAACTATAGCTAGACACAACTCCTGTAGCATGCTTGGAAGTCAATATATTCTAGTGTATTCATGCTTTAAAAATATGCAATCAACACAACTCCTATAGCATGCTTGGAAGCCATGATTTCTAGCTTTTAGTTTTACGAATATATTGGACAATCAGATGCTATGGTAACAAACACCAATGAGCGATAGGAAGTTATGAATTATCACAATATGGATAGTAACCATCGTTGAATTCACGGATTTATGGGATCTACTTGGCCCACATGGACATGTGACTAAAGCCCATTGAATTGATGATATCATGGTTGAAACCATCATTATTATCATTTAGAATATCAACCCAAAAATGTGTAATTGAGGAGCTTCAATTCCCGATTTCTATACGAAACTCGGTATGAACCCAAGAGGTGTGGTGAACCAAGTAAGCGTGAGGGTTCAAACTCAAGGGCGACGACCCTCCTCAACTCCTATGCAATACCCAAAAATACGTACCCAAAATTGATCATTTTGATGGACAATCAGACCTGGTAGTTTCATTAATCGAATGGATCTACTGGCCAACTTGTCTTTGTAGATAGGATTATCAAGTGAGTGTAAAATCAGCATTTCACCATGAAGATTAAGTTTTTATTGGAATAATATTTTTAAAATAAAGCCGATGCCTAACCTTTGTTGTTCGCCTTGAATAAATAGTGATGTCTGACTCTTGTCAAGCTTGTTAGAGTAGAGAGGACTCAGTATCTGGAAGGAAAATGGGCTCAATTTCTTTCCTTTCTTGCTCTCCCTTAATAGCGGGAAATGAGTCTATCTATTTGCCTTGGTAGATTACCCCCTACGCAAACGACCAAAGGAAATTCCACGTATCCCGTCGGTGGATCAAATTCCAATATTTGCTCTTTCAGAGTAAATTCAGGGAAAAGAATCACGATGGGCAGTTTGATATAAAAGAACGAACCGATGTTTTTGAGGACTTTAATGTGTGATCATTGGAATGTTGTCCTCATTTTCGATTCTTATATAACCTAGGGATTTTTGACCATGTACTACCAGCTGCTAATTTCAGAATCCTCAAAACCAGTTCAAGTGCCTTCAAAGTGATTATCGCAATGTAGAACTTTGTACTTGTTTCAAGTGCCTTCAAAGTGATCATCGAACTATAGAGTGCCCCAATACTAGAGTTGCAAGTGCATATTAGTGCAATGTGAGATTTATTGACAACCATAAAAAATAGTGGATAGATACATGAATCGTAATGGTCAAGACGATGATGGTGTAGGTAGATATTTTATCCTTGTTAGCTAACATTTATTGTAATGCTTTACCTATTGTTTCCTAGAGTGGAATTAAGAACAAAATTAAGATAAAGAGTATGTCAAGAGAAAAATACAAGACTATTACTGACTTGAGGTTATGACTCTCATTTACTCGAACACTCCCCCTCAAGCCAGCGCATAGATATCTATTATGCTTAATTTATGACTATCACTTATAAGAAACTCCAGAAAGTGTCTTGATGGGCATATCCGTGGTATGGCCTGCAGAAGAAACATTAGAAGTACATATGAGTCCTCATTAAATGAGATCCATGTTAAAATTGTGTTCAACCTCTACATGGTTAGTTCTTTCATGAAACATGAGGTTATTTGCAACATGCATGGAGATGGTATTATCGCATCTTAACTTAATTACTATGTTTTATGTAATATAAAGATCGGTACCCATAAAGTGAATCATTGCATCTCCACTGTTGTCACCTTGTATTTGCTCTCTACACTTGAGCGGGCTACTGCTATGTGTTTCTTGCTCCTTCATTTGACAAAAATGCTCCAAGGTAGACGCATAAGTCAATAATGGACTTCGTCTTTGTAATGGGGGGTGTTTATCAACTGAATAGTCTCTAGTCGGCCAACTATTCGTTGACCGTTGGAAAAAAAAACTATTTTTAAAATTTTAAAGGTTGTCATTTTCCAGTATCACTACAAATGTTAAAGCTCAATAAATGTAACTTGTTAATTGCTATTTTTATCTTGGATTCTTGTTAATTGATGACCATATATGTATAAATATATAAGAATATATGTAGTAGATATAATTTTTACTGTTTCAAAATAATAAAAACCGAATAATTATGAATAGTTACATGAATGTTGATTATTGTTTACTCAATGAATCCTTTGACTAGAAATCGAGTATCGAATTTTGCAACACCGTAAAAGAGCCTTAAGATCTATACGAGTCACTTCTTTGATCCCATGCTCATGATCATCGTTGACATATACTAACATGAGTACCACGCTTTTTCCTGTTCTCATGGTGGGGTAAAACGATCCTAGGACGTTCTAGCAAAGCTCTTTCTCGCTAACACCTTCGAGAGCTTTTGAATCTAGCATTGGGACTTTGCGTAAGGCCATAAATGGCCTTCTTTAGATGGCATACTTTGACATTCCAATGAATCTTGAACCTTGATGGCTGCATTATGGCCTTCTCAAGATCCTTGTAGAAGAACACGTTCTTTACATCATACGAGGTAACATCCAATGATAGCAAAAAAGATTCAAATAGTCGAAAAACCATGTGAGAAATCCTCCTTGTAAGTCTAGATGAATTCTTTGATGATAAGTCATGCCTCGTGTCTTTAACAACCCTATAGTTTTTGGGTGGATCCATCAAGATTTAGGTATATATGGATATCAAAGAACCCAACCCTTCATAGTCCCTTCCACATAGTCTGAAGAACCTGTGCATGTGGCACTGGTATCTGTACAACAAATCACCCTTTACAGATTGTCGATTATGTAATATCAACCGACTCTTGCCATGGCTGAAATTTCAGCATAATCCGGCAAAATTTTCGTTTCCCCAAGTTGGTAAAATCAAAACCCAACACCAACATTTGACAGAACTTCTTTACGTTTTTATAATTTCAATCGAAATGGGTGAAATATTAGCGACATGTTTTCAATATTTCGGTTTCCCCAAGTCATAGATATGCTAACGAAATTGGCATTTATGACCTTTGTTCTTGCGTGTTCTAGAACCGTAATTCCAGATATAATGTAGGAAATCATATTTGTTGGAAGTGCCTTCAAAGCAATCAATGACATATAGAATGCTCCATACTAGAATGCCTTCATAGTCCCTTCCACATAGTCTGAAGAACCTGTGCATGTGGCACTGGTATCTGTACAACAAATCACCCTTTACAGATTGTCGATTATGTAATATCAGCCGACTCTTGCCATGGCTGAAATTTCAGCGTAATTCGGCAAAATTTTCGTTTCCCCAAGTTGGTAAAATCAAAACCCAACACCAAAATTTGACAGGACTTCTTTACGTTTTCATAATTTCAATCGAAATGGGTGAAATATTAGCGACATGTTGTCAATATTTCGGTTTCCCCAAGTCATAGATATGCTAACGAAATTGGCATTTACGACCTTTGTTCTTGCATGTTCTAGAACCGTAATTCCAGATATAATGTAGGAAAGCATATTTGTTGGAAGTGCCTTCAAAGCAATCAATGACATATAGAATGCTCCATACTAGAGTTGTACTTGCACATTAGTGCAAGAAGAAATTTATGGGTGATGGTTATGACGATGATGGTGTGGATGGAGAATCTATCCTTCTCAGCAACATAGATGTTAAGACGCACGCCTAGGCACGCCTAGGCACGCCTAGGCGGCCGCCTAGGCGCCCAGGCACCCCAGGCCGTGCGCCTAGAATGAACGCCTTGCTTTTATAGCAAATGGCGTGCGCCTTGGGTCGCCTGGGCGCCGAGGCGACCGCCTAGGGCCGCCTAGGTGCACCTAGGCACGCCTTGACGCCTAGGCGACTATTTTTCATGCACACTACACATACATCTCATTTTCAAAATGCGATATACATTGTGCATTTACAAAAAGCTATATACATAGCGCATTTTAAAAATGTGATATACATGTCGTATTTTTGAAATGCGATATAATTTCTTAATAATCTAGCATCCAAATGCGATATTTTTGAAATTTCTTGATGCCACTTTGAAAACGCCTAGGCACGCTTAAGCGCGCATAGGCGCCCAAGTGTAACACCTTGTCGCCTTAATAACCATGCTCAGCAGAGAATGGACTTAAGAGAGGACAATTAAGATGGATTGATAATGAACCCTAGCTATCTATGTAAATAGGAGGTAAGGGCCAGAATACACGGAGAGAAATATACACAACTATTTATAGGTACAAATTACAATTCTCATGTAGTTATCTATGTAAATTAGGAGGTAAGGGACTGGGAGAATACATAGAGAGAAATATATACATCTATCTATAGGGTACAAATTACAATTCTCTTGTATTTCCCTGAAGTTTTTTTGGCACTATATAGCCAAATTAATCTAAATTTTGGGATAATGGGGAGCGAGTGTGGGAGCGGGAACATGAGTAGTAGCGTCGGGAAGGGGAAGGCCATCATGGCTAATGAGAAGAGTGCCACTATTGATTCAAAGAACGGGCGTGAGGTGCGAGAGGATGTCGAGATGGAAGAGATGGTAGGGGAGGGTCCTTGGAGCTTGTCGAAGGTGAAGAAGTGCCCTTGGAAGCCTTTGAGCGGAGGGGCGAAGCGGTGCTTTCGGTTCGGGTCAGTGGAACACCTGTCTAGTGCATGCATAGCGACCGAGCAACTCTGCTTCAGATGCGGGCGCTCGGGTCATTGGTGTAGGGACTACAGGGCCGAGGGAACACTGTCTAAGAACACGTATGCTCGGGATTGTGGTTTCAGTGCGAAGGTGGTCTCAGCCCAGGAGTTGTTGTTAGAGGCAGAGATGGTTTCTCTCATGCTTTGTCTCTTGAAAGGGGTTGAATCAGAGTAGCTGCTGGAGGGCCTCGTGGTGGGGTAGGGAGACATGGGGGCATTTTATAAGGATCAGAGGTAGGGTTATTGTTGTGAAGGAGGACGACACGTGTGTTGATGTGATATGGCTGCATGAAGGTTCGTTATGCATGAGGGGATTGTCCACAGAGGGAGCGATGGAGATAACCCTAGTGATTTAGAGCTCGATCTGCTGTCGGAGTTGAGAGGCACAGTGAAGTGGCAGAGACCACGTTTTATGGACGGAGGGACTGGGGATGATGCACTTGTTTGGAAGCTCTCTGTGGTGGGTGTTCCTTTGAGATGCAGGAGGGTAGAGATCCTGAAGGAAGTGTTGGAGCATATCGAAGATGTGGTGGACCTTTGCAGCTTTGGGTTACAATCGGGAGAAGGTTCTGAGGTAGTGGTGGCGATGCGAGGGGAGAGACTATCCTTTCCTTTGCGCGCACCAATACATGAGGACATTGATACAACACCTTCATCGTCGATGGTCTCCAGGGAAAATTATGAGGCAAAATCTTTGCCAGGAAGTTCTAGGGTCCCTGATTTCGAGGAGGTGAAGTGGAAGCACCCATTTCGGGTAACCCTGATGCCTTAAGTGATGCTTCGAATAAGGTTTTGTTTGGTAGTGTATTGGCAAGTTTGGATCCAAGTTCCCCCTTGAACCTGTATGGGAGCTTGAATTCGAGTTCGGGTCTCGTTTTGGATTTGTGTTCTTGATTCCCAACTCTGACTATGCGTTTATCGTGCTCCCAATTCCAGACGTGGCGATGCGCTTTTCGGGTTTGATTCACAACCCGAGTTTGGTTGCTAGTTCTGGTGCACCTCTTTCGATTTTCTTCTTCGGTGATAGCCCGAGCATGGCCATTATGGCCCCCTCCCTCGTAGTCTACATCACCTGGTGGTGGTGGGGAGCTCAGGGTTGCTACCTGGTGCCGTCGCAGTGGCGATGACTGAGCTTTTGGTGGGTGCGATGAACTAGGCTTTGACGACGGCGGTGGCGATGGTCTCTTAAGGTCTGTTGGGCAGTGGCAGAACATCGATGGCAACTCGTAGTAGTGGTGGGAGCATGCTTATGACCTTCGAACCATGTTTGGATATCTTTGTACGAAAGCGAGTGGCGCCCCCAACACCGTGCAAGGTTGAGGGTTGCTATCGAGCACAATAACCCAATGCAAGGGGCTATGAACGGGTTAGTCCTTGCTGGACAGGGTTCTGAAGTGGCATAGATTTGCTCATGTTCTCTCGGAAATGTCGTTGAGCAAGTACGTTGGACTGGGAGGCACTCAAATCTGAGAACATTTGCGAAACGAGAAGTTTTTCTTCTGATTTTGCTTATGGAAATTGAGTCTACGATTGGCTCCTTGTTGCCTACGTGGAAGATTGACGTGGCTTGCTTATAGGAGACTAAGATTGACTCGTGGGACTCCGAGAGATGGCGATCCACTTCGGCTCCCCATCTTACTGAGTTCGGAGCAATAATGGCGGTCGGTTGTTCATGGGTGATTGTTGTTGCATGGAATGGGGACCTCTTCGACCTTGTGGATGAGGTGATCTTGATCCACTTGGCCTTGGTGGCCTTGGTGAGCAAAGCACATCAAACCAATTTCGTGGTGGTTACCTCAGTGTATGGTGTTGTAGGGGTAGACACGAATGTGTAGGTGTTGGATGAGCTATGAGAAATTAGACTCAAATTTTAGGAGATGGCATGGATAGTTGGTGGTGACTTCAATGTCATGCTTTATTCATATGGTAGGGCCATGGCTTTGGCCTTTTCACGGAGGTAGTGGAAGACATGGCGCCAGTGGATGCGACAAATTGCTGCTATACTTGGAGGAGCTCTTTGTCTAGATCGTAGATTGATCAGTTTCTGCTAAATATGTCGAGGCTTTGGAGATGTTTAGCCTAGCTACTGTTACTTTACTGCTTAGGTCACGGTCGGATCACACACCACTATTCTTTGACTCTTGCAGCGACAGAGGGTCGTCTTCATATTTCTGGTTTGAGCGTTGATGGATGCTTGAGGATGGTTTTCATGATATGGTCTATCCTTTGTGGTCGGATTTGGAGGTGGAGGGTTCGAACACTATAAGGCTAGCTTCGAAGTTGGACGCACTACGTCATAGGTTGCTGGTATTCATGAGGGAATTTCGCTTTGAGAGGGAGCGGAGGACTCATGTGCATGAGTAAGGCCGGACCTATTGGAGGATAATAGTGAGCTGTATGATGAGGAGCTTGTGAACCATGTGGTGGTGCAAAAGATTGTTAATGAGGAGGATAAGAAGCGAGAGTTTGAGTGTGAGGCAGTGGTTGCGACAGAATTGGTTGAAGGAGAGATGCCAATACCAAATTCTTTCAAACGATAGCAACTGATAGAAGGAGAAATTTAGTTCAATCAATAGTGGTCGGGGATAGGAGCTTCATGAGGAGGGGGTGGTTGCGAGGGCAATTACTGAATACTTCATGAGCATGAACATGCACCTTCCTCACTGGGGTCGTAGTGGATGGGGTTGGCGGTGACTCGTATTTCTGACCCAGATGCGGAGTCGTTGACGAAGCCATTAGGGTTGTCGGAGATATATGAGGCTTTGTTTGGGCTGAACCCCGACCGATGCCCTGAGCTTGATGACTTCCCTGTTTTCTTTTTCAGTGAATTTTGGGAGCTGGTGGCGGATGAGGTATTGGGGGTGGTGGCTGAATTCGCAGAGGGGAACTATAATTTTGATCGCATCTATTGATATTTCCTTTTCTCACTTTTAAAGACGGAAGATGTGACATAATTGAGGTCTGCATGCCGATGACACTATAGAATGCGATATATTTGATTCTGGCAAGGTTGCTGGCCAACCGCCTTAGAGGAGTGCTGAACAAATCATCTCGCTAGCTTAGAGTGCCTTGTTGCATGGTAGGCAACTCATGGACAATGCGGTTATGACATCTGAGATCGTGGCGGATTGGTGCATGAGGAAGGCTAAGGTGGTGTTGTGGTAGGTGGATTTCTTGAAGGCTTACGTTTGTTTTGACCGGTGTTGTGCACATACGTGTTTTTTCGGATAGATAGATTTCGTGGTGAAGCGATGTGTCGTGACAACATCTTCACAATTCTTGTGAATGGACAACCGAAGTGTAGGTACTTCTAGCCTAGCGCGATGTTCGTCAGGGTTGTCCTATCACGTCCCTTCTCTTCGTGCTTGTGATCGATGCCTTGGCGATCATGGTTGGCTGTACCATCCCAATGGGGTTTTTGCAGTGGTTACTCCAAGGAATAGATTTCTATTGCCATCTTCCAGTATGCAGATGATACGATACTCTTGGGGTTGTTGGTGGTTGTGGACATTTTCGGAGCTGTGTCCGGGTTGAGGCTCAACATAGATAAATCAGACTTCTTTCCTTTTGGGCTGACGGATTCGGAGTTCGACTTGTGCGCAAGGCTCGCTGCGCTCGCTTTTTTTTTGAAAGTCTGCAGGTTAGGGGGTAGTACTCAGCGGTACCCTCCCCATCAACATTTATTCCAAACAAAAACCAAAAGCAGAGTTTTACAAAAATATAACATCTAACCCTCCCTCACAAAAGCATTACAACACCCAGTCCTCAACCAACCTATTTGCGAAGATAATGACGTTCTCCTTATAATAAAATCTTTGTCCGGAGAATAGCAAATCATTTCTGCCACGCCATATCGCCCAGAGAAAGGCCATGGGCAGCAGTCGATCCCTCCTCGGTCTTCCCCTATTCATGTAGATCGAATTCCAGAACGTCTGGAACCCCTCAAAGCGGCACCAAGTAATCCCCGTATCCAGCCATGTCTGAGAAACCACAGGGCAAGCAAAGAAAAGGTGATCCACAGTTTCAATGGCACTGTCACAGATTACACATTTGTCCGCAATGATCCCAAGAAGCTTGACGCACCGGTCGCGTCATGAGTCTCTTCCGCCTAAGGAGCCATAGGAATATCTCCACTCTTTCCGGAAGACCAAGGGTCCAAATGGCAGCACAATCTCTATTCAAGGACTCCGAGTTTGCCTGTGGCGGTCTGAAGATTGCACCGTAAGCCCCCGTCACCGAGAATGGTCCGTCTCTCCAGCACCAATGGTCTCTGCCGCCTCTTGGAGCCTCCACATTCCTCACGGCCTCAAGAGGCTCTAGGAAATCATCAAATCTTCTGTCCGAAAAATTGGCGGAGAAAGTAGGGCACCAAGATCCATCAGCCCAGCAATTCGCCACCGAGCACAACCTATCATTCGCCAAGGCAAATAGACGAGGAAAGCGAGAGCACAAGGCTTGGAAGTCTGCTTGCCTATCCAGGGTGGTAGACTAGTGTTGTCACGGTCAGTTCTGTCCGTGATTCCTATATTCTTTTTCTCTTCTAAACTGGAGCCTATAGGTGTGTAGAAGAGGATTATGGCCATTATGAGGCATGGCGATCAAACATGTTTCATTTGGGTGATTGGAAGACTGTGTCATGTTCAAAGGAGGATGAGGGCCTTGGCATTTGTTACTTGGAAGTGATGAATAAGGCCTTACTCAACAAGTGGGTCGCCTGCAATTCGGGTGATTGTAGTGGTTTGATTTGCGGTTTGATCTAGAGGATCTATGGTTCTAGTCTCATTTTCCATGGCACCGGTGACCTTAGCTTCATCACATGGTTATAGATTTCGTGAAATATTGTCAAAATTTCGTCGAAATTTTGGTTTCGATAGGGGACTGAAATTTTGAGCGTAATGCCGATATGTGGGCCTTTTTTCACAAATGTTGCTCTATTTGGGTGAAATATGATCGAAATTTACTGAAATTTTGATGAAATTTTGTTTCGACATGGTATTGATACTGTTGGGAAAAATAAGTGATCTATTATTCAGGGGAACCCTAAGCTCTCTTATATAGGGAGAGACCTCAAGGGTAAAATACATAATAGTCCAGAGAACAAAAAGAAATTACGAACAAGTACATAACAAATAATAATATCTATCTCTACACTCCCCCTCAAGGTGGAGCATAGATGTCTATCATGCTCAGCTTGGAAGAACATCTCTGGAAGGGTCCTCTGAGCAACGGCTTGGTGAGTACATCAGCAGTCTGATCCCCTGAGCTCACGTGAGCTGTAGATATCAATCCTCTCTGGATCAAGTCTCTAGTGTAGTGGCAGTCAACTTCAATATGCTTTGTTCTTTCATGAAATGCTGGATTGTTGGCAATAAACAAAGCTGCCTGATTGTCACACTGAAGCTGCATGGGTAAAGGTACGGCTACATGTAGGTTCTCTAGTACAGATCGAACCCACATCATCTCCGTGCTTTCTTGCGCCATTGCCCTATATTTGGATTCAGCACTGGACCTTGCCCCAACAGTTTGTTTCTTGCTTTTCCAAGGAACCAGAGAGCTTCCAACAAAAACTAAAAATCCTGAGGTCGACTTTCGATCCTTAGGGCATCCTGCATAATCGGCATCTGCACATGCTGAGATAGATAAATCTGTGCCCTTTCGGAATAGCAACCCTGAACCTGGAGAAGACTTCAGATACCTCAGTATCATGTATATGGCATCCATATGAACTTGTCTTGGCTGCTCCACAAACTGACTCACCCGACTTACTGCAAAGGCAATATCGGATCGAGTTATTGTAATATAAAGGAGTTTACCCACCATTTCTCTATATCTCCTCTTGTCCACTTCAGCAGTGTCATCATCATACAGTTTCATGCTTGGATCCATGGGAATACTCGATGGTTTGCATCCAGCCATGCCTGTTTCAGTCAAAAAATCTGTTTGGGTCATCACCAGACCCTGTGCATTCCTGGAAAATTCCAACCCCAGAGAGTATCGTAGGGTTCCAAGATCCTTCGTAACGAACTGACGGCTTAGGAATGCCTTCGCCTTCTCTATGCCCTGAACATCATCTCCTGTCACCAGAATATCATCAACATAGACCATGATGACAACCGTACCTGCAGACGACTTCTGAATAAACAACGAGTGGTCTGCATTCGACCTCTTGAATCCCTGTTGTTCAATTAGATGGGAAAGCTTCTGGAACCACGCTCTTGGGCTCTGTTTGAGTCCATAAATTGCCTTGTGAAGTCTACACACCAGATACTTCTTCCCAGCAGCAGCGAACCCAGGTGACTGCTGCATGTAGACTTCCTCCTGCAGATCTCCATACAAAAAGGCGTTCTTGATATCCAGTTAAGATATACTCCAGTCACGTACCACAACAACAGATAAGAGAATGCGAAGAGTAGAATGACGAGCCACCGGAGAAAATGTATCCATATAGTCGACGCCATAGGTTTGTGTGAAACCTCGCGCGACCAGCCGTGCTTTGTATCGATCTAGACTGCCATCAGCGTGGTATTTAATTGTGAATACCCATTTGCAGCTAACAATAGATGCATCAGGAGGAGCAATAACCAAGGTCCATGTGCCACGAGACTGTAAGGCACGCATCTCATCTTCCATAGCCATTCTCCAGCAATCAATCTTCATAGCTTCCTGATATGTCCGTGGTATGTCCACGGAAGACAAGGCTGCAACAAATATCTGAAAGTCGCCTGTGAGGCGATGAAAAGACACCTGTGAAGTAAAGGGATAAGATGCACACGTCCTTTTTTGCTTCCGGATAGCAATAGGAATATCAAGATCATCTTCCACTGTACTGGATGGTGTAGTCTCCTCCTGCAATGAAGAATCCTGCACATGTACCATATCTGACCCGTCAGTAGTAATGCCATCTGAACATACCTGAGGCGTGATGGATGTCTGACGTGTAGCCTGAGTAGGACCTGACCGACGCGTATAGAATTTTGGTAAAGGTGGAATAGTAGGTTGTGGAAGTGGTGGTGGAGGTGGTGGTGGTGAAGATGACGTAGTAACAGGAGCAAGAGTACTCAGGTGAACTCCAATTAGGAGACGGAGGGACATAGACATCATCATTGGTAGTGGATGGTACCAATCTGCCACCTGCAGGGGAAAAATACATAACAGACTCAAAGAACGTGACATCAGCACTGATAAAGTATTTCTTGCTTATAGGGTCATAACAACGGTAGCCCTTCTGAATCCGAGAGTAACCGACAAAGACACACTTGACAGCTCTAGGAGAGAGTTTGTCAAGTCCAGGAGTCAGGAGATGAACAAATGCAACAGTTCAAAAACACGAGGAGTAAGTGAGAATAATTCCTTGTCAGGAACACCGAGAACAGAAGACGGCATACGATTGACCATGTAGCAAGCGGTAAGAACATCATCCCCCCAGAAAGAAATGGGAGCACAATTCTGAATCAGAAGGGTTCGAGTAATATCAAGAAGGTGGTGATGCTTTCTTTTTGCCACTCCATTCTACTGAGATGTGTAAGCACAAGTGGTTTGGTGAATAATGCCCTTTGACGAAAGAAACTGAGAGAAAGACCGTGCGCAGAATTCCAGAGTATTATTTGTACGAACATATTTGACAGTAGAAGAAAAGACATTGTGCACTTCATTAATCAAATTTTTAATCACATCTCCTGCTTCAGATTTATTCTTTAAAAGGAAGACCCAAGATACACGAGAGAAAACATCCACTACCACTAGATAAAATCTGTGTCCCTGATGATCGGTTACACGACTTGGACCCCATATATCTATGTGAAACTACTCGAACGAGGAGCTACTGCTCCGACTCTGACGACTAGGAAAGCTAGACCGATGATGCTTTCCCAACTGACACGCTTCACAGCGAAAGGAAGAACTAGGAGAGATCTGAGGCAGAATATGTTGCATTTTCTGGAGCGGGAGATGACCAAAGCGGAGATGCCAGATGTACGGAGATACTGGTCCGGCAGAATGAGAAGAGACGACAGCATAAGAGTTCCGGACCAGCTGATACATACCATTCTGCTCAGAGCCACAACCAATCACCCTGCCCGTTAGTATGTCCTGAAAAATAAGAGAAGAAGGGTCAAATATAGCACGACAATGCAAATCCTTTGTAATCTGACTGATAGACAACAGTTTCATCGAGAATCAGGAGCATGTGAGACATTCTGTAGATGCATATAAGGAGATAGGAAGACCTCCCCCTGTCCAACAAGGGGGGAATGAGTACCATCTGTAATCTGTACTGAACGGCCATGGGGAATGTCCCTGTAGGACTCAAGTCTCTCTCGATCTCGGCAGAGATGATGTGTAGCACCAGAATCTATAATCTAATCAGATATATCATGAGAAGATGTAAATGCAGTAGCACTACCTGAGGTACTAGCAGCAGCAGAGGAACTGGCAGATGCTGTAGCAGCAACATCTGAAGGTGCACCAGAAGAATCACCAGATGATTGTGGCATAATATCACGTAGATGCGCCACAAATTCCTCGAAACGATTATCTGCAGTAGATGCCAATTGGGACTGAGAATGCTCTGCTACACGTGCCGATGCTGGGAACCCATGCTTAGAGTAACATGTCTCCTCCGAGTGGCCTGTGCGGTGACAATACGAACACGACTGACGAAACCGACCACCCCTACCTCGTGGTCCACGTCCACGAACAGAAGACTGACCACCTCTCCCACGTGATACTGCCATCGCCGATGGGGGTGGAGTAGATGAGCTGGAAGAAACTGATATGCGACTGAGCCTCCTGTAAACATCCTCAATTGGAGGAATAACTGCATCGGCCAAAATCTGTGAGCAGGCAGCCTCATACTCAGGATCTAGGGCTGCAAGTAGAACGCCCACCATGGTGGCATTTTGAAATGTCTTCTGCTGCTCAGGAGTCGCTGTGAGTGGAATGGTGCTGTATAACTTCTCAAACATCCCTCTTAGGGATGTGTACAAGGAGTGAAGAGGTCTGCTGTTCTGCTTCATCGTGAATATATCATGCTGAAGCTGTAACATCTTGATCTCATTCCGCACCTGGGAATACGTAGCAGCCAGAATATCCCACATTGCCTTGGCAATGGGCTGATGAAGGACATCATTGGCAATCTCCATCGACAGTGTGCCTGACAACCAGACCTTGGCATACGAATCATCAGCCTCCCACGAGGCATATATCCCTGTCTTCTCGGCTGGCTCATCTTCGGTAAGAATGTGCTTCTTACTATTCGACTTCATGAGACTCATGAACTGCATCGCCCAGAGCTCATAGTTCGACCCATCCATTTTTACTATTGGCGCAGGACCTTTGAACGCGCCTATGGAGGGCACATCAACCTTTGATTCTGACATATCGCCGTTGGAGAAGAACTAGGGTTTGTAGACAAAGTGACAGATGTCTACACAAACTGCATAGGATTCGAGTGCGTATGTAGACGTTACGCACCCAAATCCATATATATGGAGGAAAAGACGGCTACGATCAAGGCGTCAGGAGGCGCCGCAGTGCCGGCTAGAACACAAGCCGGCCAACGACGGGTGGCAGGGGTCCGGCTTGGGCACGCCGGGGATCGGGAGCCGGCTGGGAGGTGAGATCCCGGGGTCGGGACTGAAGGCGAGGTCCCGGGCCGGGACTGGGGGCCGGCGGGATTAGGGGTGGCGGCGAGAAGGTAGCCCGGCGGAGAGGGGGCCCGAGAGGAGGTCGAGAGAACGGTGGCGGAGAGGAGTCCGAGAAGGCGGCGACGACGGCGAGAGGCTCGAGAAGGTAGCGGCGACGGCGGTGGAAAGAGATGAAGGGAGAGAGGGTGGCGGGTGGGGAGAGGGAGGGAGCCCTAGGGTTTAGGCTCTGATCCCATGTTGGGAAAAATAAGTGATCTATTATTCAGGGGAACCCTAGGCTATCTTATCTAGGGAGAGACCTCAAGGGTAAAATACATAGTAGTTCAGAGAACAAAAAGAAATTACGAACAAGTACATAACAAATAATAATATCTATCTCTACAGATACGATATCCGATATCGGAATTTAAAACATTAGTTTCATACCTCTGTACTTCTAACGAGGCGTGTTCGGTGCGGCGTAGGAGATTTGCCCGTTCTTGAGATCAGTGATTAGTGATGGAACTGGGTTTCATTTTGGAAGGACGATTGGTGTGAGGGTGGGGCTCTGAATGTGAGGTTCCTGTAGCTTATGGCATTGGCACAACGCTCGGGTTGTTTGGTGGCAGAGGTTTAGAATGGGCGCTCCCTTTTCCCGTAGTTTAGATCCGAGCTCTCAGATTAGCAGTTGGAGGAGCTTACGATTTTACTATAGGAGCTCAAGAATGTGACCGAGCCCACTGACGGTCGTGATTTGTTGGATCTGGTGTGATGACTCTTTTTCGACTGGGATGGCTTAGATGGCCTTGAAGGGCCCTTTGGCATTTGACCCTGAATGGTGTCTGGTGGACTGCAGGCGGACATGAAAGTGAAGATTCCAGCTCTTGTGAAGGCAGTCCTTTGGGAATCAGACGGGGAAAACTGTTGACTAAGGATAGATTTACGTGTTTCGTTCAGGAGGCTGATCAGGTGTGCCCTCGGTATCTGGGGGATGTTGAGGATGCCACCCATCGTTTCTTCAAGTGAGGGAGCTCGTTGGGCGCATGAAGCCTTTTTGGGAATAAGGTAATGAGTACATACATTGTCTCTGGTTTCTGGCACAAAGGAGAGATTGGGGTGCGTGGCAATGGTTTGGGCGCTGTGGTTGGACAGAATGAGGCGGTGTTTCACCATGATCATTTCTACGCTGAGAACGTGATGTGGCATGTTAAGACGCTATTTGAGAGTTGGAACTTGTAATCTCGAATTATACTGTACATGATATAAGATTGCAATACTTTTTAGTGATAAATGGTGAAGTTTTTGGGCACACACCTATAGGATGGAGGCCATTTATTCTTTCAAAAAAGGAATATTTCCCTCAAGTTGGAGTTTGTATATATCTTTTATGCTTATTTATGACATCGCATAAAAGAAGCTCTACAAAGTGTCTTGGTGAACATATCCACGAATTGGTCTACCAAATACATTGAAAGTCTATTTCAAGAAAAAATCATTGAAAATCCATAAAAGCCCCCATCAGATGGGATCCTTGCTAAACGATAATCTAGGTGGGATCCCTGCGGAACAACAATCAATCTCTGCATCTTTAGTTTGTTGGAGTTATGATATTTCATCATGCTATTCATTTAGTTGATTTTATATATGTAATTTATCCATTTATTTGCTCTCTAGGGTTTCGTGCTATATGAAATCCTAGACCTATGGAATAGGCAATTCTCATTCTTCTTCTCCACATGGTATCAGAGCAATGATTCTAGATCAGGTTTGTACCTAACACCTTCCGCCACCAACAACCCTCACCTTCTCCAGTCACGTGCAAGCCGCACAATTCCTCCTCGGTCGCTCCTTGGCTTCATGTTGGCCTCACCTCCACATGGTATAGACCTTACGCGGGGCTCCTCTTCATCAACAGCTCCATTGGATCACCTAGGGTTATGTCTGCGTGATTGACAGAGCCTTGAGCATACGTGGGCACCACCGTAGGATCTCCGGCCCACTTGGGGATGCTGCCATTCACCTTTTAGTTTTCGCTCTCCTGCTCTAGGCCAGCTGCATCTCCCTCTACCTCTAGGGTTCCACTAGGAGCCTCGCAAGGGCCCTTTGGGTTCTGCCTGCCACCTCTAGGCTCCTTTATGAGAATCGATATCTTTCTCTGACCCCGATGAACACCTTTAAAGATCGAGACAATAGCACGTAAGGCAATGTGCCATTGAGTTTGATAGATGTACCCTGCATCATCACAAACGACATCGAATACAAGGGTTTCGTTTCGATTGGAATCACGACCATCGTGGTCGAAGATAAAGACAATCAAGAGAGTAAGGATAACTTTTAATAACGCATCAAGTGCAGCGAAGACAGCCAGATGGTCAACAAATCCCAAAACAGGTCGAGACCGGAACCCATACAGGATGGAGGTGGTTGGCGAAGTCCAAATGGGCCTTGCGAGGCTTTTGGCAGAGCCCTAGAGGCGGAGGGTGGAGCCTGTGATAAGGACTATGAGTCCTGGATTGTAGGTAATAATCAAGTCATGAATTTGATAACCATTAACGTGGAGCCATACATTGCAACAAATCTCCTGTTCAAGGAGACAACCAAGGAGATGTGAGAGGATTTGGAACATACACACTCCTAAAAGACTGCAAAGTTTCGTCTCGCAGATGTCTATATGCAGATATGGTTTGCAAATCGGGGTGAATCGACTCTTATGTAATGCTATCGCCACCTTACTGGACTTTACGAGGAGCTTGCAATTTTTCACCCAACGTGTTGTACAAAACATGTGACAGAGAGGTTAGAATGGCATGTTTGTTTACTAGTTGGTTTGCATCCACGTTATCAGAATATCTAGGAACGGTTCACATTAAACACCCTTCCGTCCATCAAGGTTATTTTTGGATGCATGCAAGAGATTGATAATTCCTCTACCTGTACTCGGTCTCCACAACCTATTTAGGAGGTCGCGGCCACGTTTACATGCCATGTATTCATTGCCAGAAAACCAATCACTCTTCCGAGAATTGCTAAACCAATCACTCTTCCGAGAATTGCTAGGCGAAGTTTGGGATGCCACCACATGCTAATCTCGCTTCTGACTATGATATACATGTCAAAGAGGGACATGATCCATATTTAAATGTTCAGACAGTCCAACTCTCTGCCTCAGAATACTGACACCTGATGCAGATGCTACAAAAATCTGAGGCCGTCACCAACGAGGCTACTCCTACTGCGCACTTGGCCACTCCTTCATGTACAACGAACTCTGCCATGGCTACATCTCCTGCCTGGATCATTGACTCAGGGGCTTCTACTCATCTGAACGGAGAAGGTAGTTTATTGACCCCTCCTAACCTTCCTGCCTATTAGGGTTGCCAACTGGGCCTATTCCTTGGTCATCACAGTTGGAACCGTGGAGTTTTCTTCCAAACTCTGACTTACACGATTTCATTGTGCCCTGGTTTCCCGTTGAGCCTACTATATGTTCATAAGTTGTGCTCAGAATTGAATTGCCATGTGATTTTTGATGAGAATTTTGTTATTTTCAGGACATCCAAATGACAGATTTTTGGTGGGGGACATGAGAAGAATGGCTTACTATCTCCCCCTTTTTTTGGAGTAAAAAAAAGAATGGCTTACTATCTTGACATTCCTTCAAACCTTTCTTTTGCTGGTCTTGTGTCCATCTTATCTGATCCGTTCCGGTGGCATTTGCGTTTGGGTCATCCTTCTGCCAATGTTCTTCCCATGATGTTCCCCGAACTTTTTTCACTGAAGCCGTTCGAATGCCAGGCATGTCGGTTCGGAAAACATCATACGAGTTTCTCGCTCTCATGTGGAATCTTGTCGATTGTACCTTTTGCTTTGATTCATTGTGATGTTTGATGACCTTGTCTGGTCCGAACTATAGGAGGTCATAAATATCTCGTGGTCTTAGTGGATGATCATAGCACATGCTCGTGGGTCTATTTAATAAAAGAATAATTAGAGATAATAAGATTGTTAGATCATTCTTTCAGTTTATTAAACTTTCCTTCTCTACTTGTGTTCAGATTGTGCTAACTGATAATGCTCTTGAGTTTGCTCATCATGATTTGGTATTGTTTTTTGTCTCCCGTGATACTATCCACCAAAATTTGTCTCCCTACACCTCTTAGTAGAATAGGGTGGCTGAGAGAATAGTTCGTCATCTTCTGGACATTGCCCGATCAATCCTTACTCGCATGTGGGTTTCCAAAACATATTGGGGCGACACCGTCCTCACTGTCAGCTACCTTATAAGTTGGTAACTTGGGTTCCTTCTTCTGTTCTTAAAGGAGGCACTCCATTCTATGTTCTTTATCATGATAAAACTCCTTTTCCTTTACCTCTGTGTATTTTTGGTTGTACTACATTTGTTCACAATTTTCATACTGTAGATAATTATCCGTACGAGCAGTAAAATGTGTTTTCCTTCGGTATTTCAGAAGAATCAGAATCCAAAAGGGGTACAAATGCTATTATCCTGTGGGTCATCGTTACTACGTTTATGTAGATATCACTTTATTTGAATGGAGTAGTTACTTCACACAGTTTATTAGTGATATACCTTTGGAATTTGTTAGAGTAAAACAATACTCTGATGTGTTATTCCATAGAGCCCTCAGGTCTCTTATATAGGGAGAAAACCCTTGGGTAAATTACAGAGCCTTACAAAATATAAATAGAAATTACGGAACAATAAAACGTAACATATATAAGTCTCTACACTCCCCCTCAAGATGGAGCATAGATATCTATCATGCTCAGCTTGGAAGAACATCTCTGGAAAGGTCCTCTGAGCAGTGGTTTGGTGAATATGTCAGCCGTCTGATCCCTCTGAACTGACATGAGAGGTGGAAATGAAGCCCTTCTGAATCATGTCTCTAGTAAAATGACAATCCACCTCGATGTGCTTTGTTCTCTCGTGAAAAGCCGGATTATTGGCAATAAACAATGCTGCCTGATTGTCACATTGGAGATTCATAGGCAAGGGGACATCTACAGTCAAATCTTCTAAGACTGCTCTAACCCACATCATTTCTGCAGTTGCTTGTGCCATGGCTCTATACTCGGATTCCGCACTGGACCTCGCCACAGCAGTCTGTTTCTTGCTTTTCCAAGAAACTAAAGAGCTTCCTATAAAGATAGCAAATCCAGAAGTGGATTTACGATCCCTTGGACATCCTGCATAATCTGCATCTGCACAAGCTGAAATAGACAGATCCTTATCTTTTCTAAATAGCAACCCTGTGCCTGGGGAAGACTTCAGATATCTCAATATCATATACAAGGCATCCATATGAACTTGCCTTGGCTGCTCCACAAATTGACTCACCCGGTTTACTGCAAAGGCAATATCCGGTCGAGTTATAGTAATATATAAGAGCTTACCCACCATCTCTCTGTACCTTCTTTTGTCCACCTCCTCGGTATCATCATCGTACAGCTTCATGCTTGGGTCCATAGGTGTACTTGAAGGTCTGCATCCAGTCATTCCTGCTTCAGCTAACAAGTCCGTGACATATTTTCTTTGAGTCATCACCATTCCTTGTGCATTTCGTGCAAACTCTATCCCCAGAAAATATCGTATCGTGCCCAGATCCTTCGTAATGAACTGGTTTCCCAACAGGGACTTGGTTATCTCAATCCCCTGAGCATCATCTCCTGTGACCAAGATGTCATCAACATATATCATAACAACAACTGTACCTCTAGGGGTCTTCTGGATAAACAATGAATGGTCCGCATTTGATCTCCTGAACCCCTGTTTTTCAATTAGCGAGACAGCTTCTGGAACCATGCTCGGGGACTTTGTTTAAGGCCATAGATAGCCTTATGAAGTCTGCACACCATCTGAGTCTCCCCCTCAGCAACAAATCCTGGTGGCTGCTGCATGTAGACTTCCTCCTGTAGGTCTCCATACAAAAAAGCATTCTTGACGTCAAGCTGAAAAATGGTCCAGTTACGTACCACAGCAACAGATAGGAGGATGCGAAGAGTGGAGTGTCTAGCCACTGGTGAAAAAGTATCCAAGTAATCTACCCCATATGTCTGGGTAAATCCCCGTGCTACAAGTCTTGCCTTGTACCTATCAAGACGTCCATCCGCATGATATTTCACCGTAAAGATCCACTTGCAACTCACCACGGGGGCACCTGAAGGAATGGGAACAAGAGACCAAGTCCCTCGAGACTGTAGAGCACGCATCTCCTCTTCCATGGCTAGACGCCAGCAATCAATCTTCATGGCATCTTGATAGGTCCGTGGAATCTCAACAGACGAGACATCAGCTACAAACTTCTGGAAGTCCCCACTGAGACGATGAAATGAGACGTGAGAGGCAAGAGGATATGAAGCACATTGTCTTCGCTGCTTCCTGTGAGCAATGGGCCGATCCAGATCATCTATCATTGTGTCAACCGGATGATCCTCGTCCTGTTGTAGATGCTCCTGCACTGGTGCATTTTCTAACCCATCATTAGTGATAACGTCAGAACATACCTGAGGCGTATTGGATGGTTGACATGTAGCTTGAGCTGGTCCTGTACGCCTTGTATAGAACTTAGGAAAAGGGTCAATTGGAGGTGGTGGTGGTGGTGGTTGTGGAGTGAAGGATTGACCCAGGCTTGGAGGTGGAGGTACATAGACACTAGAATCTGTGGATGTGGAGGAGACCAATCTGTCACCTGTAGGAGAAAAGTACATGACGGGTTCGAAAAATGTAACATCAGCGCTCACATAGTACTTGTCATGAACGGGGTCATAGCAACGATATCATTTCTGTGTCCTGGAGTAGCCCACAAAAACACACTTGATAGCTCTAGGAGAAAGCTTATCAAGTCCTGGAGACAAGCGGTGGACAAAAGCAACAGTGCCAAAGACTCGAGGTGTAAGAGTAAACAAATCTCTGTCAGGAAAGAGAACAGAGATAGGAGACTTTTCCCCAAGAACAGTTGTAGGCATGCGGTTGACCAGATAGCATGCTGTAAGAATAGCATCCCCCCAAAAAGATAATGGAGCACAACTCTGAATAAGTAATGTGCGGGCAATATCAAGGAAATGGTGATATTTCCGTTCTGCAACCCCATTTTGTTGAGATGTGTATGCACATGTTGTTTGGTGGATAATGCCTTTAGAAGAAAGAAAACTAGCAAGGGAACGAGTGCAGAACTCCAATGCATTGTCAGTACGCACATACTTAACAGTAGACGAAAAAACATTTTGAACTTCATTGATAAGATTTTGAATAACACTTCCTGCTTCGGATTTATTTTTGAGAAGAAAAGTCCAGGACACTCTAGAAAAATCATCGACCACCACTAAATAGAACCTGTGCTCCTGATGATCTGGGACACGACTGGGACCCCATATATCTATGTGAAATAACTCAAATGGGGAGCGGCTGCTCCGACTCTGACGACTGGGGAAGCTGGACCGATGGTGCTTCCCTAACTGACAAGCTTCACAACGAAATGATGAACTCGGAGAAATCTGAGGCAGGAGGTGACGCAATTTCTGTAGTGGCAGGTGACCGAATCGAAGATGCCAGGTATACGGAGACACGGAGCCCTGGGAATGTAGTGAGACGCCAGCAAAAGAGTTCCGTACAAGACGATAGAGGCCATTGTGCTCAGAACCACAACCAATCACCTTGCCCGTTAGCATGTCCTGAAAAATAACAGACGATGGGTCAAAAATAGCACGACAGTGCAAATCTCGTGTAATCTGACTAATGGATAAACGATTCATCGAGAATTCTGGTGCATGTAAAACATTCTGTAAGTGCATAGATGGCAGCAAAGCCGTCTCCCCCTGACCGATGATAGGGGAATGAGTGCCATCAGCAATGAGTACAGAACGACCAGGCTGGACAGGTCTATAGGACTGCAGAATCTCTTTCTCACGACAGAGATGATGGGTGGCTCCAGAATCAACAATCCATCCTGTGAGATCATGGTTATGATATGAGCCGGAGGGACTACCTAAGGCACTGGCTGAGGCAGATGTACTCGCCGATGCCGAAGCCGCAACATCAGACACATCAGCACCCTCTGATGATGACTGTGGCATGATATCACGAAGCCGGGCCACTAGCTCCTCGAACCTGTGATCTGGAGTAGATGCTGGTGGACCCTGAACATGATCAGCGACACGTGCAGAAGGAGGGAAGCCATGCTTGGAATAGCATGTATCCTCCGAATGACCAGTACGACGACAGAATGAGCACGTAGAGCGTATGCGACCTCCACGGCCACGTCCACCACTTCCTCTGCCACGAAATGAGAAGGAACTACCTCGTCCTCTGGAGACAGCCATTGCCTAGGGAGGTGTAGTCGTTGTGTTCGATGGAACTGGAATATGACTGAGCCGTCTGTAGACTTCTTCCATTGGTGGAATGGTGGCATCAGCAAGGATCTGAGAACGTGCTGCCTCATATTCAGGATCAAGGGCAGCAAGTAAGACGCCAACCATAGTAGCGTTGCGGAACGTCTTCTGCTGTTCCGATGTGGCTGTGAGTGGAATGGTGCTATAAAGTTTCTCGAACATTCCACGAAGAGACGTGTACAGAGAATGAAGAGGCCTCCCATTTTGCTTCGTGGTAAAGATATCATGCTGCAACTGCAGCATCTTGGTCTCGTTCCGTACCTGAGAGTACGTCGTGGCCAGAATATCCCACATCGCCTTGGCGGTGGGTTGATGGAGGACATCATTTGCTATCTCCGTTGTGAGCGTACCCGACAATCAGACTTTGGCGTACGCGTCATCGGCCTCCCATGAGACATATATTCCCGTCTTCTCCGGCGGTTCATCTTCGGTAAGAATATGCTTCTTACCACACGACTTCATGAGACTGAGGAACTGCATAGCCCACAGTTCGTAGTTTGTCCCGTCCATTTTGACGATAGGTGTCGAACCTTTGAAGGCACCGATGGCAGGCATATCGACCTTTTGATCTGACATACTGCCGGAGAAGAAGAACTAGGGATGATAGACCAAGAGACAGGTGTCTACCACGACATGTGAGGATTCAAGTGCACATGTAGACGTTATGCACTTGAACCCATCATCAAACCGAGCCCGACCGAAGCGAAACGAACGGAAGGGAGGCTAATGAAGCCTCGGCTGTGAAGGGGCGGCGGGGCTAGGGTCGACAGCGGCTTGGCGGGGACCTGGCAGGGGCCTGCGGGGGCCTGGCGGCATGGTATTAAAAGGCGCGCCTCGAGGCGGTCGAGGCGTACGCCTCGAGGCGAGGCGGGCCTTTTTAGCCTCGAGGCGTGCGCCTCGGCCTTGTCCAGTGAGGCGTGCGCCTCGACTGGCTGAGGCGTAGCCTCGAGGCGTTCCGCCTCGAGGCGGTCGAGGCGTTTTCCGAGGCGTTTTTGTTTTTTTTGAAGATTTCTTGTATGATTTTGATAGTTACATGGTGGTTTGAGAAGCTTATAAATATATACTTGTTTAGGATAATGATTATACAAGTTAAATGCCTAAATCTGATGTTTCTTTCGTACTCATAACTCCACATTTACTATTAATTACGTGTAACTATTTCAGCAAACTACTTCATATTTACTATTAATTATATCTAACTATTAATTTATGTAAAATGTATGCTTAAATTTGATCTCTTTCATATTCATATGCTTGAATTTGACCTATTTCATATTCATATTTACCATTAACATTCCAAATTATTTTAGTGAACGCTTACTATTACATCCTTAAACATATAAAAATGTGTATACGAATTCGAATCCTCATAAAAGAAAAAAATTTTGGGACGGGGGCGCATACAACCGTTATTCACTTGGGTATAGTAGAACATATAGTTAGGATTCAAATCATATGATTCATATCAACACCTTGGATATTTATAATGACAACTATAGCCAATCTCTTTTAGATAATTTTTTAGTGATAGTTATAACTTATAAGTTATAACCAATGATTTTCGTTTGATTAGGTAGAAATTTAGAAAGGTTTATGGCATTGAGTCATTGATATATCCTTTTTTCATGTTCTTATCTTCATAATATCATCATATATTACATTGTTATATACTATATGTTTGTCAGATTATATTATTTCATCAATAAATATATGTATTATATATTTTATATTTATTTTTCTATACAAAACTGAGGCTTACGCCTCGACCGCCTCGAGGCTACGCCTCGCCTCGCTTCCAGGGAAAACACCTCGTTCCGCCTTTCGTTTTTTCAAACTTTGCCTGGCGGGGCTGGCTGGGTCCGGCAGTGGCCTGGTGGGACCGCCTGGGGCCTCGCAGGCGATGGGGCTGGAGCCTGGATGGTCTGGCGGCGGGTCTGGAGAGGCCCGACGACTGGGCTGGGGGCCTGGAAGGCCTGGCGGAGGTGCTGGGGGCCCGGCGGAGGGGCTGGAGGCCCGGCGGAGGGGCTGGGGGCCTTGAGAGGCTGGTTGACGGCGGCGGGAGGGGTTGGAGAAGTCGGCGGCGGTGGGAGAGGGGGGGGGGTGGAGGAAACCCTAGGTTAGGGTTAGGGCTCTGATACCATGTTAGAGTAAAACAATACTCTGATGTGTTATTCCATAGAGCCCTCGGGTCTCTTATATAGGGAGAAAACCCTTGGGTAAATTACAGAGCCTTACAAAATATAAATAGAAATTACGGAACAATAAAACGTAACATATATAAGTCTCTACAGAATTACCACCATCAGCAATCGTTGACACCAGAAAGCACACAGGTTCATCAGGCCCTGTTCCACTACCCGTTCCATGTTTACAGGAAGATATGCCATCTTCAAGTGTCCCACCATCACTTCTTGTTATAAAATATGAAGCGGAAGCAAAAACATGGAAAAGATAAAGAACAAAATAAGAACGCGGGATTTTAACGTGGAACCCTACTCCGTGAGGAGCGGGATGAAACCACGGGAGAAGCCCTCTAAGGGGCGTGTTTCTCTATTGACTTTCTCAATGAGTACAGGAGGTCTGGGGCTCCTTATATAGCCTTCCCAGAGCCTCCAAGTCCCACCACTGGTCCATGTGGGACTAAACACTGGATGGGGGTAAATGGATCTTCTCCAGGATCCATTTACCCTGCTACAACACAATAGGCGCATACAACTTATACTCCAACACTCCCCCTCAAGCTGGAGCATGCAATGCTCAGCTTGGACAAACAGACAGAAACTCACTCAACGCTACAAGACACTACGGACAATATCAACCCAACGCGCACATGCTGCAGTCGAGGACGTTGCTTCTCATGTCGTGCAGGTGAGGAGGACGAACGGGCTGGAGTGTGAGTCGATTGAAGACTCGGAACCTGACCATCGAGTCTGAACTTGCGCCTGGAGTCTCCTCGTCGGAGAACTGGGTCTCTCCCATCTGGCTCAGAGAATGGTGCACTACTCTGGTGTACCTATGATACCACATGAAAACCCTTGCCCTCAAGGGAATGGTCCTCTGCTCTGGAGTCCCTATGGCTCACATGAAAACTCTGGCCTGACAACTAGAAGAATGATGGGGACCTCTGACAAAAGATGGCAACTTATGCTCATCTGACAAATGACCGCACACTCGTGCGTGTCTGAAACTGAGGACTCGGAAGACAATCGTCGAGTCTGAACCTGGATCTGAACCGTAGAGTCTGGAATCTGATCGGTCTGGAAATCTGAATCTGCATCTGGAATACAAGACCTGTGACTCTACATATATACTCCCCCTTTCTCCCATACTTGTCGGAAAATGAACATCGACAAAGTTGGGAGAAGACAACATAATGGGGAAAACAAACATCACTTGCGGCTTTTCATTTTTTTTTAAGCCGTCTCTCCTTTTTTTTTGCATTTTTTTTAAGCCGTTCTCATTTTTTTCGGCTTTTGCTTTGCACATTTTTTTTTGAAAATGCGTACGGCTTTTTTTCATGTACGCGCCCCTTTTTTTTTTTCTTTCTTTTTCCTTCCTTTTTTTTATAAAATAAACTTGACCCAATTGAGCCTAAAGATGCTCAGTTACAAAACATAGCTCTCTCTCTCTCTCTTGTTTTTGTATTTTTTTTTTGTTTTTTGTTTTTACAGAACAACCCACTTGGACTCCCAAACAAATAACCTCTTTTCTTTTTTTTTTAATCAGTGACCCATATGGGTTGTAACCCTATTAGGGTTCCCCGTATTGGGAACCCCTCTGCTCATGTACCGCCGCCCCCCATCGGGGCTTCCGAAAAATCGCCCGCGCGACCTAGATAGGAGGGTGCCGCCTTCGGCATCGGGAGCACGCATTGCTGGCGCCTTGCGCCTGGAGTCATCTTGCGCCTTCGGCATCGACATCTCGCGCCTTCGGCATCGACATCTCGTGCCACCTGCACGAGATTGGGTCGAGGGGAGCGCCGCAAGGGTCGATTGAGAAGCTTCGTCGGCTGGAGGGAGAACGCCCGGAGTAGCCTCGCGCCACCATGAGCTCGATGTGTCGCCTGACGAGGGCTTCGCTTGGAGTTCGCGGCAAGATGCGCCGCTTGGAGCTTGCTGGATGCGGCACCTCTGCCGCTTGCTGGAGATCGCGCGCCGCCTGGTGGGGGCTCAAGGCGCGCCTGGACACGGGAGGATCTGGAGAAGAGTCACGATGCTTTGCCTGGACAGCTACATCATGCGGCCTGGAGGAGAGCGTAAAGCCGTCTGGAGATAGGAAATGGACCGCCGCTGACTAGGGCTTGCGTCGCCGCCACTGTGGTTCCCAGTTGGGAAACCATCGACTAACTGCGCCACCGACTGGGACCTGTGCGAACGAAGATCGTGTGTGAATAAGACTTTGGCCGGAGAATAGGGCCCGGCCGCCTGCCAGGGGTTCCTGCGTGGATCGTGCTGATTCTCTGACGTTGAAGGAGGGACCATCTCCAGAGATCTGATCTGAATCTAGGGTTCCAGAACGAACCCTCTAATTTCTTGATCTTGTGCAAACATTAACGATACTAAATCTTCAACAATCAAATCTTGACAGAAATATTAGGGTTTGAACAAAAACCCTAGAACCGAATCTCGAACAAAAAGAAAACATAATGAAAAACTCCGAGAATCGACCCGCTCTGATACCATGTTATAAAATATGAAGCGGAAGCAAAAACATGGAAAAGATAAAGAACAAAATAAGAACGCGGGATTTTAACGTGGAACCCTACTCCGTGAGGAGCGGGATGAAACCACGGGAGAAGCCCTCTAAGGGGCGTGTTTCTCTATTGACTTTCTCAATGAGTACAGGAGGTCTGGGGCTCCTTATATAGCCTTCCCAGAGCCTCCAAGTCCCACCACTGGTCCATGTGGGACTAAACACTGGATGGGGGTAAATGGATCTTCTCCAGGATCCATTTACCCTGCTACAACACAATAGGCGCATACAACTTATACTCCAACACTTCTCGTATGGATGCTCCATCGGATCTTCCCATAGCTCTATGACGGACTAAGCGATAATGTACGATACATCTCTTTTTCCTCCAGTGAAGACCTCTCCAGCAGTGACATACCATTTATAGATGCATTGATGGTAGTCTCCATTCCTTGTGATCATCATAGTTTATTGCAGAACCATAGTTGGAAAAAGGCCATGCAGAGGAGATGGATGCTTTGATATCCAGGGGGACTTGTGCTCTTGTACCCTGCCCATGTGGGGTGAAGCCAGTTGCATGCGGTTGGGTCTTCACAATGAAACAATCTTCGTATGGCACAATTGATAGACTGAAAGCTCGACTAGTTGCAAAAGGATTTACTCAGACATATGCTGTAGATTATATCAAGACCTCTTCCCATGTGGCAAGATTAGACTTAGTTCACACTATCTCCATTGCAATCAACAATGAACGGCAGATATCTCAGGTAGATATGAAGAATGCCTTCTTGTATGGTGATCTTGATGAAAATGTTTACATGATGCAACCCCCTGGGTACTTAGTCGAGGGGGAGTTTGTTTGTCAACTTTGTAAGACCATCTATGGTTTAAAGTAGAGTCTTCGAGCTCGGTTTGACATGCTTACCATGGAGATTGGCTGTCTTGGTTTCCAGAGAATGAAATCTGACTATTCTATTTTTCAGACGATGATCTACTGGGGTTGTGATCTTGGCCGTATATGCTGATGATATGATCGTGATTCGTTCCTGGTGATGACAAGGGTTCAAGTGCATCATCATGGCTGTTCTTGACGTGGGCCCTCTTAGTAGAGCATGTATATAGAGTTTTGTAATCATATATTCTTGAATCATGCCTTGAGTAATGCCTACCAGTGCAACCTCCATTCTCACCGAGATCTCCGCTCAACAATCTTTGTCTGGGTTTTACTGCAGTCCAACGCTTGAAGCTGACCACACCATGACCTTTCTGCATGTTCTCCGACTCCACCTCCATGCATCTGTCGATTGCAACCAAAGGGATGTCATATTACCAACCTTCAACTCCATGCTCCTTGACCATTCATTGAGACCTCGAGCTCCACCTCCATCACCAATGCCATTGTTGATCATTGCCATGAAGAAACCCGTCGGAGCAAGTGCCTCCTTGATGCCATGCACTGACCTGCAATATAAAGTGCCCCCTGCTAGCCGCGCCTCCTGCCTCATCTCATGTCTACTAGCCCCACCGAGAAAGCGAGGCCTCCTACATCGGAACAATTCTGATGTCCTCGCAGCCCAGCAGCAGCAAAGAGCCAGCTCTTCTTAGGGACATACCTTCGATGCGCATCGACCCATCATCAAGCCATATGGCATTGACATTGTGTCCATCATCCATGCCCACCCAACCACCTCTTTCAACCATTAAAGCTTTTCTTCAGGTTCCTCTCTGATGACCATGAACTAGTCCCAGGATTTGCCTCTGAACCCTCGTTTACTAGTGAGCCCATATCTTTCAAGATGGTGGCGCCCAGAGCCTTATGCAAGTCCTAGACCTCATATGTAATCTACCAAATCCCCTTTGCTTGACATTCTCTGCGTTTGTGCCATGATATACCATAATGAAAGACAAGCCCGACCGATGGCAATCCTTGGCCATGTTGCACTTGTTGCCAGTGAAAATAATAAATATTTTGCTCCTTATTAATCTGGATCGCACAAGGCATCCTCTGCCTATGTCGTTTCCACTTCCATTCTTCCGAAGAATTACCCTCCATAGCATCCTCCATGATTGTGTCCTCCAACAAAATAATTCTCCACCCTTGTGAGGCTCTTCCTGTTGCAGCAATTTCCTCTTCTTGTCCTGACCGAGAGGTCAAGGATTTCAGGCGTGGCTGCCCCAAATACCAGAGCCATTTATATGTAAATGTTGAAGCCATTTTATATAATGATTTTGTTCCTATATTGCATTGTAACTTGTAAATCACCGAATTTGATTCTAACATGATGTGAATTTATATGACCAACAAGGGGTTAATTATTACTGAACACTGAACATGCAACCGTTCTTGGAAAGCAAATAATCACAACAACAACAATAAATCATTTTCCCACAACTAAATACGACCGGCTACATGGATTTTTCTGCCTCCATTTATGTCTATTTTGGGTTACTCCCGTGATTAAATCCAAATAACTAAGATCCATGGGTCACGCTGTGTGTCACGTTGTTTAGCCTAGTGATGGTCAGGATCACTGGGTCTGGAAGGATGGCACCTTCTCCACGAAGAAAGCTTATTGGGCTTTGGCTCCGCCAACGCCGGATGGGGCTGCTCTACTGGTGCGCGATACTAATTTTTTTTAGAGCCTGAGGTTGCCTGAGCACATTGGTTTCTTCCTTTGGCTTCTTCGCAGAAAGGAATTGATGACACGTGATCGCTGTGCTAGATTCATGCCTAATATAGCCAGCTCCTGTGTGCTTTGTGATTCGGCTGTCGAAACCATTGACCACCTTTTCTTTCGCTGCCCCATGGTCCGGGGGATGTGGGAGGATCTGGTTTGGGTGAGATCGGACGACCTGATGGCCATCTGTGATGCGTTGGTACTTAACAGGAACAGGGGTAGGAGAGGCCTCTTAATACCGATTGCTAGGATGTGGTCCATTTGGTTGGGGAGGAATGAGGCGCTCTTCTCCGGCCAGCGCTTTTACAGGGAAAACGTTCTTCTTCGTTGTTCGCGTCTTGTGGAGGACTGGAGCGTGGTGTAGGCCACTTTTTACCTGTGCTTGTGGTGGGAGTGGTGGTCCTGTTTTTGTATATTCCCTTTTACTGTCTTGCTCTGTCTTGTACGTTATTTCCTTCCCTCTCTTCTTTTTCACTTTCTTTTTAATATATTGGGGCAAACACCGTTGAGTGTCTCCACCTTTTTTTGAGCCTAAAAAAAAACTAAGATCCATTCATATAGTCTTATTCTAACACTTCTTGGGCTTCCTCAGTCTCTCTTAATTGGCTCAGCATCGTAAATCTCGCATCTTCTATATGGTGCATCAACCGACCTCCTTTGCAAATAGACATACCATCTTAAACGGTTTCTCTCATCTAATCCTCTATCGAGCTACACCAACTTTCTGTCGAAGATACACCGACTTTCCTTCTGATCGCATCATTTAGAATTCAATCTTTCATGTATGACCACATCTTAACATTTTCTCTATCATTCTCTGAACATGTCTATGGTTCATAGGCTAACATTTTGATCCGTAGGGCATAGCAGTTCTCACGACTATTTTGTAATACTTTTCGTTCTTGACATTCAAATGGATTTTCTTATCACAAAGAACAGTAGAGACTCCTCTCCACTTTAGCCAACCTGCATTTATTCTATGAGTACAATCCCCATCAATTTCCCCATCTTGTTGCAAAATAGATCCCACGTATCTAAAAGAATCTTTTTCTTAATGTTATCGTCTCCAATCTTCTCATCGAGTCCCTCACCGTTGTCTCCATCTAATGCGCATCCATATATTCAGTCTTAGCCATACTTATACGAAATCTTTTCGTCTCTAAGGCATGTCTCCAAACCTCCTGCTTCTCATTTACTCAATCTCTTGTCTCCTCAATCAACACAATATCATCGGTGAATAACATACACCAAGGTATATTATCCTGAATGTGACGAGTCAACTCGTCCATAATCAAAGCAAAAAGGAGTGGACTCAATAGTCAAAGCTTAAGCTTGATAGAGAATGATGCTGATGTTAAATAGTCAGTTTTCTGAGATTGGATTCTTACACAAGATGAAACCCCATCATACATATCCTTTATAAAGTTAATGTATAGGACATGTACTTATCTCTTCTCCAAAACTCTCTACAATATCTCCCTTGGGACAAAATCATAATGAATGTGTCCTTCATTTTTATAGAGAGGCACCACAATCCATGTTGAAAGATTCGACTATTTTTTACGTTGGCTGTCGACTACTTAGCGCAACCATTGCAAGAGTGGGATTTGAACCCTGGTCTTTTGTGTGGTAGACACACTGTACTACCACTAGACCATTAAGTGGGTACTTATAGTGGGAGAAGGTTTAGTACATAGTACATTTAGAGGCACCACGATGCTTCTCCATTCTTCATGCATTTTCTTGCTTCGCCAAATAACATTGAATAAATTTGTGAGCCAAGTCATATCCTGTTCACTTAGGACTCTTCAAACTTTTATAGGAATGTCATCAAGTCCTACCCCTTTTCCATGTTTCATAACCTTTAAGGAATCATCTCCTTCTTTCCTTTATATCCGTCTATAGCTTGCACGATTCAAGTAACATCCACTACCAGCAAGATCTCCTAAATCTTTTATCCCCAAAATAATTGTTGTACTAAAATTTTCGCCAACTATATACTTACCGGTCGCAAAATTCTAGAATCTATTGAATGTGGCGATTCTCTTTTTCCCATGTGCTATACGTTTCAGTTTATTTGGCCAATGTTTTTGGTCACAAGTTATTGTTAGTTGTTGCTTTATTGTTGCGGCTTGTATTGCCACGATTTATTAATTTTGTTGAATGCAGGCAATTGATGAATGTTGTCCATCATCTAAACCTCCAAATGGCAATTCTACTGCTTCGACCAGTGATGAAGATTCTGAGTATAATGATTTCTGCAGTATTGATAGCTCTGAAGAAGAGGTAAACTTTTTTTTTGTGGTCTCAGGAGTTTGTTGCACGTTGTATGGAATCGGAGCCACATTTATTGGTTCAACATTTGATATGATTTATAAATTACAAATGGAATATCGGTTTGAATTATGTATCATGTGTCACTAACCGTGTTCTCATTTTTTGAGATACTGTTTTATTAATGAGTAGCCGCATTGCCTTGAGATGGCATCATATTCCTCAAATTCTATATTGGAATGTTACATTTTGCAGTGCTAATAATCACTTTTACTCCTTTTATGTTCCACATGGATGAAACTTAAATAATTGATGATTTACACCAAGGATCTATCTTCATTTTACATTTTTTGAAAAGCCTTTACTCTCTTTTATTATGAATGAACTAACAAATCAAATCCTAGGAGAGGTGTCTTAATGGACGTTGTTTACAAATGACTTTATATTAGTAAATGAAACAAGAAATGGAGCCAAACAGAAGATTGGGCACCAAAGGGAGACCTTGGGTATGGTGGTTTATTTGAAAATAAAATGAAGTCAAAATTATATAGAAGGTACATCCTACGATAAGGAAATGAGAGACCATGAAAGAACATATGTATTCTAGTTTTTTTATCTTTCCCTTTTCCTCCAAAGAGTATTTATATTAACTTCAACTAGCCCCTTAACCCTCCTTTGAGGGGTAGTTAGACGATCTTATCATAAATCATGTAAGAGGGGTCTAGGTTTATAATAAACATGGTATTTTCTCCTTCCTACATGGTATTGGATTAACGATCCTAGAATGTTGGTGCCTCCAAAGCCTGCCATCCTTATCCCCATTGGGGAAGGAAATAGAGAGATCACTTTGGGTGATCTGGCTAGTAGTGAAAGTTACATGAATCGTGCAAACTATAGACAGACTTAAAGAAAGGAAGTAGATGAGGCATTGAAGGTTATGAGACCTGGGAAAGGTGTGGGATCGGATGACATCCCTGTAGAACTAATAGAGAGTTTTAGGTGAGCGTGGTTTGACTAGACTTATGAATCTATTCAATGTTATTTGGCGAAGCAAGAAAATGCCTGAAGATTGAAGGAGGAGTATCGTGATGCCTCTTTATAAGAATAAAGGAGACATTCAAAATTGTTCTAATTACAGAGGTATCAAGCTGATGAGTCACACTATGAAAATTTGGGAACATGTGATCGAAAGAAGGTTGGGGCAAGTTTCTAACGTAAAAGAAATCAATTCAGATTCATGCCAGGTCGCTCAACTATTGAAGCCATCCATTTGCTGAGGAGAACAATGGAGATTTATAGAGCTAAAAGGAAGAACCTCCATATGATCTTTATTGATTTGGAGAAGGCTTATGATTCTGTCCCACGAGAGATAACGTGGAGAGTTTTGGAGAAGAGACAAGTACCTGTCCTATACATTAACCTCATAAAGGACATGTATGATAGGGCTTTATCTTGTGTAAGAATCCCGTCTGGGAAGACTGGCTATTTGGACATCAACATTGATTTACATCAAGGTTCAACTTTGAGTCCATTTCTTTTTACTTTGATTATGGACGAGTTAACAAGTCACATTCAAGATGAGTTACCTTGGTATATGTTATTTGTTGATGATATTGTGTTGATTGACGTGACTAGAAATGGAGTAATGAGAAGCTTGAGGTTTGGAGACATGAGTTGGAGAGTAAAGGATTTTGTATAAGTAGGGCTAAGACAGAATATATGGAGTGCTCCTTTGATGGAAGCAATGGTGAAGGAATCGATGTGAAGATTGGTGATGATAACATTCGGAAAAGAGATTCTTGTAGATATCTGGGATCTATTTTGCAACATGGTGGGGAAATTGATGGAGATGTTACTAATAGAATAAATGCAGGGTGGCTAAAGTGGAGAGGAGCCTCTGTTGTTCTATGTGATAAGAAAATTCCTTTAAAAATTAAAGGAAAGTTTTACAAAGCAGCTGTGAGACCTGCTATGCTCTATGACTCTGAATGTTGACCTGTGAACCATAGATATGTGCAGAGAATGGCTGTATCAGAAATGAAAATGCTAAGGTGGATGTGTGAACACACACGTAAAGATCGGATTCGGAATGACACAATCAGAAAAAAGTTGGTGTAGCTCCGATCGAGGATAAGATGCGAGAAAACCGCTTAAGATGGTTTGGTCATTTGCAAAGAAGATCAACTGATGCACCAGTTAGGAGATGTGAGTGTTGGGATGTTGAGCCGGTAAAGAGAGGACGAGGACGGTCCAAGAAGTGTTGGAAAGAAATTATACGAAGGGATCTTAGTTTTATGGATATAAGCCCTAGATTGACGCAAGATAGATCTGAATGGAGGCAAAGAATCCATGTAGCCGACCCTACTTGATTGTGGGAAAAGGCTTTGTTGTTGTTGTTGTTGCTTCTGCTGCTGCATCGTGTGCCTAAAATGCTCGTGCGTGAGAGGTCTCGGGGTTGCTTACTTTCTCGCGGCATGGGTATGACGCCTTCACCTGGAGATGCGAGATCCTCACCGTTATCAACTACAAAATATTACGCGAGGCCTAATCGGGAAGATGCAACGATGGTGCATCCTAGAGAAGTGGGCCCCATTGCTGGGTCATCACCTCATGGCAGAATTAGAGTTTCGAAATCCTTAGATGCTGGAATAAAAAAAGAACTTCGACAAGATCTTGGAGATAATAATCAGAACCAATCTCCACAAATCAACCAAGAACAAAACCCGTTCTGATAATCGAATCTCGAACAGAACATGAACATAAAAACAAATCTTCAAGAATAAATCCTTGAGAATCGAACCCACTCTGATACCATGTTAGAAGTCGATAATGCCGAAGCGTAATATCAGAGATAAAGAACAAGAACATTGAAGAACACCGGGAATTTTACGTGGAACCCTACTCCGTGAGGAGCATGATGAATCTGTGGGAGAACTCCTCCAAGGGCTGATATTTCTATTGAACTTTCTCATCTGGTACAATGGGTTTGAGGCTTCTTATATAGCTCCCACCGAGTCTCCAAGTCTCACAAATAGTAGATGTGGGACTAAACCACTGGATGTGGTAATTGGACACTGAAAGGATCCAATTACCCATCTACACATGTGACACATACAAGTTCTATTGGTCAAATTTTACTTTTTGAAATATATCCTGATGCAATTCTATGAAAGTATTTTATTAATTGTAAAATCATGTTAATTATTAGATTGGTGTGAATGCCCACCTCTGGTCAAATCTTGGGTCTGCCACGGAGATAGACTTTCCTCTAAATAATCACAATCAAGGTTTCAGAATACATAAGATGCATCAAGGTTGTTCTCTACCAGCGAGGTGTCAGGGCAGTCAAGTGAAAACCTCAATTTAGAGAAAAATAATCTTAAAAAGTACAATTAGACATAAGAACATTTTTATAAAAGTTATAAGCGAGAAAGCTTGTGAAAAAACAACCTTTTCTTGGTAAGAGGACTTCCCTAATCCTCTTTCCCTCTTCTATACGCATTGACCTTGGCATCTGAGTGGAAGATAAGAAGGGTGGAAGCGTGTCTGAGCTGACCTCCGCTTCCTGGCTCTGACCAGGAGAATCTCTCCTAAACTGACGAGGAATTAGCAACTAGGCTGTCCGAACCTTAGACTGAGGATATAGATAAAAACATGAAGAATGCCATATCGTGCTACAAATCAGTGGAAAAATTACCTATCCTAATAGATTTATAACATAACATTTTGGTCACAACTCAGTGACATATGTGTAATTAAATGACATAAGTCCTTGTTCACGGTCACCGATTTTTTAAAGAGGTTTTACATGCTAATATTGCACACTGCACAAGCTATGTACAAGATCCCAAAAAAGAGCATTTCATGTCTTGGTCCATGTTCGGACGTATTCTGCTTGTTTGAGGAGCCTATGATGGAACTAGCATTACAGTATTTCCACATTTTTGGAAGTAGTATAATTCTTATTGCTCCTTTTATTCTGAATCTGAGGTGGCTACTCACAAGTGCTTGGTACCTCAGCATCTTCTAATTGCCTTAAACCAATTGAGGCACATGCCTCGCAAAGATCTGATGAGCATGAGGCAGGTTATCCTAAAGAGCCTCAAGGCGTACACCTTAGTGACTTAAGGTACAGTTAAACAATGATCACACCAAAGTTTGTTCTAGCTCACTAAGGTGATAACTCAGCTTTCCCTAGTCCCTACTCAACCCATTCTCAAAAAAAGCTTATGTGGAGCTATCAGCCCGCGAAGCATTCTTCCATAATAACAACAAAAAACTTTGCAACAAAGGTCCGCCCTTTAACCTGTAATCCTCATCAACCATATTGCTAGAAGAACATTGTTCATTGTGTTCAATATGAACACCCAGAGGTCCCTGCATAACTACAACATAATACACCACCTACCAAGGTCACACATTGATTATTCCCATTCGATCCCCACAAAAAAATCAGCGCCCCATTGTGTTTATTATGCTCATTAATCCTTGATGGTAGCCTATTGACATACAAGGAGTTCAGAGATAACCAACTTCATCTATATTAAAGCTTTGGTGCCCAATCAACTTTCCTAATTATATTTCCAACCATTGGCACTCACTCCCATGTGCCACACTATCGAGGAACTTTTGGCATGCTAACAAAACATTTGATTTCTATAGCTTGAGCTCGATCATGACCAATGGAGCAAAACTGCACTCTTCGTATCTCACCATGATTACCGAGGCCTTAATCAATATTAGTATAGAGGACTTGTAAATAGGCTGCCGTCAAAGCAGCAAGTTGCCAACTTCTATAAAGATAATAGTATTGTCCACTTGTCACAATATATTTACGGCCTCTGACGACACCCTTATTATGAAAATCCTGAGAGCAACCCTTCTTTTGCAACTTGCTGGCACAAAAAGCACCCTTTTTTGAACATTCCAAGAACAAATTGCAATATTAATGTGAATTTTCATGGCATATGGTAATGCTTTATTTATTTTAAAGTGTTTCTATGGGATAGTGAGATCATCTTGAATTTAGTGTTTGATATGTATTGCATTACAAGATATTTATGATGTTATATATGTGGGCTGAGCAAGTTCTCTTTGGTGAAAATGACGAATATTCCCTTTAAGTATTGATGAAAAAAGTTTTTGGCAGAAACTAAATGCTTAGCATAAGCTTGGAGTAAGAGAGTAGTATCATTCATTTTGGTTAGCAGTGGGGTGGGGGCTGGGGGAAGAGTTGCTATCCCACTTACACATCATATTTTTCTGCACGTAGTGGAGACGGTCAATAGAGAAATTGGGTTCAGGAAGATTCAGTTTCTATGTAACTCCAAAACCAGAATGGCAATGTTCCCCCCAATTTCTCCATCTAGGCATTTTTTTGAAAATGATCAGTAACATCTGAATCTTAATCTCATGACATGAGCCAACTTGCCCCACCACAGGGTAGTGGGATTTCAACTTCTTTGCTTCATGGTATTAGAGGTACACATTAGTATGTTATTTTTTTCATGAATATTTATGAAATAAACTAATTATGATTTTTGCATTGTTGTATAACATAACATGTTCTGCAGAAAAAAAATGGTGACATACTATTCTACATAAATGCATTCTTGTTAATATGATAGTCTTGGTAGACCGTGACCTGAATAAAGTTTTTTTTGCTTTAAGTATGCCATAGAAGATGTCGCACCTCATGAGAAGCATCTTTCAACCTTGGTGAGAATGGGGTTTTCAAAAGAGGATGCATCTTCTGCTATTGAAAGATGTGGTATGGTGCATTGTTGTGATTTATTCTTCCTTAACTAGGTTTAGGTGTTACATAATTGCTTACCTCTTAAGGTGCAATGTTCTTCTGACTTTGTTGCAAATATAATGATACTGGTTTAGAGTTGTACAGTTAAAATTGTTACCTTTAGCAAAGCAAGTGCGAAATTAATTGGGCTGTTGGCATTTACCAAGATGTAATGCATTAGCTTCTACCATCATTTTCTCTAGTTAAAATCAAGGTTTTATGCTATGGAATTAGATATTCTGTTTTGAATTCCCTGTACCATGTGAGTTTGGTGATTGGAATTTCTTTTGAAAGTATTTTTTGGAGGATCATCCCTTGTTTGGTGGAAGAAGTGCCGTTTACACCGTAATAGAAAGTGGATTTAAAGTGCAAGAATCTATCTCAAAAGTGGAAGATGTCTCTTACCAAGAAGGCGTCTCTTAGCCTCTTACACCATTTTACAATCCCTGCTATAAGTTTCACTGAATTCCTAACTCATGCTCATATTTTTAGCTATCTTCCCTTTGAAACTTGTCTGCATGCACATTTTGTTGTCTTTTTGTTAATGATGATCATTTAAGATATGCAACAGTTGATAGACTTGGAATCTTTACTCATAGAACATTTAGCGTGCAAATATCAGATGATTGATGGGAATCCGAGCATTTATATTATACCGAAACACATGGAGATCATGCATCTTTAGATAGAATTTGTCGACTTAAAGAAAGTCTTGACTTGCCTGAATAAAGTACACCGATTGTCAGTGCTCTAATTCAGCTATCAATACTATAGTATTGTGTCGTTTGGGCCAGCACAAATAAATGCCATCTTATTTTTTTATATTGACCATACACCGACAATATGTTGCTGTTGTCATTGGATCTCAAGGGACCTTGCAGTTCCGGTGATCAAAGCTGTACTCCTCATCTTTTTCTTTATTGCTAATATGTTATGGCTGTCCTTTTTCTTATATTCTTTTGAATTGACGGGGCCCTTTTACCTTCATTTCTTGTGTCTTTCGCAAAGTAAAATAATTTGTTCATGTGAGATTTTGTCGAACATATTAGGTCCTGAGTCCTCTATTCTGGAACTTGCGGACTCCATACATGCTGCTCAGTTGGCAAAAGCATTTGATGATGAGGAATCTGTAGACGAGGTAAGTTCTTTTTATCTTGCTTTGAATGATTAGTTTGGCTGGTTTGAAAGTGGGTAGATTGATTAACTGTTTATCCTTAGTTCATGGTAATCTTTTTCCGAAATATCTATTTGTTATTTTACAGGCCAAAGGAAATATTCTTTTCTATTCCCACAAGGAAAAAAAGATGTGGAGAGAAATTTTCGACCCTTCTAATGGAAAAAAGAGGAGAATACTTGAAGACCATCAATCGTTTAATAGGAAGAAGGCAAATCGGCCAGAAAAAGAAGTCGATCATAAAAAGAGGAGCTATACTCAATTGAAGATGAAAGATTCTTTGGAGGATTGTGAAGATTCAGCTTGTTATTTGCCCAAGCCAATGGTAGGATTTGGTGTTCCAGGTGATCCCTGAAAAACTACAAACAGAAAGTTACCCGATGCTGCAATAGGTCCACCTTATTTCTACTATGAGAATGTCGCGTTAGCCCCAAGAGGGGTTTGGGCGACCATCCGGAGGTTCTTGTATGATGTCGAACCTGAGTTTGTTGATTCAAAATACTTTTGTGCTGCTGCTAGAAAAAGGGGCTACATCCACAACCTTCCTATACAGAATAGGTTTCACCTTCTTCCTCTTCAGCCAAGAACAATACATGAGGCTTTACCTCTTACAAAGAGATGGTGGCCTAAGTGGGATCACAGGACACACTTAAATTGCTTACAGACATGCATTGCTAGTGCACGGCTTACTGAGCGCTTGCGTGCATCGCTTACTGAACATGATGATCCCCCGCCTCTGGGAGTCCAAAAATGTGTGCTTTATGAATGCCGTAAGTGGAATCTTGTTTGGGTTGGGAGTAACAAACTTGCTCCTTTGGAGCCGGATGAGATTGAGATGCTTTTGGGTTTTCCAAAAAATCACACAAGGGGAGGTGGAATAAGCAGGACAGAACGCTTTCGATCATTGGGAAATTCATTTCAGATTGACACAGTCGCTTATCACCTTTCCGTATTAAAGGAAATGTTCCCCAATGGAATGAATGTCCTATCCCTTTTTTCTGGTATAGGTGGGGCAGAGGTAGCTCTACACCGGCTGGGAATTCATTTGAAAACTGTTGTTTCTGTAGAATTATCAGAAACTAACAGAAACATTGTAAGGTGTTGGTGGGAGCAAACTGGTCAGACTGGAACTCTAATTGACATTGCTGATGTTCAGCAGCTGAATGGGGACAGACTAGAGAATATGATTCATACTTTCGGTGGATTTGACCTTGTCATCGGAGGAAGCCCTTGCAATAACCTAGCTGGCAGCAATCGGGTGGCTAGAGATGGGTTGCAGGGCGAACACTCCTCTCTTTTCTATGATTATGTCAGGATTCTGGACCTCGTGAAAAGCATAATGGGGAGAAATATGTAAGGTAAATGGATATAAATTTTATTATTGTCTAGAATTTAGACTCCAAGAGCACTGTTAATTTTGTTCGAATGATCACTTTTCTAAAATTACCTTTTGATGCTCAACGTTGTCTGTTGATGAGATCATAATTGGAAAAACTGTGAAGTTGATTAAATCTGGGATTATGTGCACACGTTTCCAGTCTGCAACAGTTTATATTCATTACCAAGTGAGATAATTCCCTATAATGCATTTTAGCTTTCTGCTCAAAGACCATATACAAATTTTGCTTAGAGGTTCTCTTGATCTTTTGATGGATTTGATATGTATTCGGCACAAGTTTGATTTATTCATGCGTGGTTCAACATTTATATTACAATAGTGCATGGTTATGTTCAAACAGGTTGTGTCAGTCGTCAATATTGTTTACTCAGAAGCATTATTTCATAACTGCTGTTTCTTGCTTATATGCTGAACTCCCTCTTTCCCTGTGCAGGTTCACAACCATGACTGGACTTTGCCTGCCATTCCGGTAATACTTGTGAAGCTAAAGATAGGGCCATGATAATATTTTTTGCGAGATCTGAAATGTCTGACATAAATAAGGTCACTATTTTGATCTTCTGTTCTATTTATATCCGCGAATTTCTTATGGTTTTTATCCTGACAACTGATCTAACGCTGGAGGAACTCAGTAGTAGGTGATGGAATAATAGACAGAAAGTGATGTATTGGATTTTCCTGACCACAGCATTATTTTAACCATTATCATAACTTAGTACTGTGATGTATAGCAGCAGCTGATCTCCATTGCTAACACTACTTGTCGTAATAACTTGTACTTGTCAGGTTTGAATATATGGATCTGACTGTTTTTTTCTTCTCATGGAAATGTTGTCCCTGTTATTGCATGTGTATATGATCATCTTTTAGGTGGCACATATATTTCTTTTTAAACCATTTTGTGTTACTGATATTGGGAGTAATATCTTTTATTGTTCCTAAAAAAGTACTTTTTTCTACTGGTGGATCGCTCAGACCAAAAAAAAAAAACAAAGACAAAGACAAAGTGCCGTGCTAGTTGCTGCATCAAGTGGAATGACAAGTATGCTGTCCGTGTTGTCTTGTTGCTAAAAAGGGTCCAGATGTTCGTGACTCTTTCCTCGAAGAAGATTCAAAGTCAACCTTTTGTGAAAGTTTAGCATCTTGGCATTAGTTAATAGCTCAAAAATAATGTCGTCTGGAATGGCTTTTATAAGGTGAGCATCTTGACATTTGGGGAGGCAAACTCGAGATTTTTTCATCTATGCTTCTAAAAGAAGAGCGTTCAATATAATATCTACTCTTTATATTGAAGATCACATATTGAGATCCACAACAACAATCACCAACAAAATCTTCTCCCACATCAAGTAGGGTCGGTCATATGAATTCTTTGCATCTATTCAGATCTATCTTGAGTCATTCTCGAGCTTAGATCCAAAAAACAACACAATTGTACAATTTATCCCTTTCATTTTTACAACTCGGGATGTTGCCGTAGACATGAAATTCATCATCAATGAGATTCGAACATCGATATTTGAGCTTAGAAGGGACAAGGTGCCAGGTTCTAGTGATATCATATACTTGCCAATCACGGAGTTATAACACTCTTACTTGAGGAAAATAATGCTCTAAGAATTGAAAATTTTCGACCCACCACTCTTAATGGAAATGTCAATGGCTCATCCTCTAGTAGAGAATTAGAGAGGATCTTTTGATGTGGTGTTGTGCCTGTTGTGACTGTTCGAGCCGCCCGATCTTGATCGAGCGGTTCACATGATCTTGCACGGTACATGTTAACAAAAAGTACAAGATCGTGCGAACCGTCTCCCATCCTTTAGCATATAAGCTTGCAAGAAATAAACGTGCAAACATCAAAGAAGCCCTTACCAAAATGGAGATTTCTGAAGAGGAAGGAGCCTTTCTTTATTTACTTTATTTAGAGCTCTATGATTGATATCCATATCCGTCTAAAAAGAGGACAGCCGCTATTTTTGGTTGTTCTCAAAAGCAATAATACTGCGACATCTCTCCTACCAATTGATTGAGGAGCATCTCCAACCCAATAATCGAAGTGGCATATTTCCTTTTTTTTCGTTGGGTACGTGGTCCATATATATCTAAGCATGATATTTAGGCTGGTCATGGTTTCCTTAATTAATTAATTAATTAATGCCGTTTGGTTCAAACAGTTAGTTAAGATATTTGATCACGCGTACATAATTGGACTGGACCTATTGAATCTTGTTGCATCGATATATCATTCATGCCTTGAGAAAAACAAAGGCTGAAATTAAGATAATTGTTTTTTTCTCTGAAGTCGACTAATATGATCAACTTGGAGATGTCCAATTGAAATCAATTCTTCATCATAAGCCTCTCCTGCTAAAAAGAACAACAAAACAATCTACTTATCTCTCATCCTCTTCCTTCTATCAAACAGAAAATAGCAAATAACTATTACTTATCTCTATTCCTCCTTATCTTGTCCTTCGACCGGAAAGAAGCAACGTTTTATCTATCTTTATCTTTTCCTATTTCTCTCTCTTATTCCTCTACCGAACCGCCCCTTAAAATAAATATATTCGGAACCGGCACCATAATAATGTTGATCTCATACATCTTTCCATAGATGCTACATCGAAGTGTCACTAATAGGGATGCAAACGAACGGATACAGATACGGATGTTGGTATTATCGTATCCCTATCTGTTTTTAAATATGAATACGGATGCGGATACACATGTTAACGGATATTAAAACTATCTTACCATATCTTTAGAAAACGGATACGGATGTAAAACAGATATTTATCGTTACGATTAGTGTTAGAAATACTATAAAGAATTGACATAAATATATATGAATTGGATGGAAAATATATAATATAAATTTATTAAATGTATTTTATCATAAAAATTATACAAATATGGTAAAAGAACATATATAATTATATCATATAGGGTTAAAAATAAATCTATGATCATATTTTGCGGATATCAAAACGATATCCATATCCATATCCGTTTTAAAACGGATACGGATACATATTTCAAAATTGTTATAAAATGGATGTGGTGACGGTGGAATTGCACTATTTCTGATTTGCAGTTTCCATTATAGAAATTAGGGATGCAAATGGATACAGATATATCCGTATCCGATCCGTCACCGTATCCGTTTTATACAGATTTTGACATCCGCATCCTATCCGTTTTAAAAGGGATACGGATATGGATATCATTTTGATATCCGCAAACATCTGTATCCGTATCCGTATATCCGTTTTCGTATCTAAATATACTCGTAGATTTATTTTTAACCATATATAACATAATTCTCTACCTCCTTTTACGATATTTATATAATTTTTATGATACAAACACATTTAGTAAATTAATATCATGTGTTTTCCATCCAATTTTTATATATTTAAATCGATTCTATAGAATATTTCTAACATTACTCGTATGCGATAAGTATCTGTTTTTCATCCATATCCGTTTTCTAAGGATATGGTGAGATAGTTTTAATATCCGTCAATATCCGTATCCGCATCCATATTCGTATTAAAAAACGGATAAAAATACGGTAATACCTATATCCGTATCCGACTATTTGCATCCCTACTAGAAATAGTCGAATTGCAACAACAAAAATCACGTTGTTTTTTCAGATACATATTCATACCAATGTGAAAACACTTTTAAATTCGAAAAAATATAATCATATTTAATAATTTCCAAACACTTGGTGTATACTTCGAGAATTATTCACCAATCAGCTTCTCGTTCATTAGAAAAACATTAAGCTAACATTGTTGAATTTTGAAAGAAAAGATAGAAAGCATTGAAAAAAAATTTCTGCAGAATAAGGAGAAGATATATCTCCGTACAAGTTATTTGGGGCGAGAGAAAGTGATGGATGATATCAATGATTGTGGACGTGCAGTAGTAATTCAGTGCGATCTGTTCCGTCGTTGTCACTTCTGGATCTAGAATGAGAGAGAGAATGGATCCTATGTTGTGATGGGTATTACATAAGGTGCTGTAATCTAAAAGTTTTTTTTTTACGATTTGGATTTTCAAAATCTAACCTTAAGGATTATATCTTCCACTAATGTTCCACATATTCTCTAAATTTCATTCAAATCGGAGGTCTTTTGCTATTTTATCTTAATGATCAAAGGTCCGGTCGATATTTAAGCAACTTAAATTCTATTTTACAAGAATCGAGTTTTTAACCATTAAGATAAAATATCAAATGATCTCGGATTTGAAAGGAATTTGAAAGATATGTAGAATATCAGCAGAAGATATAATCCATAAGGTTCAATTTTCAAAATCCAAAACGCAAAAAAGTGGGGATTACAACACCTCTGTTGTAATACCCGTTGCAGCAGAGGATCCTTTCTGCTAGAATCATTACGGAAGGAATGGAGAACTGGTAGAAGGGAATCTAATTCATATATGAATGTTTGTGCTGTATGCCCAATTTTGATGCACACAATAAAAAAAATACATGTATGCATTTAAGTATGTATTTTTAAAGAGTTTAATGGGTCTATCTTACAGGGGAGCATACCTTTAATTTTTTTAATTTGTTAAGGTATTTTCTGAAAACGCCTAACGACTTTTATATCACTACATACTACTATATTCTCATTCAAATTTCGACTCAAATTCGAAATGACGCGTGGAGCCTACAGAATGAATAATAAATATATCCATTCTTCTCATTTAAGTATTCTTCTCATTTACGCAGTGTAGATTTTACTATGAAGACAATAAGCCCAACTTCACCAAATCACGGGCATAAATACTCCCAATCGAAGTTGCAAATCGATGAGTGAAAACGGGAAAATGACAACAACAACAACAAAGTTTTTCCTATATGAAGTAGGGTCGGCTACATGGATTCTTTGTCTCCATTCAGATCTATCTTGGGTCATTCTCGAGCTTAGATCCAAAAAACTAAGATCCTGTCGTATAGTCTCATACCAATGCTTCTTGAGCCTTCCTCGTCCTCTCTTAGATGTCTCAACATCCCAAAATCGCATCTCCTAACCAGTGCATCAACCGACCTTTGCAAATGACCAAACCACCTTAAACGATTTTCTCGTATCTTAACTTTGGACTCAAAATTGAGAGAGAGAGAGAGAGACAGCTACAAGGAATGAAAATGAAATGCATACTTCCTCTTGCGGTTCTTTGGACCCAAGTTACAATCTTCATTGATCAATAGAAGTAAGAACTCTATAGTTTGATTTGTGCATAATGCATTCGATGCTAAGATTAAAGAATGACGGGTAATGCATGAAAAAGAAATTGTTTCACCCAAATTAGAATCGATAAAAGCTTCTTTATCGTTAACAAAGAGTCATAAGACTTTGAAGGCTAAAACACCCTTTATGGTTATCCTTTCTTCACCAGCCATTAGTAAGTTCTGATCCACCCTCCACTGGAGACATTATTGACACAAACTTCACATGGCCTTCACAAAAGGAATTTGAACCCATTTTCTTTTGCTACTCAAGGGAATGTGAAACCCCCATGTTAAAATTAGAAGAGTCACCTAGGTCTAAAAGATGCAAAGATTGTAGTTCCATAGAGCTCATCAATATCTTTCTGACGAGCTCACAAAAATTATAATACAAGATTAGTAGCTCAAGTTACAGTCGTTTTAAGCTAAGCAAGTCAGGATCCTTACACGAATCCAAATCAGTTCTCAATTTGACTCTTTCCCTATAAATAGGGGGAGAGGGTTGCTAAAACCTAGATACCTCTCCACTCTCTTCTCGGAACTCCTCCACCATTACCAAAAAGTCATTGGGGAGCCACCAACACCACTAATGATATTTTCCTAATCGACGATCAAAGGGCACTGTTGAGAAGAGCATTGCGAGATCATCATTGCACATGTATGGTCTTGGTCTTTGAAGCATGTGAGAGGAGATCTAGAGGTAGTATCCTCGCAGATAATAATTTTCATCCTCGTATGATTGTTTCCTCCAAACGTTTCATTATCTTATACATATGCCAATCCTTAGAGTTCCATATGTGTTTCTTATGGCATGTTAGGTTGTTGTAAATAAGTTGGCATTATTTGCTTTCCTTGATTTCATGAGTAATGTATTTCAATTTTCGATGAAAAACATATCACTATGATGAGGTTGACAAGAGGGAAAAAATCCATTTTTAATAATGAATTCTAGAATGAAAAATTTTGGATTGATCGATCAATAAGAAATATATTAATTGATGAATCAATCTCAGCTGTTGGATTTGCATTAATCAATCAATCTCGAAAGTCATCGTTCAATTGAGCCATTGACCCAAATTAATAAATGAAATGGGATTCTCGACAATGCAAAAAGATAGAAATATGCAAGAATAATGGAATATGATAGAATAATATGAACATATATTTTTACCTGATATTGAAGGATGTCATAACTCATGCATCAAGGAAACATGCGAGAAAAAAATCTGTATCACATCCAAAGATAAAAACCAATCACATGTGTACAAAGGAATAAAATTTAATTACGAGGACGCCACATGAAGATAGATTTTTCTGTGTTGTTCCATGCAACACAAGAGATAAGAAATTATACTTTTGGATGTGCTAGAATTTATAATGCAAGAGGCTTCTAATCATTTGTTCGATACTATGCTAGTCACATATTTGGGTGTGTTGATGAGATGCATAATTCCCATGTCACTAAGATGACTTTATCTTCTCAGTTATGCATCTACGATAACCCTTGGAGGATGTTCTTCAAGCTTCTTCTTGGGGATGTTGTTGCACTAAGTTCCTTCAGGGATGTGCACTCATAGTAGGGCATAACGAGGTGCTCTTGCATAAACAATATAGATGGAGAGGTAGATGAGGCAACGATAAATAAAGAGAGTGATATTAGAGGGGTGGGAGACACTAGGTGTTAAATTTGTGAGCTCCTGACGAACCATTTCTACAATAAATATTATTGGAGGTTATTTATCAATAAAATTTATTTATCCACTCTGTTTCTAATATTATAATATTTGTACACTTCTTAGATTCCTCTGTACAAATAGGATCATGCACCTTGGCCATCTTAAGATCATATAGTCGTTGATCTAATTATAGGACCATAAAGGCTGGTGTTGTGTTTAATATCTAAAGTGTTAGGTTGAGGACTCAACGACACCGTCAAATGATTATCAAGAAGAGATCTCCAACATGAGAAGAAGATGACAATCCGTACTCTAAAAGCTGACATCCATTGACCTCTTGATATAGGTTTTCTGCTTAGGAATATACATTTAGAGGTGTTGGATGAGTTAAGTCAAAGAGCTGACTTAGTGAAATCGAGATAACACAAACCTATGTCATGTGCTATCATGATATAGTGAAATACCGAAGAAATACCCGAGGGACTGTCTTGTAGTCCACATATCAAATAAAAGAAAAATAAAGAAGAAAATAATGAAAGAGAAAAATCAACACAAATCTATCCTAAGCGTTGCTCCTTATCAACGACCCCATTTGATGAACACTCAAATCAAGAAGGGATTCTATCGCCTGGTCTTGGAGGGTTTGTGGTGCCCGACAAATAGAGTCTCGCAATCACTGTGTCGATCGCTCTCTCGGCTCTCAGATATCCTCAATCTAGTGTGTCAATTAACAATTAACCCACAATAATGCTCAAATAATGAATAATAGTGAGATAAAATTTATTATACATACAAAATGATATGCATAGCATGCAAGTGTAGGGGATGAATCACAAAGGTGCAAAGTGGATAACCAAAAAATTGATAAGAAATCAATAAACATTTTTTGTGTTTTTACAAGTTTTTTGATTTTTGTGGGTTTTAATATTTTATATTTTTTGGATTTTTACTTTCTATTTTTTGTTTTCAAATTAATATTTTTTATATTAATTTTTATATTTTCTATTTTTTAGCTTTTTAATATAGATAATATGTATATATACATATAAAAGGATACCGAGGTAATATGTATACTATAATACTTTATAGGATATAAATATATAGTATATAAAAAATCAGAAAAATATTATAAGGTATAGTCCTTTTTATTTTTAAATATTTTTGATTATTTAGTGTTTTTTAATAATTATAAGTAATATACAATAGTAATATAGATATATAAAATATATAGTGTTCTATTTATAATTACAACTATATATAGTCAAAAGTTGCAAAATAAATTGTTTTTATTTTTAATATTTTTCTCTATTTTTGTTATTTTTTTTGTATTTTTTTCCTAATTTCTGTATTTTCAATTTAATAAAAATATCAAAACAATGGATAAGAATAACAGACATGATTCTTTTAGAATTTAAAAATATATAAAGAACTCAATATTTTCCATAACTATTTTTAATATATAATATATAGTGTATAATGTATGTAAGATACACAAATAAAATAATTATTTTTGTATTTTTTGAAAATTTTTGTAGGGTTTTAGATGTTTTAAATTTTTAGTGTTTCTCTTTTGTAGTTTTTAGCGAAACAGGAAGGCTAAGAGAGAGAAGGGATGCGGGTGAGAAGCTAAGCTCTCTTCTCTTGGGAAGTGTGTAGATGTTGATTTTTAATCTGGAAATGCAAAATAGAATAATAAATATATTATATTTTTTTTATTTTATCAAAACATTTTACATTTTTGGTATTTTTAAATGAAACGAGGGTAATATGCAATGTTTTTGATTTTTTTAATATAGGAAAATATTTTGATTGTCTTACAGAAAATATATGCCATTTAATATAAGTCCAAGAACTTAAAATAATTTTCCTTTATTTTTTAGATGTAAAATGCTATTTTTAATAAAAGAAATACACAAAATAAAATTACTTGTTCAGACACAGACCTAAATGCAATTAAAATAAACAAAACATGCATTCCAGAACACAATCCAGAAGTTTAAGGATCTCTATACAAAAATCCTAGAGATATTTAATATTATCGTACCATCATTGGTATAAATGCAATTTCCAAAAACATACAGGGGCAACTTGCAATTTATCCATAAAATTTTACACTAAAATAAAAGTCTTTTAGACTTACTAATAACGAAACCCTGTAAGATGGTCCATGCAAAATACCCTTTACCCTCACATGTAGGCACACGTGAGGTGACTTGGACTAGAATCGAATGCAAATGAAATAAGTGCTGGGCCAAAGTGCAAATATTACAGAAATATATGAATAAGTAAATGTTTAAAGACTAAAAACTAAATGCAAAAAGTGAGGGGTGGCGGTGCAAAATACCCCTCGAGGCACGATGGCCGCTTCTCATTGCACGATGATGCTTCACTAAACAATAGAGGAGATCCGATCTTGCAATGGATCCAATGGTCGATGGTGACCAAGATTTGATGGTGGCTGCACGATCTGGACGAAGCAGCTGATCCATGGCAGATGAGATGGGCGGAGGAAAAGGGAAAAAGCTCCGCTTGGGCGAGCTTCTACCGATGATATCTCCCTACTCCGATGGCTGCTGACGTTGCTGAGATCTTCAATCAACACATGGGGACATTCCGCAATGGTTGAGGTGCCCAGAAGGGGGTCCAGAGCTTAGCGTCGGATCCCTGGATCTCAGAGAAGATTCGGGGCACCTAGAGCTCTTCTTGAAGTACAAATTGCCTCGATGAGGTTTTTACCCTACAGACCTGTACTGTCAGGTCAAAGACAAAGAAACGATGGGTTTGGGGGAATGAATAGGTGGAATCAGTTAAGATGGTGCACGACAGAGGTTTTCCGGCAGACGATGGAGGAGGAAGAGCAAATTCACTAATCAGGGTTCGACAGAGGGAGTGAAGGTGCGGGGGGCATAGAGAAAGGATAGGGGAAGATGATTGAATGTTTATATGGGGTAGAACACGGTCGAGGACACGAGAAACAACGATCGTAGCTTAGGCTCTGGTGAACTACAATTTGAAAAATAATGAAGCAGAAGACAATATGGCACGGAAATAAATCCTAGATACTTCTCTCGTGGGTACGATGATAAGACATAGAGCTTCCCAGAGACTTCGATGTTGTCTTCTAGAACTTGTTCACACAAGGACGAGATCAAGCTCTTGATTTTGTCGCACGAAATCGACCGTTATTCATGTATGATGAGCACAGAGAAGAAGATAATCTTCTCTTCCACAAGGCCACACCTATGAAGAGGGAAGAGAAGCTTGATGGTGGATGCGTAGATGTCTTCTTGGAGAAGAGTGTATACATGTATGAGAGTTTGAACCTCTCAAGACTTTTCTCTTCTTCAATTCTCATGGTGTGGGAACTTTTGTGTAATGAAGCATACTCTTGGAGAGCTCTGCCCTCTCTTATATGGCACAATTGGATGCCTATGAAGAATGCTACTCTTATAGTAGATGTCCTCTCTCTCTCTCTCTTCCCTTGGATGGTAGATCAAAGGCAAGGATTAAATCATTGTCCTTTAAGAAAGAGTATTTGAATTATCTCTTTCAATTACCATCTAAAATAAAGAAACAACTTATTGTTGAAGTTGCTACTTCATTATCTTCATGATAATCTAATTATCATAACTGATAATTTATGAGAGAATCCTCATAACTCATGAATCTTATTCATAAATCCAAAGAAAAATATAAATCCAAATTACATTTAAATTTCAATGTGAATCATATTCACATAAGTGACTTAAAATAATTATATGAGTCAAATTCATATAAATATTAATTATTATAAATCATTATTCATATTAATTAATAAATGATATTTGTGAATCATATTCATAAAAATACCCCTATTTGGTTATGACAATAACAATCATTGTCTGAATTTTGACATCACATAGTTTGAGTACTAATCCAGTTAGGACTTGTGAGATACAAATACAGATACTTGGTGATAATATTGAGGACATCATACTATCAACGTATACTGACTTGAAATTTGGACAACTATCCAATTTCATGATTTATATCACTTTTAGCAAAATGTAATAGAATCCTATCTTTGAGCTCGAGTTGAAATGATTCACACTCTAAGTAAGCTCAACGAAATGCATCACACTCTATGTGAGCAGGAGAATGTATCAATGAGATGAACCCAATTTCCATGACCATTTCTAATCAAATTACAAACCATTTGTATCTTAGAAAATGAGCTCAAGGAATGTGTTCATCTCCATTGTCATTTTCATTTCACTTTCCAACATTTGGACATTGAAATTTGAATTGGAATAGAATATTGCAGTCAAACAAAATAAGACTCAATCCATTTAATTCTCACATCATTAAGTTGAGAATTGGAGTCAATAAAATCCATCTGATTTCATCATTCCCTCAGAATGGAAATGTCATGGTAAATGTTCTATTAAGATATATTTAACCCTAAGTATTCCCAATACACATTCATCCTTCATATTGGAAGACTTTGATATATCCGAAATCCAAAACCTAGTTTGACTGTCTTCTTCAGAACATATCAATAGATTTCTCATTCAATAATTTGACGACAATACTAATCATATACTTTCTAAAAGTATTTATTAATATATCGAATTCATGTCTTATTTTATAAATAATACGACCATGCATAGAATTCTTTATGATCCCAAAATATCTCATGAGTGAGCTTTGTCTCTTGGTTTATCAAGTATGTACATGTATGATTCCTTTGAGAGATTCCTTCGAGAGATCACACTTCTCATATGTCTTCACATGCACACCAGCTCATTGACATATGGACCCTAGTTAGATCTTCAACCTAATGGTATGTCTAATGTATACACTCAAAAATATATATGTATATATGTCTCTGATTAAAGAATGTGCGGCTGGTCGTGACAGTTAGGATTCTTAGTTTATCTCGACCTCATCAAATCAACTCTTTGACTTGACTATTCCAACACCCCGGAATCATTATTCCCATGCAGATGACATGTGTCAAGAAGTCAATCAGAATCTAGTCTTTAGAGAAATATTGCCACCTCTTTCTCAAGTTGGAGATAATTATTGAATATCACATGTAGAAGTAAGTGGTTTTCTCCAATTGTATAGTATTCAATATGGCTACGGTACATAACTCAAATGGTACAAAGAGATCATAATATGAAGTACTTTCACAAACATTCATTTCATATGGACATTATAAAACAATAACTTTTATTGATTTAATAGGTCACCAAGGGCTTACAAGTCCAACATGTATGAATGTGAATGTGCATGGTATGCGTATGAGCATGTGTATTGAATGTATGTATATGTACAAAAGCGTGTGAATGTTTGTATATGTATATGATAGAAAGAGAGAACATGTATGTGTATTTGAATGTTGGTGAATACGTGTTTGTATATGTGTGCGAGAGATTGATTTTGCATGTAAATCTATTAGTGTGTAAATCTACGTGTGTGATTGAGTTAGTATGCATATATGTATAACAGTGTGATAGATTTGTGTTTTTCTATGTGTATTTTAGTGTGTGTTTGTATGAGTATATGTGCGTAAACGCATATGTATGTATAAGTATGTGTGTTAATGTTTGTGTAGTAACAGTGTTGAGAAAAACGTCCATTGCATACATACAAAAATCCATACGACCACAGATTTACAGAACAGATTATCATATGTATGAATCCAGATTAACAGTGATAAGAGAAACATCCGATTAAATAACATATGCATATTCGCGCAAGGGAGAAATCCGGAAACCAAAATCACGACAAACAATGCGACAAAGAAAAGTAGAGTTAGAGATCACAACCGCAGCATCCTGTTGTAGGACTCCCCTTAGAGAGACAACGCCCCCCACTTTACCGGCGCACAGGGCCTTGACGTGCCGCTCCCAGGGTCCGACGGTCCACGCTCGTTGACGGTGCGCACCGTGCTTGAGCGTCCTCGAAAGCTACCTCCGTAGACGAAACCCGAGATCGAGAGAGAAAAAAAAGAAGCGTCCTCGAAAGAGAGCAGGGCGCAGAGAAGGAATAGAATGGGATGTTCGTAACCCACACCCACGCCCTTTAAGAAATACTTAAAGGCGTCCGGGCGGTTACGTTTTCGTAAGAAGATAATGGGGCGTAACGCTTGGAATTCAAAGCCGCAGCCGCAGCCGCAGCCGCAGCCGCAGTCGCGCCCACGCCCGAGCCCGGCCCGGCGCGCGCGTGCGTGTGTGTGTTGTGGTCTAAAATCCTCTCTAGTCTGTTTCCAGACTAGTCTCAGGACTTCCCACATATAAACCAAGTCCCGGTTTTCTCTCTCCACGATGTGGGACTAAACAGCACCCCACAGGGTTGAAACATTGAATTCCAGGAATTGAGATACATCAATACAACTTGATATTGACCATCAAATTGCATCAAACTATCCCAATACCGTTAATTCCAACAATCCCCCACGAATTCACTGTTGAAACACGAAGAGCCAAGAATCTCGGGTTTCCACACTCTGCTTTCAGTAAAGGTACCTTCCGGTTTGAACCTTTACCTGAGTTATCCCCTTTCACCATCACAGGAATAAAGTGAACTATGTCTTGAACTTTAATCCTTTGATGTAATGATATCGAGATGTAACAACAGAGTGAAGTCTATGGTGACAATCTTCTGGTTTTGGTGCTATTAATGGCCTTGCACCCTTCCCTGTTTCATGAGTATATTAAGGATAAACCCTCATCCTTTATCTGCGGCCCACAGAAATACTCATATAGGTGGCATTCTCCAAGGATGCGCTGCTCACATCTTGCTTATAAAAGCTTGAATCCATTAAGAGCATAATGCTCAACCTTTCCTGCAGCTTTCAGGCACTCGACTTTCCAGGGATAGGACTCACATGCAAAGTATTGCATATTGAGTGCCAACCAGTTCCCCTTACAGCTTGTTTTCCCATTGAACCTATTTTGTGGGATCTCCACTCATTTAGGTTGGGTTGCTACTGCGGGTAACTCTCAGTGGGTTTCAGACCCATCCCAAGTCTGGATCTTTGGACTAAAGATCTATCAAGTCCCTTTGTAAGTGGATCTGCCGTGTTATCTTTGGTACCAACAAATTCCACAGCAATCACTCCAGAAGACACCAAATCCCTAATAGACTTAAGTCTAACTTGGATATGTCTTCTTGTTTTCTGATTGTACTTTGAACTCTTTACCTTTGCAATAGTAGTCATGCTATCACAATGTAAAAAAATTGCCGGTATCGGCTTACCCACCATGGGCATCTCAGAGAGAAGCTCCCTAAGCCATTCAACCTCAATACCTGTTGTGTCCAAAGCACATAGCTCTGCCTCAAAAGTAGATCGAGCCAAAATGGTCTGTTTCACAGACCTCCAGGAGACTGCACCGCCTCCAAGGGTAAATACATACCCAGTCACACCGTTACTCCCGGAGTCCTCCATTTGACCTATCCAACTTGCATCACTATATCCTTCTAAGACAGGAGGATATTTACCATAATGCAGTCCAAGAAGTGTAGTACCCTTAAGGTACTTCAACACTCGATCCAAGGCCTCCCAATGAGTACGGTCAGGACAGCTCGTGTATCTACTTAACTTTGCGACCGTGAATGAAATATCAGGTCGAGTACAGTTCGCAAGATACATCAAGCTTCCTATAATATGGGAATATCGTAGCTGTGCTACAGGTACTCCACTTTTGTTCTTGCAGAGGGGTTTAGATGAATCATAAGGAGTGCATACAGATTTACAGCTCTGATAGCCAAAATTTTCAAGAACCTTCTCAGTATAATGTGACTGAGACACAACTATCCCATTAGTAGATCCAATTAGTTTGAGCCCCAAAATCATATTAGCATCTCCTAAGTCCTTCATCTCAAACTTACTGCTCAAGAACCTCTTGGTTTCTTCCACTATCCTTATGTTTGATCCAAATATCAAAATATCATCTACATATAGGCATAAGACAACAAACATATCACCTTTAATCATAGAGTACACACATTTATCGGATTCATGAACAATAAAGCCATAAGACTGGATAGTCTTATCAAACTTGTCATGCCACTGTTTCGGAGCTTGTTTTAATCCATAAAGAGATTTTACAAGCTTACAGACCTTTCTTTTATTACCGGATGCTATGAATCCCTCAGGTTGGTCCATATAGATCTCCTCCTCAAGATCGCCATATAAGAAAGCAGTCTTCACATCCATTTGATGAATTGTGAGATCATGTATGGAGGCCAACGCAATGAGAATCCGAATCGTAGTCATTCTAGTAACAGGAGAATAGGTATCAAAATAATCAATACCCTCTTTCTGTTTAAAACCTTTGGCCACAAGTCTTGCCTTATATTTTTCTATGGATCCGTCCGGTCTAAGTTTCCTTCTGAATACCCATTTGCTTCCTATGGTGGAACACCCAGGAGGTAGATCGACCAATTCCCACGTGTCATTTGAAATGATTGAATCCATTTCAGATTTAATAGCTTCCTTCCAATGCCTTGCTTCAGAAGAAGCCATGGCATCCTTGTATGTGGGAGGATCACCCTCGATTTGGTAGGAGACAAAGTCGCCACCTAAATCCTTAGCAATCCTAGGTTTCTTACTTCATATAGGTTCAACATCCTCCAAAAATTCATTGGGTTCAGAAGAGCTAGCCCCCACATTTGACATCTTTTCTATTTGTTGTGGAATAGAACCAGATGTTGAGGCTACGTCACTGGTCAGATTTTCAGGAATCCCTTTTTTCATTGGAAAAATATCCTCGAAAAACGTAGCATCACGAAGTTCAACAATAGTATTAGTATCTATGCCTTTGATCTCAGACCGAATTACTAAGAATCGATAGGCATAACTATTTTCCAGATACCCCAAGAAGACCGCGTCAATTGTTTTAGGTCCAAGCTTCTTTCTCTTGTGTTCTGGGACTAAGACCTTAGCCAGGCATCCCCACACCTTAAGATATTTTGGGCTTGGCTTCCTATTTCTCCAAAGTTCAAAAGGACTCTTATCTTTATGCCTTAAGGGAACTCTATTCAGAATATGACAGGCCGTATTCAAAGCTTCCCCCTGCATGTAAGATGGTAGCCCAGAACTTTGTAGAAATACATTGACCATATCAGTTAGGGTCCTATTCTTTCATTCTGCTATTCCATTGGACTGTGGTGAATAAGGTGCAGTGACCTCATGAACTATGCCAAATAGTTTGCATTGTTCATCAAATATCTTAGATGTGTATTCACCACCCCTATTTGACCTTAGACGTTTAATTACTTTCCCGACTTGTGTTTCTGCTTCATTCTTAAAAATAAGAAATTTTTCTAAGGCTTCATCCTTAGTTTTAAGCAGATAAACATAACAGTATCTACTGCTATCATCTATGAAGGTGATAAAATATCTTTTGTTATCTCTAGTCATCACACCACCAAACTCACAAATATCAGAATGTACTAAGTCTAGAATTTCAGTTTCCCTATTCAGAGAATGAAAAGGCTTTCTAGGCAACTTAGCTTGAGCACACATTTCACATTTGTTGAGTTTGTCTGTAGTATGATTAGGAATCATGTCAAGTTTCATCATTCTTTTCATAGAATTGAAATTTACATGTCCTAGCCTAGCATGCGATAAATCAGTAGATTCAATATTTGCAACAACATAAGTAGAAGAATCAAAACCAGAAATATTATTAACTGAACTATCAATGTCACATCTTATTCTAAATAAAAGATCATGATCAGCCAAATATCCTTTTCCAAAGAAAATACCATGTCTCAGAAAAACTACTTTATTACATTTAAAGTCTAATTGAAAACCCTCTCTAACTAATAAAGAACCAGACAAAACATTCTTTTTAATCTCAGGAACGTGCAGCACCCTGCGCAAAGTCCAAACTCGTCCAGTTGAGAATCTCAGCTCGACTTGTCCGGACCCAAGCACCTTGGCTGCAGATCTGTTCCCCATCATTACTGTACTACCGGCTGAAGCCTGATAAGACACAAAGAATGTTCTATCAGTACAAATGTGTACATTTGCACATGTATCAACAAGCCACTCATTAGGCTCGTTTACAAAATAGAGTTCAGGGTTCACTGAGACATACCCCTCACCGGACCCGCCTCCCTCAGTCAGCACAAGAGCCTAAGGAACGACATCCGTAGACTTCTGTTGGGTCTTCAAAGAAGGGCAATCCTTCTTCCAATGTCCAACCTGTCCACACTGCCAGCAAAGTTTGTTCTTTGGTTTTTTCTGGATTTTTCCCTTGGCTTTCAGTTTCTTATTTTTCCCTTTAGCAATGTTTCCTTTTGAGGTTATGACATTGACCTTAGGGTTCACATCTACAGGCATCACAGATTTTTGTTTCCTATGCTCCTCTTCAATGGCTATCGAGACCATCAGATCATCCAGAGAAATTTTCCCCTTCCTGTACTTTAAGGACATCCCAAAATCTTCCCAGGACTTGGGAAATTTCTCAATGATCGACATAACTTGAAACTTTTCAGGAAGTTTCATTTCTGCCTCGGCTAATCCATGGAGTAATAACAAAAACTCATGAGCCTGTTCCGAAACCGATTTGCCCTCAATCATCTGAAATTTCAGAAACTTAGATACTGAGTATTTTTCAATACCCAGATCCTCCGTGTTATATTTCTTATCCAACTCCTCCCACAGATCCTTAGCGGTTTTGGTAGATGCACCATAGACATCGAACAGAACGTTCGATAGTGCAGTGAGAATGCACCCATGACACAGACGGTCATGTTCTTTCCACGCATCCGCCATCTTAACCGTCTCAGGATCCGGATTTTGTTCAGATAATTTAGGGCACTCGGTTTCCAGAACCGAAATCAGGCCAATCGTGGTCAGCCAGATTTTCATGCGTTGTTGCCAACGCTTGAAATTCTGACCCCCGAATTTCTCTGGCATACCAGTGAAATCCACACGAGACCGAAACCTCAAATCCGACATTTTTCTTATCACGTTATAACGCTGTCTCTCTAAGATTGTTGAGAAAAACGTCCATTGCATACATACAAAAATCCATACGACCACAGATTTACAGAACAGATTATCATATGTATGAATCCAGGTTAACAGTGATAAGAGAAACATCCGATTAAATAACATATGCATATTCGCGCAAGGGAGAAATCCGGAAACCAAAATCACGACAAACAATGCGACAAAGAAAAGTAGAGTTAGAGATCACAACCGAAGCGTCCTGTTGTAGGACTCCCCTTAGAGAGACAGCGCCCCCCACTTTACCGGCGCACAGGGCCTTGACGTGCCGCTCCCAGGGTCCGACGGTCCACGCTCGTTGACGGTGCGCACCGTGCTTGAGCGTCCTCGAAAGCCACCTCCGTAGACGAAACCCGAGATCGAGAGAGAGAAAAAAAAGAAGCGTCCTCGAAAGAGAGCAGGGCGCAGAGAAGGAATAGAATGGGATGTTCGTAACCCACACCCACGCCCTTTAAGAAATACTTAAAGGCGTCCGGGCGGTTACATTTTCGTGAGAAGATAATGGGGCGTAACGCTTGGAATTCAAAACACGCGGTTACAAAACCGACTCGGTCTTTGCCACGCCGTGCCCGCATCCGCGCCCGGCCCGGCCCGGCCCGGCCCGCGCGTGCGTGTGTGTTGTGGTCTAAAATCCTCTCTAGTCTGTTTCCAGACTAGTCTCAGGACTTCCCACATATAAACCAAGTCCCAGTTTTCTCTCTCCACGATGTGGGACTAAACAGCACCCCACAGGGTTGAAACATTGAATTCCAGGAATTGAGATACATCAATACAACTTGATATTGACCATCAAATTGCATCAAACTATCCCAATACCGTTAATTCCAACAAACAGATGACACAACTTGATGTTGCCATTTTTTTGTCCTAAAAAAATCCGATTGCGACTGCAAAAGGAGCCACATGTGATAGCTTTGCAGTCGCATTTATATCTGAATGCAACTAGAATGCTTCTATACTACGACCACATTTGTATTTATGGGCAATGAGATGCGACTACACCCATTACGAGTACATGTGGTCGTAATAGGGAAATACGATTACAAAGCTACTACTTTGGGACTACTATGCTACTACAATTGTAGTCGCATTCTCTAGTTTTTCTTATAGTGTAAGATAACTATCAAAAAGAAGTGTTTAAAGACCTCATGATCTTCTACTTCTTCTGCAAGTAGCTAGAATTATTTTTAGCGGGTGACAACACTCAGTGATATTATTCAGTGTGATATTTTGTCTTATTCACATGTTCTTACATGTAGAGATATTATTATTGTTCTTATATTATGATATGTTCTACAAATATCTCTATTGTTGACATTGTTAAGATATTATTTCTAGACTGTTTTTCCATAACACTTCATGCAGAAAAATTTGGTGTTAGCTCTGAAAGTTCGCAGGTCGATCTTAGATTCTTGGAGTCAGACTAATCCAAGGAAGTTAGAGGATAGTCGAAGTTCGTCCAGCCTCTAATTTGTCGTAGTGTCAGATCTTTGGTTGCGACTTTAGTGTTTTGATCCAGACTTGTAAAGATAGCATCTTTTTAACGATTTAAATATCCACATAAATATTCCGGTAATAATATATCATTTGCTTGCCTCGACTAATCAGAAATTCTAAGCTAAGAGGACTTGGGTCCTAGTTTTTACCCATCAAGGCTTCCACATTAACTTCATGTACAGTATGATTCCATAGTCGGATAGTTTTCTCTTTACTCAGTTAATTTCTTGTAAAAAGATTTATTTTTCCATCCGTGCCTCTACCACGCCCTCTAGTAGTACTACGATCATCAAGAACTTAGAAGTAGTATTAGAGCGGGTTCCAGTGCGACGAAGTACAACCTTGTTAACAAAAACGTCAACACTAGCAAACACTATCAACTCCTTTAAAAGCAAGTCCACTTTCAGGCCTCCACATTTTGATGTCACCAATTACAACTACTAGGGGTCCGTTTGGTTGCAGGGTTGGACAGGGTTGGGTTGGGTTGGGGTACCCCTGTGAATAGTAAACTGTGAGGAGGATTGGGATGGTTGGAAGGAGGGGTGCTCCGGGTTGGGCCTACCCAACCCTGCAACACGGTTTGTTTGGTTGCAGGGTTGGGCAGGGTTGGGTTGGATTGGGGTACCCCTGTGAATAGTAAACTGTGAGGAGGATTGGGATGTTTGGAAGGAGGGATACCTCGGGTTGGGCCAACCCAACCCTGCTACCAAACGAACCCTAGAGGTTCATATGCATATATTTTTAGAATCTATCAATTACGAGGTATGGAACATGATCGAAACTAAATATACGAGACCTGCGCTTACTGTAGAAGTCCCTCTCTTTGAAGCTGACAAAAAGAAGTCTACTTTCAATTGAAAAGCAATTAACATCGTCTTAATGTGCCATTATGAAGAAAGAGTTAAATAGAATTTTTGAAGCAAGATCACTTATGAAGTTTGGAATAAGCTTAGCGTTACTAATTGTCTCTAACAAGGTAAAAGAAACTCAAGTTAGTCTACTTCAACAAAGGTATGAGGTATGCAATATAGAGAATGGAGACCCCATAGGAGAACTGTAAATGAGATTCTTTTTTTATTTGGTAAGTTAAATGAGATTCTTTGGGATCATCAATGGCCTTCTCAATTTGACATGAATATTAAAGAAGTCGGCTGATGAATCCCAAATTCATGTCCTTTATTTATTCAATTTGTCTAAAGTCTAAAGTAAAACACATGTATATAACTATTAAAATCAATTTCTTAGAATAACTGAGCTCATGAGTAAATGTTTTTAACACTAATTTCAACCAAAAAAAGAATAAACGAAGAAAAGAAAAAGGACATACACAGAGAGAGAGAGAGACTTGAGCCTAGTCCCAGAGATCGAAACCTTACAAGATCGTTTACCAATTATAAAGTAAGACTAAGACAACTAATTTTTGTACATAAAAGAAATCTTAGAATAACATGTATATGTCATACAAACATAAATATTTTTATTGAAATTATATTCATTTAGACGAACTTAATTATTTTTCCTAATATGTTTACATGATACAAAAAATTAAAATAATCCCCATACATGCACACACATACACACTCACACGCAAACACACCAAACACAGAGAGAGAGACATAATATACATTATTCATTTATTTTATATCTATTTCAGTTATATTCAAATGTGTAACTTTATACATGTTTCAATCAATTCCAGCTTGATCAGCACCACTCTTTTCTTATCGGTTCGATTTATTCTGGGTTAAAGAAGATAGTATCGTATCATGTTAAACCTATTTAATTTAAGGGATTTTTACCCGACAGATCCTATAATCTTTGTCAATTACCTCCACGACATTGAAACATCCTAATTCCTCTGTCGTCCCCGTAAACTTACTCGGTCTTACTCTACAAACCCTGCCTTTAAATTGACCCGTCTTGAGTTAACTTGCTTGGGTTAGAAACGAGTTAATCTAATCACGTGAAATCCAACAATTGGATTTCATTCCTCTTTTCCTCTCTCTCCCCCTCCCGCCCTCACCCCCTACCTCCTCCGCACCAACCTCCTCGCCCGCCCCTCCCTCCATCGCGTCCTCCTCTAGAACCGCACCCCCGCCCACCCCCTCCCTCCTCCGCGCCCACCTCCTCGCGCGCCACTCCCTCCTTCGCGTCCTCCTTCGGAACCGCACCCCCACCTACGCACTCTCCCTCCTCTGTGCCTACCTCCTCGCTCCCTCCCTCCGTCGCATCCTCCTCTGGAATCGCACCCTCGCTCGCACCCTCTCCCTCCTCGACGCCCACCTCCTCCCTCGCCCCTCCACGTCTTCCAGTGGAACCGCACCCCTATCTGCGTCCTGTCCCTCCTCCGTGCCCACCTTTTGGCTAGCCTCGCTGCCGAGCACGGTGGCTTGCATGGCCGCACCGTACGCTACAGACTCTCCGGGTTGATGCAGTTGCTCAGCTCCTTCACGTTGAAGAACTCGCGCAGAAGCGCCTACCCCTTGGGATCCTCGTTGACCCGCCGACGAGCACCAGCTCATCCACGATGCTTTTGCTCATCTTGGCGTCCTTTAGGCAATGGTCGATGGGCTCCAAGGATTTTCGGAAGTGGTCAATGTTGAGCTCCTAACTTGGCGCACCACGTTGCAGTAGAACTCGATTCCCTCGTGCAAGGAATCAATCTCGATCATGGTCTGCGCGGAGAAGGATAAAGCCCTCTTGGCCTTCTCACATGCCGTCCTCAGCCTCCTCGACGCCCGCGGTGATGGAGACCGGGGTTGTGGCGTGGGGGGTGATCGATCCGGTGGAGGGGTTGTTTGGGGCACGAGGGCATCTTTTATAAATTTGACAAATAAGGTAATATACACCTATTTTAAACGGAATCTGGTTATATTTAACGGACAAATGGACAACGGTTAACCGCATGGTCTGTAGAATAAGAGTTAGCAAGTTTACGGAGTCGACGAAGGAATTAGGATGTTTCAAAGGTCGTGGAGGTAATTGACAAAAATTATAAGATCTACGGATAAAAATTCCTTGATTTAATAATTCTATCTTACCCGTGCTTTTAATAATACTCTTATTCAATCCAGGGTTTTAAAAACTTTCGAAAAAAAACAACAGCTCCCAATAGAATCGGAAAACGGCAACCGGAAATAGCGGAGAAATGGTGGAAAAGTGTTGGAGAGATTGGGGATAACCGGGCTTTAGTATAGGATGCATGTTTACCTCGAGGTCTAACAATTTTTATTTAATAAAAAACTATTTTATTGGGGGAAGTGAGACAAAATGCGAAAAGAAATAAATGCAACACTCCTCTTACAAGGAACAATTTGACAAATTTCAACCTGGGAAGCACTTCTTTTTTTTTGAAGCGAACCTGGGAAGGCATTTCGATTGCTTATAATTGTCAAAATTTAAAAAGCCCTTCGAGCCATGATAGAGACTGATCGCATCACCACCTTCACTACCATGTCGATGCTTCTTCTACCTCCTCTGCCTTCCGCGTTGTTGTTACCTTCATCTCCTCCCTGATGGCTCTGGTGAAGCTCTACGAATGACTTCCAGCTCTAGTTACTGCACTTTCCTTCCGGTGGAACACCCTAATTATCTCTGATATAAGATTTGACGCTTCGACTATCTACGTGATGAGTGATGGCCTTTATTTTCTTTTTTAGTTCCCGTCTGTCATTGGCTTCTTCTTCGAAAGATGATCTCCAATGAATACATCAACTTTAGCGAAGGTGGCGTTATTCTTTTTCGTTGATGTTGATGTTGTTCGTCTTTCTTTAATTTTTACTTCCACTTGCAATGTACTCCCCTTATTGATATCTCGTCCTACTCCCTCAATTGGAAAGTCAATCCTGTGTATCTCAAGTTCATATCAGTGAACTAAATTTTGCATAAAAAAATTACAAAATGTTCGAATGGACAGATGTTTCATTTAAACATATTATAGTGATCCATTGCTACTGAACAAGCATACGGAACATTCCGCGTCAGACGAGACAGTTTTCTGAAACAAACATCTAACTAATTTAACAACACTTCAGACGAAGAAAGCAATTTGGACTCAATCACTGTAAGAAAATTGTTCAGAACTTACGACCTACTGTCCAATTTTACTAAACTATGTATAAAATAATAAGAGACAGTTCATTGGCCATGGCTCCACTTCATTCCACTATACACGAACAGAATTACAACAAAAAAAAGGGAATAGCAAGTTACATATTTTTTATTTTTTCCCAAATCCCTCGCCTTCCAAACAGGAAAAAAATCGATCTTACAATAAACAAATATACCTTTCATTGTCCCATAATCTCCTGTTCTTCATTGCCGCAGACTAGACTTTGCAGGTCTCCTCCTTCGTATTCATGGAGTTCTTGCAGTGGGAAATGGCAGCTTGGATAGCATTCTGTAGTTCTTCCATCGTACTCTCGTCCGATGAGCCCAAATTTGGCGGTGGAACGAGCAACCCACTGTTTGACGGCGACGTACGCATCGAAGCTGGGGCCGACAGTTGTCCCCACCTCTTCTTTCCCCGCCTCCTACAGTCATCGTCTCTTCCACCACCACCACCTCCTCCTCGACCTCCTCCTCCTCTACTCCAATTGTTCGATACTCCGGAGAATGAGTATGGTCTCTGGCGTATGTCCCTCCTCTCCTTAGCCATTCCTCGAGAAGGGAAGAGAGCATCGACGAGGCTGGTGTATTTCTTTAGCATCCTCTTCATGTCGAATTTCTTCTTCTTGGCGTCTTTCTTCTTATCCTTATCTTTATCTCTATCAATATCCTCCTCATCCTCCTCCTCCTTTTCTGCCTCACGTCGCCACTTGGCCAGACCCATGATAAGCGAGGAGAAGGATTTGGATGCCTTAATTCTCTCCTTGGCATCGCACGCCTTCTTGGTCAGCTCATTGCTTGGATTCTCCTTGCTTTGCTCGGCAACATTGGCGGAATTGCTATCGACGGATATCACGAGGTTCTCCGCAGAGCGGCGTGGGGAGAAGGGAGGGCGGGTGAGGAGACGAAGTGGGAGGAGGTGGCCGTGGAAGAAGATATCATCGGCGGGAGCTAAATCTATGGCTTTGCCGGAGGTTCGAGGTTTGGCGACGGATTTATTCTGGCCTTTTGGTGGAGATGGGTAGAGAGAGATTGTGAAGGTGAAGTCATGAGATGGGGAGGACGACAAGGACGGCGGTGGGGATGTCGCGGATGCCGCTGCGGTGGTCGAGGAGGAGGAGGACGCCGGTGATGCTCGGGTTTCGACCATTTGCTGGAGGAATTGTGATTCTCCTTTGGGACTACTACTCTTGGTCTCCATATTCTTCTTCTCCTCTTTTGTGCGAGGGGCTGATGGGGGTCCATTGTATGTGGAATTTGCGAGGTAATGTGAGTGCATGTGAAGGAGCATCTGGTGGGGTCTCTCGCTTGTTCTCACTCTTATCCGTCCCTTTCTTCGTGTCCTTATCACTGCTTATCACGAGTATTAACAACTAAAACAGATGCTTTTCAAGCGGTAAAGACCAGTCAAAGTCACCATTAATTGCAGTGTGTCTTTTCGTGTTTATTTTCTAGCAGAGATAGTAATGCGATTTTCCATTTTCATTCTCTAGCTGAGATTGTAAGGTGGGTCACAGTTTAGCTTTTGTATCGCTCTCGTGCGTTTGATGGTTTATCTCGATTTATTTGTTTACAACTTTTACTGAACGGAGTCCAAGTTGGGTTTAAAGTTGAGCTTAATCCTCCAGGAAATGTAACTTTTATAACAGAGAATGTAATATGCAACGAAAGAATGCAACATCATTCTAGCTATATCCGGTAACAATGTAGAGCTGAGCAGGGAAATTACTCGACTCCCCCACACTTCGCGGTTAAATTTTTAATGTAACAACCTACCTGTTGTTTTAACCAAAAAAGGAAAAGAAAAATCAGGAACAAGTTTCATTAACTTAATTGATTAGATATATGGGTGGTTGACGTGCCCGCAAAAGCCGCTATAAGAATCGTTTTTAATCGTCGATCGTGAAAATAAATATGTCGTTCGTTGTAGGCGGCTTTCGAGAACAGTCAAGAAAATAACCACAAATTTTTAATTAAATTCAATCACGTGGTTTTTATGTTTATTTTACTTGGGCAAGTCCCAAGGTCGATCACAAGGAGGCAAAGGAACAACTTAGATTAATGTCTATTCAATTTTGAGTTCGGTTTTTCAAGGCGGTCTTTTTTTGGAATTTTTCAATGCAATATGAGATGCAAAATGCAAATCCGGCTTATTTTATGGACTAAAATGTGAATTACGTTTAAGTGATGTCCGAAAAATACGAAACTTGGCCGAGATGTAAAATATGATGAAATAAGTGCACTGTAATTTTTTTTGGAATTTTTGGATGCAATATGAATTTTTTATGGATTTTTAAATGCAAACAAAATGATTTTCAATATTTAATTATAATAAATATTAAACCTACTTATTTTCGAGAGATAAAATTATCTAAGATCTATCACTAAGTGATGGATCTCAGAAAAATCCTAAACCTCAAAAATGTGGGGTCTTATACCTATTAAAAATCAAATAGTGAAATATGCAAAATGATTTTTACAGAGCAAAGTATGCATGCAAATGCAAAGATTTTTGGGCACAATGTCAAGCAACTTAATCTCTACAATATGTGATTTTTGGGGAATTTTTAAAGCAACGGTTAATTAACTATGAATTTCCGAGCACAGATTGGGCAAAATATTTCAATTTCCACAAAACACTTATTTATTAATCAACCGTAATTCCCAAAAATATCCACAGCATGTCAAAATGTAGAGGATTAAGAGATGAACAAAATGCTATATTTAAATAAATAAAATGATGTAATGTAGAGGTCTATAATGGATGACAAAGACAGGGGTACATATGCAAACAGAATAAATAAAAAATTAATGCAAGGGGGACCTACTGTTAATTACCTATAGAATGAGGGGTGAATATGCAATTTTCCCAAAGGGGCACGTGCAAAACACGTGCCCTCTGGAGGCGGGGATTGAAGCGCAAATCCGCGGAGCTCTGGGGGCGTGGATGTAAATTACCCAAGGTCACGTGCAAAGCACGTGACCTGGGCTGACGTCAGCCTGACGTCCCTCCCCGGGACGCACGTGCCTCGCACGTGCGTGGGGAGGTCTCGGGCGTCACGCCCGGTGGCTTCAGCGGCGGAGGCGTTGGCCTGCCTCTGGCCGACACACGGCCAAGAGGGGGGCGGAGCGGCTGAGCTCGGTGCGTTGGAGAGGGCCGATGGAGGTGGCGGCGTAGCGGAGGAGCGGGCCCGCGGTGGTTGTCGATGAAGCCGGAGGAAGGCGAAGGCGGCGATGTCGAGGAGCTTCAGGCTGAAGCGAGACGGAGGAGAAGTCGGTGACGTCGCCTTGCACAACCGACACACGGTCGTGGGCCTTTGATGGCGCTGGTGGTGTTGGAGTCGATGGTGAGCGGCGAGGCGTTGGTCGGCTCGGCCAAAGCGTCGGGAGGCCGAGTAGCTGGTGGAGGAGGAGCAGCGTTCCTGGCGGTGGCGTGGGGCGTGAAGTCGAAGATGAAGGTCGCTGTTGGCGTAGCCTCGGGCGACGAAGATGAAGGGCGGTGTGGCGGTTGCGAGGCGGAGAGGAAGGGATGCTCCGAGCGGAGCGAAGAGCTCGAAGCGGAGAGGTAGGGATACAGAGAGAGAGAGAGAGAGAGGGAGACAGAGAGAGAGAGAGAGAGAGAGAGAGATTACCGGGAGAAGAAGGTCTTGGGCTCGACGGCGTGAAGCCGGAGCTAGGGCAGACTCGCCGCGAAGGCGCTGCAGTCGAGGGCCGGGGAGGTCCTCGGATCTCGCCGAGATTAAAAACGAAGGGGGTCGGGCTGTCACCACCGGCCTCCTCCTTGGACTTAGTGCAGACGGCGGATGCCCTTCGGGGATGGCTGGCGAGGGTTTTTAATAGGAGAGGGGCGCGCGAAGATAGCGGAGAAGGTTGGCGGCTAGGGTCAACGGCGATGGAGGAGGTGGCCGTTGGCGGAGGTTTCGGAGAGGGCGGCGACGCCGAGGGATCGGGGGTCTGTTGGAGGTAGAGGACGACGCACAGGCGCCGTTCGATCAAACGAGATCGAACGGCTCCTGTAGCGACATGTGGCGAGGGGATGAGGGCAGACGGAGCACGTGCGGAGCACGTGCCTGGGTGGCACGTGCGACGCACGTGCATGATTTAATTTAATTTAATTTTTTTTATTTTTTTTTATTTTTTTTATAAAATCGATATAATAAAACGCGAAAAAAAACGCTGACACGTGGCGGCCTATGGGGCTGCCACGTGTCAGCACCAGAAAATTCGAAGACTAAATGTTTTGTAAAATAGATAAAAAATAGCAAATGACCTCAGATCAAAAAAGTTTCTTCACGAGAAATGCTCGTCTCGAAGAGTCCTACAACTTTCATGAAGACATCAAAGCCAAATTCGGTCAAATGTGAAAAGTGCATTTTTGGGGTATCCCATTTACATAGAATACCTTGATTTTTTGGTTTTCTAATTTTTTTGTCATTTTTTAAACAAGATAAAAATCCGGAAAAATATGGAAAACTCAAAGATAAATAAAAGGTACCTAATTCTAATTTTTTTGTATTTTTATTAATTAATAAAATATATACATAAAATATAGGTCAGAAAAGCCGCGAAAGTATACAAAAGAGGCCCAAAACCCAACTTTCACATACGAGCTCCGGTTCACTTGAACTTAGTCTTGTTTTGAAGGTAATTGAATGTGCATTAGTTCAAAAGTAAGTAGGATCAAATCGGACACTGGATGAGGAAGATATGTGGCTTTTAGTCCGAAAATCCTAGAACTAGGGTTTGGGTTTTTGGTCCACTTATTTGAGTTAGTGATTTTTTTGTATTTTTCATTTATGCTTGTGAGTGATATGTACACAATGGAAGTGGTTTTGGGTTATTCGGAGTTAGCATGAAGGAGTTAAAAATAGGGGAAATTAGGCTATTTACAGGTCAATTTGGGCTTGGATTTTTGGCTTCTTAAAATATGCAGAATTTAACGCTAAAATGCAATTCTTATGAAATCATGCCTGAATGCTAATTATGCGAAATAAATGCAGAAATGCAGTTGATTCTTAGGGACTTAAGCTTAATAAATGAGATTTAGAGTGATGAATCCGAGATTCATCATCCCCCTATACTTAAACCATGCTCGTCCCTGAGCATCAAAAAGACATGCCATGAAGTGAAATGAGACTGGGTTCCATACCAAGACCCTGAGCTGAAGGTGAGAATGAAACTAAACTCAACCTTTGGATTAATAGTGTGGCGGAACTTCTGTGAGACTTAGAATTTTAAAATCAACAGCCCTCAAGTTCTACACATCATTGTTACAGTTTCGGCTCAGAAGTCATCTTAGATCAATCCTCTTCCCAAAGTATACCCTATGAACATTGAATAACCGACTTGTGTGTGTGAAGGATTTTAGCTCTTCCCATCCAGAATGCCAGACTACCATGCTCCTCTCCTCTCCAGTAACTCGTCCTCGGGGAGTCAGGTATTTCCTTCTAAGGTCTGTCGCGCTGTGTTCACAATCGAAATGGGGGAGAAGCTAGAAGAAAGAGAAAAGAACTGGAGGGGGTGGCCAGTGTAGTCACCTCTCCTTGTGAAGATGGCCAGTGTAGCCAAGTCTCCACCAAGATCTGCAGGTTTCTTGAAGCTTGGACCTTTTTGGTCGAATTTTTATTTGGTAGAATGCTTCTTTGTATTTGGAATTTTTGGTGGTTCTGCTTGGATCTTGTTTTGCCCCTACGGATATAGCATCTTTTTATTCCGTACATTTTTTGGGGTCTTAGAAAAAATTGTGCCCAGCCGTCCATCCCTTTTCCGAAGCTTTATTTCAACCCGTACTCCGGTCTTTAGATTTCCACGCTACCAGAAAAGAAACTCACATAGTCTTCCAACATCCCGTCTGGGTTGAGCTAAGTGCATAGTGCGAGAGTGCGAGTTAATTCCCTATTCCAGAGTTGTACCCAGAATGAAGAGACCAGGTTAGACACTAAGAGTCAAACGCTGTACATTGTCATGTGGAACTTAAGGAATTAAGTCAAAAAGACCTGAAGCTCTTAAAATCCTATTTCTCTGTGAAGTTCCTCTGAAAATTAGGTGGATTAAGGGCAAGCCCAGACCACTCTCGGTTTCGGCTCATAACTCGGTTCAGAACCCAATGACTTTTCACAGATGCAAATGCATGTAGAGTTGGATGAAGTGCAGGTGTGTGCAATGCAGACACATTTTTTTGAATTTTTTTGACATTTTATGCAAGGGAATTTTTTTTATGCAGAAAATGGAATCAGAAGCCTTTTTTTTTCAAAAATTTTGGGCAAGTTAGTGTTAGTAGCAAAACTCTTTTTTTTTTTTAAAGTTAGTACCCACCCCGTAAATACATATAGACTTACGCGAAAGTACGAGATATGGGTAAAATATATACAAAGTATATATACAGACCCCTTTATACTTAGCGAGTGTTGTGTCCTCAAAGCACAAAAAACGTAATGAAGACATAGCTCGGGCTAAGCGTCAGAGAGTGGAAAATTTATATACAATGGGTTAGGAAGTAGAGCGGAAAAGAGTGAGTGAGGAGAGTATATACAGGTGGATGTCGGCTCCCCCTATACTTAGGCTCTGGATAGCCTAAGTATGGAAGAAGGGTGGAAATGGAGCGGTCGGGGAGGATGGTATAAACAGATGGCATCGGTCCCCCCTATACTTAGGCCTTGGCCTAAGTAGAGGAAGAAGCTGTACAAGGAGACCGATGTGGTCGGGAGGGAGGGTGGGTAGCCGAATGATTAAGGCGGTTTTCGGCTGATCTTCTTGTGAGCCTGCGGTGGGAGATCATAATGATGAGGTGAAGATGGAGCATATGATTCCCAACTACAATCAGTGTCATCCTCAGAAAAATCATGATGGATAATAGATGAAGTGTCTGAGTCAGATGAAAGATATCCATCATCAGAGTTATCCTCAGAGGAGTAGTATTTGAAAGTGGACATACTCCAAGTTTGCATATCTTTTTGTTTCTTTAATTGTTTCCTCAGAATTCGTTCCTTCTTGGGATCAATCAATTTGTCCTCAGATGATAGCTCAGAAGCACCGGTCTCAGTCAGCTCATACGAAAGAATTCCAGTGTACTTGAAGAGGGTAGGAGCATCAGCTTTGGATGAGTAGTAGTTAGGAACGGGAGTTGTCCAACGAGGATTGAATTTTGGATCCTTACGAAGATATGGCTTTAGGGCTGCCGAACAGACTTCACTCATGTAGACTACCTTTTCCGGACCTGATGAGGGACCATCAGAGGGTACCTCTTCCGGAGGGTCAAAGGTGACTCTCTTTTTATTTCGTCGTGAAGGTGCCGGTTCACTTGAGTATCCAGATGAATAGCCATTGAAATTCTCCTTGGTCGGTGTTCGATCTGTGTGCTTGCTCTTAGTCTCCCGTATGTTTGAGCATTCTCGATTTGGGATGATTTGGTCAAGATATTCAGAGAATGTTGCTCCCGGGTGTGACCATGCATATGTCTCAGGATCGTAGTAGAAAGATTTGTCTATTTTGAGATCCTCGGGGATTTGAATATTGGGGAGAGTCTCTGCATGTTCTTTCTCCATTGATTTGATGTTGGCGCAATCCTGTGTCGAGTTGATGTAATCTACGTAGTCAGAGTAGGTCGACCCAGGGTGTGCCCATGCATAAGTCTCCGGATCGTATGATTCATATACATGATTCTCCCTGGTGAGAGCGGCTGGGAATGGAGCAGGGGGGAGATTTTCTAAACCAATAGTCTCATCAACAACCGCTATCTCAGGTGTGGCTGCGGGGTAGGGCTCTTCTACCGCTTCATGGTTACGGTTGTCGGGGACTTCGTGGTTTGCCTCAGGCGATCGTGGTTCCTCAAAGACATGCTCAGATCTAAGTGCTTCCAATGCTGTGAAATTGATTTCCCGGGTCTCACAATCAATACTCGCCTTGGCCAATGCCAAGAAGGGCTTTCCGAGAATGATTGGAGACTGGGTGAATTCTCCTTGATGCTCAATATCAATGATTGTGAATTCTACTTTGAGCGGAGCACCTTGGAATTTTATGATGACAGAAATGGTTCCTCTCGGCCGTTTTATTGATCGGTCCGCCAATTGAATGATTTCTCGTATCTTTCGAATCGGACCGAGTTTGAGTTCATGGAATACAGAGGTCGGGAGGATATTAATTGGTGAATCGTCATCAATCCGAGCATGGGTGAAAATTGTGTCTTTGATTTCACATTCAAATCTGGGCAACCGCTTCACTATGCGGCTCTTGGTTTTTCTCCTCAACACCAAGGAGGAGGCCATTGACAATATATGTCTCTCGGTTTTTGTTCGAATCCTGCCCGATTTCTTCATCGTTAATTTGTCCAATACAAATCCTTTAAGATCGGGGAAGTGTTCAATGGCCTGTATAAAGGGAAGTTCAAAAATCAATTTCTTTCCTAATGCTTCCCGTACGGTTGGATCCAAATTCCTCAGATCGTCTTCAGTCTCAATTTTTATGAAATTTTCTAAATTTTCAATTTTTTTGTGGTTTTCAAATGTTTCTATTTTTTTGGTATTTTAAAAATGAATGTCGTTCGTTGTATTACAAAAAACCAATTTTTGGTCGAGGAGCTTCAGGCTGAAGCGAGACGGAGGAGAAGTCGGTGACGTCGCCTTGCACAACCGACACACGGTCGTGGGCCTTTGATGGCGCTGGTGGTGTTGGAGTCGATGGTGAGCGGCGAGGCGTTGGTCGGCTCGGCCAAAGCGTCGGGAGGCCGAGTAGCTGGTGGAGGAGGAGCAGCGTTCCTGGCGGTGGCGTGGGGCGTGAAGTCGAAGACGAAGGTCGCTGTTGGCGTAGCCTCGGGCGACGAAGATGAAGGGCGGTGTGGCGGTTGCGAGGCGGAGAGGAAGGGATGCTCCGAGCGGAGCGAAGAGCTCGAAGCGGAGAGGTAGGGATACAGAGAGAGAGAGAGAGGGAGACAGAGAGAGAGAGAGAGAGAGAGAGAGAGATTACCGGGAGAAGAAGGTCTTGGGCTCGACGGCGTGAAGCCGGAGCTAGGGCAGACTCGCCGCGAAGGCGCTGCAGTCGAGGGCCGGGGAGGTCCTCGGATCTCGCCGAGATTAAAAACGAAGGGGGCCGGGCTGTCACCACCGGCCTCCTCCTTGGACTTAGTGCAGACGGCGGATGCCCTTCGGGGATGGCTGGCGAGGGTTTTTAATAGGAGAGGGGCGCGCGAAGATAGCGGAGAAGGTTGGCGGCTAGGGTCAACGGCGATGGAGGAGGTGGCCGTTGGCGGAGGTTTCGGAGAGGGCGGCGACGCCGAGGGATCGGGGGTCTGTTGGAGGTAGAGGACGACGCACAGGCGCCGTTCGATCAAACGAGATCGAACGGCTCCTGTAGCGACATGTGGCGAGGGGATGAGGGCAGACGGAGCACGTGCGGAGCACGTGCCTGGGTGGCACGTGCGACGCACGTGCATGATTTAATTTAATTTAATTTTTTTTATTTTTTTTATTTTTTTTTATAAAATCGATATAATAAAACGCGAAAAAAAAACGCTGACACGTGGCGGCCTATGGGGCTGCCACGTGTCAGCACCAGAAAATTCGAAGACTAAATGTTTTGTAAAATAGATAAAAAATAGCAAATGACCTCGGATCAAAAAAGTTTCTTCACGAGAAATGCTCGTCTCGAAGAGTCCTACAACTTTCATGAAGTCATCAAAGCCAAATTCGGTCAAATGTGAAAAGTGCATTTTTGGGGTATCCCATTTACATAGAATACCTTGATTTTTTGGTTTTCTAATTTTTTTGTCATTTTTTAAACAAGATAAAAATCCGGAAAAATATGGAAAACTCAAAGATAAATAAAAGGTACCTAATTCTAATTTTTTTGTATTTTTATTAATTAATAAAATATATACATAAAATATAGGTCAGAAAAGCCGCGAAAGTATACAAAAGAGGCCTAAAACCCAACTTTCACATACGAGCTCCGGTTCACTTGAACTTGGTCTTGTTTTGAAGGTAATTGAATGTGCATTAGTTCAAAAGTGAGTAGGATCAAATCGGACACTGGATGAGGAAGATATGTGGCTTTTAGTCCGAAAATCCTAGAACTAGGGTTTGGGTTTTTGGTCCACTTATTTGAGTTAGTGATTTTTTTTTATTTTTCATTTATGCTTGTGAGTGATATGTACACAATGGAAGTGGTTTTGGGTTATTCGGAGTTAGCATGAAGGAGTTAAAAATAGGGGAAATTAGGCTATTTACAGGTCAATTTGGGCTTGGATTTTTGGCTTCTTAAAATATGCAGAATTTAACGCTAAAATGCAATTCTTATGAAATCATGCCTGAATGCTAATTATGCGAAATAAATGCAGAAATGCAGTTGATTCTTAGGGACTTAAGCTTAATAAATGAGATTTAGAGTGATGAATCCGAGATTCATCATCGGTTAATCAAATCAAACAACAACATGTCTTCTTGTTTTAAAAAAATCAGCAAAATAATTAATAGGTCAGGAGATTGCTCCACCCTTTTACTTAATATTTACACCTATAATTCTTAGTAGTTTCGTAATTACCTTAGGAATCCTCGATAATTCGTAATTACCTCAAAATCCCGAATAGTTACTCCGTCTCACACCCGTAACCCTCCGTTACTTTAAACCATTAACTCAACCACAACTATGAGTTAATCTATTCCATCTTCAATCCAATGACTATAATTTCAATTTAAAAATAAAGAAAAATAACCCCCACCCCCTTCTCCTTCGTCCATCACACCCCCTCCAGCATCCTCCATCCCCCGACCAACCCTCTCCGACACCCTCCATCCCCCTACCAACCGTATCCTCATCCCCTTTGTCGCCACCCCGCCACCCCATTTTCATCCCCCTCTATCGTCGTCCCACCGCCCACCTCTATCCTCCTCCTCCACCACCACTCCAGCCCCTGTCGCTCCCTCTGCAGTCCACCTCCATCACCCTCTTCACACCCCAGCCCCTTTCACCCCCTCCATCACCCCCTTCATCGTCCACCTCTGTCCTCCTCCTGACCCCCTCCAGCCCCTTTCACCCCCTGCACCCCCTACGCTATCCACATCCATCCTCTTCCTCAACCCCCTCCATCCCTTGCCACCCACGAAAAGCGTGCCCAATGCGGGCTCTAGAGCCCAACACAGTCTCCAACGCGGGATCCATGTGAGGATCGATTGGATTCGATCGATGCCCAACGCGGCCGCACCATCTGAGGGGGAGAGGGACACCGACAACATCACGTCCCCTGCAGGTGGGACGACAAGCAACGATTTAGGGTTTTGGCAGGAAGTTGGATAGCCGGTTGGGGAAGGACAACAAGGCTAGATGAGGAAAAGGGGTGGTGATCGATAGAGGAATGGTGACGAGGTTGGAGGAGGAAGGGGAGGAGGAGGGTGGTCGATGGAGGAAGGGGAGAGAGGGATAATTTTATCTTTTTTATGGAAACCATCAAATGTAAATGATAAAACTAACATAACATAACAAATGATTATGACATGTAAGAGTTTGGCATTATTCGGGGTTTCTGGGGTGATTACGAATTATCGAGGGTTTATGGGATAATTACAAAACTACTCAAGGTTATGGGTGTAAATATCCATTTACTTAAATCGAAGACTCTCCTTTAAACGAGAGAGATGGAGTTGCTTCCATCTTATTTTTCGGTTTTTTTGTTTTTTTGGAAAATATTGTCATGCATTTTCATTACTATATTCTTATACTATGTCATTCCAATTTCGTCAGAAATGGAGTTTCATATCCACTTCACCTGGACGATCAAATTTTAAGTCTTAGAATTGTTGTAATCGACATGTTCTAGATGGAGAGCATATGAATATCCGTTTCTGACAAAATTGGATGATACATTAAGAGATATAATGTTGAAAATACATTTCTGAATTTTCCAAAAAAACAAAAAATAACAAAAAATAGGGCAGGGGCAACCAATAGAGGGAGCGACCCCCATTTTTTTACAAAATTTGAATGAAAATATCATGACAATTTGTGATTTAAATACTCCTAGAAGTTTTTAGAAAATATCACAAAAAATAAGAAAAGTGTAAGCGTAACCAAGTTAGTTACTCCAAGATAGCTTATGCATTTTACCATACACCAAATGATGTGTGTGCATTACAACTATGAAATTAAGTCACTTGTGAAATTAAACATATAGTACTTCTTTAAAATTTGATAGGAAAGTTTTCTCAATAGATTCAAATACAGACTCCATGTGTTTTTATTAACAGATTAATTATTCTAATGTCATGTCCTTTGGCAAAGTCAACCATAGGTTGATTGGTTTCTGATGGGTTTATGAATGATAATCTCCACTCGAGTTTATGTACTATTCATGTTATTGATAATTTAATATCCATAAATCACGTGACATTTTGTTGTTTTTAAGGCCGTAACTTGCTAGTCATCGGTACATATATATTAGCTTATTAGCTTAGGCCTAATAATTAGTTAGGCATTATTATAACAGAAAAGGGAGTATACACCAAGGTGCATGTAATTTCACATGCACCGGGGTTTATATCTTTCAGGTTTTGTTTGAAAAATATCATCATGTATGTTCATCCATATATCCCTTCTATATGCCGTTAGAATTTCATCAGAAACAGAGACTCCTATGTCTTCCATCTAGAACAGGTAATTTTAACGGTCTTAGAATTGTTGTAATCAACATGTTCTAGATGGAGGACATAGGAGTCTCTGTTTCTAATTAGCATAATGGAGGGATATATAGATGAATATACATGGTGATATTTTTCGAAAAAGCAAAAAAATATGCAAGATATAGGCCTTGGTGCATGTAAAATTACATGCACCTGGGTGCATGTAAAATTACATGCACCTGGGTGCATGTAAAATTACATGCACCTGGGTGCATGCTCCCCAACCAGTATTATAATGTTACTATTGTATATAGTAACAAGCCTTTCATCTTGGGATGTAACATCGAACCTTAGCGAATCGATCCAAGTTTGGTTTGATTTATTTATTTTGAAAGGTTCAGGTTCGGTTCAGCTCGACAAAATGAAATGATGTTTTGGTTCGGTTCGACTCAATCTTTATTCGTGAATTTTCAGTTCGATTCATTTAAAGATTGATTTAGCATAAACAATAAACAAGGAAGCCTTACCGAGTAGCAACATTTAAATGAAGGTCTGAATTGTCAATCAATGGCATCCAATAACATTTTTTTGCTTAAAAGCACCATTGTGTAGCAACCATGTTAAGAATAATTAAAACAAATTGTTTGGAATACAAGGGGTTTCTATTACACCACTTGTTGAGGTTAAACTTCAACAAACCCTGATTACTGAAGCATATGGGACAGAAACCTAGATCCCTAACCAATATGAGCAGCAACCACAAATATCTATCACAGGAAAATGAGCAAATCAAACCACAAGCAACCACAACACACTAAGAATTTAACTTGAAAACCGCCAAAATATGGGGGATGGGAGGTGGGGAACCACGGGGACTTCTAGACCCATCACTCCACTATATTTGGTGATAAGTTCTTTCTCCTCACAATGACATACAAGCCAAGCCCTCTTGTTTGTATCAACAAAGAAGCATCACCAAACAAGAACAAAAAGAGGAGAATAAAGGAAATCACTCAAAGTTGGAACCCACTCCATTGCCCTCTTCCAAAGAAAGCCTTGTCGTTATGTCTTCTTGCTTCTCCAACTCTCTCGCATGAGACGCTCACCACGGGAGGAGGAAACCACCGGAGATCTTCACTGGACCTGCACACAAACGATTGTAATGGAGTTAGAGCACTTAAGATTGTTTCCCTAACCTTTCTATGATTTGTCTCTCTCGAATGAGATGAGTTCTCTCTCACCATATTGTGGGTTTTGCTCTTTTGGATAGAACAAATAAGTTTTAGTAAGCCCCAAAATCACTGTGGGGCTTTCCCAGTTGATTATGGGATAAAGACATGGTATCAAATCCCTTCATAAGTGTTGAAAATCAAATTTTGCACTTATAAACCACCACATGGTATGGAGTATATGGCATGAACGTCGTAGTAGGTCACCTACTTTGACTCTAGAGTCCGACTTACTATGCCCTGGATGCCATAGCAAGTCACCTGATGCGCTTACAGAGGCTGACCTACTATGGCTTCTGCTTTTGTTAGCCTGATCTATTGCAGCACTAGCTCTTGTTTAGCCCCTCTTACTATGATCAAGGCCACCTGCTGCAGATCACCTGATGCAGCACCAAAGTTACTTGTGTGGTTTCTACTATGTGCCTTCTCTCGCATCACCACTTGTTGTGGTGTACCTACTACACCTATTGTAGCGTCACCATATTATACACATATGATGTGCCTTCACCATTTGCTGGAACTATAGCAGGTCTCCTACTAGCAACAAATCTCCCCCTTCTATCTCATGGGGACATCTCCTGCTGTCAAGCTCATAGGCATGCAATGATTGGACATCATGGTAGGTGCACCTAGTACATGTTATCTACTATCGACTAATATTCCCTTCTCTAGACCATTGAGGAGATTGCTTGTTATCGAGCTCGAGGAGAGGAATCCTATTCCGACCCTATAAGGAAGTGATATATTTCAAGCCTCCTAAATGGATGAGGCTTGGTTATCATACTTGAAAACTTTGCATCAATGCAACATGAAGAATTCTCATGAGCACGTACATCATCATGTGGCACATCCTCATCTTCTTCTTCACATAGATCTTGCTCAATAGCATCACCTGACACCATGTGTATCACTCTGCAATAGGACCAATTCCACACCATTTGAATGATGAAATCTCTCTGATCTCCTGGCTTGTGTTTGGATTACACCTTCCCGCGAACAAGAATGCTCCCACTGCTCATAATGCTCTATGTTTGCATCTGTAGGGTTTGCATCTAGCCCATGCTGCTCTAGCTGCACATCTTTTTGACTTGTGCCATGCATTAGAGAAGGGTTTGAGCCATCATCAATGTATTCTATTGCAGGAATCCCTTTAGCATCAATATTGTCGTTATCAACCTCATTAAAGGTATGGTTCTCATAGAACATTGGTTCCTTGTGCCTGATGAGAGTCTTCTTCCTTGGATCTTAGAGTCTGTTGATCTCCATATCCAATGAAAATGTATGGCAGCACTTTTCCATCATGTTACATTGGTACATGCACATTGGGGTGCATGTGGATTAGATTGGTTCAGCTTGTTCTTTATCCAAAGTCAAATAAGGGCTCTGGATGAACACCAATGAAGGTCGGAGCTGATGAACTGGAATTGACGAGATCTCAGCCAATCTGGATCAAATCCGAGCTCTAATAACTCCGATACAATCCGGATGTACCTCTGCATTGATTGGCATAGACGATCGAGTCCAGGTCCCTCTGATAAGGGGCATGGAGCTTTATCTCAAATTTATGTGAAAAGAGATCTTCAGGCTCAGATCCAGCTCCGAATTGCTGCTCCAAAACCTGCAGAAGAATCGCTGCTCAAAGGTGGTCCTTCATATGTAATTATTGGCCAAAAGTAATACAAAAGGGGATGGATGTGCGGGGTTCAGGAGTGGTGAGAGTCTTGAACCTAAAATACATCAGATTCAAAGATTTGAGGATGAACATATGGTATAACGATGTTATGAAGAAGAGGAAACATATGTGTGAAGTGATCAAAGTGATCTGGGATAAAATCCAAATGAAATAGATCTTCGATAAGCCAAATCAGAGGTCAACTATAATCTTAATAATCTAAATGAAATTTGAATTAAATATGACAAAATAAATTTGAAACTAAAAGAATTTAAACCTACAATACCCTAGGATGGAAATGGGATGGCATTGGCCTCAACTTGAATGCACTAGGTCGGAGAGACTTTGCACCTCTGAGCAACTCCGATAGTCGATCGGATCATGCTCTCAAGCCGATGGATGCTAAAATTGATGTGTCTGACATCTGGTCTTGGTGGGCCTAAGGTGTCCTAAAAGTCGGATCCATCAATCGATGTATAGGTCACTCTCGCATCACTCAAAACAAAACTCAAGCATGTCAATCAATAATTAGTCCACAAGGTTGCTCAATCAATAATTATAGTGAGCTAAAATTTATTATACCCTACAAAATGATATGTGTGATATGTAAGTATGGGGGTCGAAGCACTAAGGAGCAACATGGATAGACACGAAAATTGACACGGAAAATTAATAAATGTTTTTGTCTTTTTATAGGGATTTTTGTGGGTTACAAAAAATTTATATATTTTTTTGGATTTTTAATTTATTAATTTATTAATTTATTAATTTATTAATTTTATTTTTAATATATGTAATATATATAGGTATATATGGGGCAATATGAATAATATAATAGCTATATAGAATATAAATATATAATATATAGGTAAAAATAAGAAAATAGTCTAAGGTTCTCTCCTTTTTATTTTTAAGAGGTTTTAATATATATATAGGGTATTTTTGATAATAATAATAATAGAAAATATAACTATATATAGAATGTATGCTACTATATCTGTAGATATAACAATGAATACTTAAAATAGGTAAAAAAAATATTTTTGTATTTTTTATATTTTATCTAATTTTGTTAATTTTCTTATATTTTTTTATTAATTTTCAAAGCAGTGATTTACACTAATATGCTGAATTTTTAAGAATTTAAAAATAGATAAAAGGCTCAAAAAAAATCCAAAACTATTTTTAATATGTAATACATAATATAAATAAAAATTTAAAAATAGAAATAATATTTTAGGGTTTTTTATAAACTATTAATAAGTTTTACAAGGATTTTGTATCTTTTTAATTTTTAGTAATTTTCATTTGTTATTTTAAGTGATTTTTAGTCTACAGCTACAAAATAGGGTAATAAATCATATTTATTTTTTTGGAATTTTTAGAAATTACTTTATATTTTTTATTTTTAAATGAACAAATGGAATAAATGCTCTATTTTTGAATTTTAATAAATAGTAAAATAAAGAAAATCCTCAATAAAAATATACGCGGTAGAACAAAATTTAATGCATTTAATCTAATTTTTCTAGAATTTTTCAGAGTACAAATGATAGTTAATAAAAACAAAAATCAACGAAAAGAAAATGCAATGATGGCATGGACCTTTCTATAATTTATGAAAAGTATTTCCTATTTTTCGAACCCCGTAACGATATCCATATCCAATTATGCAAAATGCCTCAAATATTTTTTTATAAAACACGAGGCATAGGTATTTTTGAAATTATAAAAAATATGAAGGTCCTTGACGCAAATTATCTAAAAACTATTATAGTGGATTTAAAAATTAGTGGACTAAATTGAATAACAAGTCCTAGAGGGGTCCCTTGCAAAATACCCGCCCTCTCACATAAATGCTTACGTGAAGTGACGTGTCAAGGGACCTATGTGAAAATAATAGAAACGAATGGTTTGAAGTATAAACTATATAATACTTCTATAACTATAGAGGAAAGTTTGTGAACTAAATGGAATATAAAAAAATGGCAGAGGTATGTTACAAAATTACCCCTACGTACTTGTGCGGACAGCTCTAACCACATCACTTAGACATGGTTACTTCCTCAATGGTCGATACCGCTTCGCCAATGGATGATGTGATTATATCCCTATTGAAGATCTGAAGGTGTGGCACGGCTCGATCCAACGATGGAGCTTCAACCTGAAGGAAGAGTTGAATCGGACGGCTACTACTCTTCTTGAAGAACCGAGAAGACTATTTGAACATGCGAGCTTTGATCCATGATTCCTCCCTACTCCTAGATCTTACGCTATGACTCAGATTCTAAAATCATTCCTCATGTCGGTTCACGGTTACAAGATGCTTGAAAATGATCCAGGACCCAACGATGGGGTCCTGGTAGGTCAAAGTAGCCCATGCATCCATTGAACCTGCACTTTGACAAAATTCTCCTCCAAAGAGGTCTTTGACCTCCAAAAACCTGCAAAGGGAGGTCTTGGGGTGTTATTTGTGTGAAATGAGGTGAAATGTAGTCGGGGCGACGCTCTCCAACGAGCAACGAAGGTGGAGAACTAATCTCTCTATCTGGAGTAGATCGAGGGGAGTGGAGGTGCTTGGGGAATAACAGAAGCTAATGGGAAGAAGTTGAAGGTGTTAGGCGAGGCGGAGCATGGTCAAAGATGATAGAAATAGTGGCCGGAGAGGGAGCTCCGGAGAACTACGATCGAGCTAAATAACAAATAAAAGATGAAAATGAAAAAAACCAAATGCTAAACTATGCTAACACATACTAAGAATGAAAAGAAACTAGAAACTATGGCTCAACCTCAAAGGAGAAGGAGCCATGGCAGAGCTCCGGTGACGACGCCAAGATGGCCAACAAGCTTGACGCCATCACCAACGTACCAAAGCACAAGAAATCTGGGGATTTAGATAGTGAAAATGGAATAAATATTGAATCGAAGGTGGAGGAGGAACATATATACATGGAGGCTTGGATTGGGCAGAGTGCTCGATGCATTGATCCTCAGTTCGAGGAGAGATGCTAGTGTGAAAGACTAGTGAATGAGGAACAAAAATCAAAGAATAACCATGCCCTGAAAATGCAAGAATCGATGAGGAGAAATCGAGAAAGTGAGGTGGTCAGGGAGGTCTAACAAGCCTTGGTGAGAAACGAACCAGTAACCTGCAGGTCAACCAAGGCCGCACTCCCATTGGGCCACGTCAGGCACTACATGACAAACAGAAATAAAATGCATAAATAAATATAAAAGAAATAATAATGATTTTATTGGGTTTTTTTTATTAAAACTTAAAAATTATTATTTTATGTAGTATTTTATGGTGATTTTATTTATTTTAGAGTTAATTTAGTGTATGCAACTTTTTACATGCAATAATATATGTATATTTATCTATCTAATGGGTATTTTTTATTTCCTATTGTAGATTTAGTTATTTTATTTACATAATTCATATATATGTATCTTATTTAAATACATATAAATATATTTTTATTATATTTTTCTGAAGTTATTTGTACACTTATATAAATATTTACATTTATTATAAAGGTATATAAATGTATACTCCATCTATATATTATAGTATACTTATTTATTTTAATGTATTTTAATTATTTTATTTTAATTACATATATGTTTTTAAATAATGTTTACAAAATTTAAAAAATATAAGATATTAAAAAATATAAAGAAGGAATATATTGATTATTTTATTCAGGTATCTTGCAAAATGAGGGCTCAAAACTTAACTTTTGCTCTTGACTCCAAATTGAATGAAACCACCTTCATTAGATAGATAATTTAATTTTAGGAACAATAAAAGTGAGTTTGGTGAATTTTGAGTTTATATGGAGAAGACACGTGTCTGGAAAGTTTTCTTTGCTGCTTTTTATTTGAATATCTAGGTTACACTGCGCATTTTTTAACTGAAATAAATTTGGTATTTTTCTTTGTATTTTTATCTACAAGTTTCTTGTTTAAAGTTTATTTATTTAATGTATACAAAAAAGGAAAAAATGGGTCTCAAGAGGCACTTATCGAGGAATGAAAAATAGGGTTTTATTGTGATTTTTGGCCCTTATCTCTCTCTACTTTTTTCCTTGTCGACCCAATCATCATGATGCCTTGGTCTTCGGGTTTAGGATCATTCAATACCTTTGGTATTTCATTCTTTTTCTTTTATTTTCTTTATTCTTTAATTTTGGCATTTAATATAGTATTTTATACAATATTTAAAACGTAAGTAGTAGATGGTATTTAACTAGGGTTTAAAGGCTAAAATGAAAAAAATAAATGTGTTGAAATGGAGATTCATCATCCCCATATACTTGCCTTTGCTATCCCTAGCAAACACTTATACCTATAAGTGAAAAAAAGAAAATAAAGAAAAGAAAAAGAAAGAACTTGGAACCATTTTCGACTCTTAAATTTGTCGTATTAAAATCAAAGTTTGGAGCTCAGTTAAGACCTTTAGATTCTTGGTTGGGTCAGAACCGCATTAAGGTTAGGAAATGTGATACAACATCCCTTAGGTTCCATAATATTAATATCCAGTTCTCTTCATAATCAGGTTAGAGCCATTCTCTCAATCACATATCTTGAAATGATAGATCTATGTTTATGAATTTTTAAGATCTTCCTAGACAAACGGTTGAACTATAAAAGAGTCTGCTCTTCTAGTAGCTCGTCCTCGTGGAGACGAAGATTCACTTCTAAGGTTAGGTACCACTGTTCTTATAATCAAAAAGGGGAGGAAACCTAGAAGAATGTGAAAAGAAGTGGGAATGGACCAGTGTAGTCTTCATTCCCTTGTGAATCACGATCGATGTAACCAAGTATTCACCAAGAAGGCCTTTTTCTAGAAGCTCATATTATTGTGGTATTTTTGATGTAGGCTTTGATGAATTGCCATTCTTGTACATTTATTCATTCATTTTAGGCTTTAATCCCTAGATAAATGCATGCAAGTAGCATTGAATTAACACATGCATATTCATCTATACATTGTATAAATACATGTATTTAAACCCTAAAATGAAGGAATAATTAAAAGAAAAGAAAAACAAAGGAGTATCTTAGATACTGACTGACCCTGAACCCCGAGACTAAGTCAAGCCTTGACTTAGTCGAAAAGGAATAATGTAGGGGGAGACCGTGCAAAGAAATAACACAAAAATCAAAATAAAAACCCTAATTCTTTTATCAATATATACATTTTGGAACCTATTTTATTTTCATATTTGTATTTCTCAAATCAATAAGTTTTGAACATCAACATTGTACATAATAATACAAAGAAAAATATAAACACAATACATTCAATAATAATGCACGTCGTGTCTGGGCACACCGAATAAAAAGCCACAAAGAAAACTTCTCAGACCTGTATCTTCTCCATATAACTCAAAATTCATTAAACTTTCCTTTATTATTCATAAAATTAAATTATCAATTTTATGAAATTAGTTTCATTTAATTTGGAGTTAAGGTGCAGAACTTGACTTTCGGGCTCATTATGCAATCTGTGTATATAATATTCAACTTATTTTCCCTTTATATTTTTCACATTCTTTTATTTTTTATAAATTTTAAAATATTACTTAAGATACTAGTACATAATAAAACTAATCAAAATCAATGAAAATACATCAAAATAAATAATGTACTTAACTACATAGGTAAATATACCTATAAATTACCTATAATACATGTATATATATTCATTTAAGTACATAAATAACTTCAGAAAAATAAAAGAAAAAACAGGTACATATGTAATTAAATATTCTAATATAAAAATTATGTATATAAAATAATAAGATATAAATAAAAAATAAAAAAAGGATATATAGGTATTAGTACCTATAATATACACGTAAAAATCAAAACATGATAATTAACGTGATAAAAATAAATAAAAATCACCAAAAATAGCTTATTATTTATGTAACATATTTCATGTTTTAAGTTTTAAAATAACACAATTTATATTTTAATTTTATTATTCTTTCATTGAATTACCTATGTTGTCGTTCAGTGCTTAGGTGGCACTGACATGGACCAATCACTGACCTCGGACTGTTGACCTCAGGTCAAAAACCCCCATCCCCTTTATTGCCTGTTAGATCTGGTCGGGCAGCAGACTTCACCCATTTTCACATGAACTCCGTTACTCCTTTGGGCCCAATTTCTTTTTGAAATTTGAAGATAAGATTGCCCTCGTGCTCGCGGATCATCTGGATTCGATTTTTGTTGAGCGCCTGAGCCAAAAACCCTAATTTGCTTTTTCCACTTTTTCTAGTCACCTATAAATAAGCCACTTCCTTATTTGATCTGTTGATCATCACTTCCATCTCTAACCCTCTTGAGCATTTAAGGTGATTCGCCTTTATGACAGGAAGGCCAGACGTCGGCTCTTGGGCGAGGAAAAAGGAAGAGGTGTTGCATCCGCCCTTCGTTAGAGCTCTCCCAGTGAATCTCTGCTCACAGGTCTCCAACCTTAGTGAGCAATTCTCGCTTGCAATTTGTTCCATAAGTTAGTTGTAGTTTAGGTTTAATTTTAGTACTTTTATTCTACTTTAAATCACTTAAAAACCCCAAAAATACCTCGTCTGAGCTTCTAGCTCTGGCACTCATTCATGATCAACCAGCCTTGCTCCGCCTTCCTCTCTGCCTTTATCATCTTCCCCTCCACTTCTACATCTCCCAGACCATCTCCTATACCCCGATCTTGTACAGATCGGGTCTGATGGGTCCTCGCTCTGCCACCTCGTTGGAGACCCCTCCACCTGCTTCATTCAACTCATTACTTGCCTCTTTTTAGGCCTGGAAGCTCCATTTCCATGCCCTAGTGCTAACCGTGCAAGTCTAGACTCAGGAGGATCCCATCTTAGGGGTCCCAAGTTAAGGCGAGGTTGCTCCAGGTATGTCTTCTTCTTCAACCATCCAGGACCCGTTCCTTGGGTCCTAGACCTTATTCCGATCATCAGCAAATGCAACGTCATCCCATGAACCTTCCTAGCCCATCATCTCAGCGGGAGATGGCTAGAGGTGCTCAGGAGCTGCGATTCAAAGTCATCGTCCAAGTGTTCTTCGACTGTTCTTCCAGAAGGCTCAGGCACCGTCCGATGAAGAACACTTGCCCATATGCTACAACCATCGTCTGATGAAGACCATCCCTACCATCAGATTTGGCCGATATATAATCTCGTCCCTGCATCTACGATGGGGTAACGACCGTTGAGCGTGCGACATGTGTTCAAAAGAACGGATCTCAGGTGTTCCCTAGCGCACAAGTGAGGGTATTTTGCACTATTTTCCCTCGCATTTTTCTATATACTCTTTGGTCCTATAAATATTTATCGTAGTTCTAAATTTTTTGGATATTTTTCATTTAGACCCTGAAGTTTATGCTATCTATATTTTTATCCCTAGCCACGTCACCTCGATTGTGGTCCCATACGAGGGTTTTTGGGAGTAGTTTGCACTATTTATCTTGCGGATATGTTGGACTTGTTTGAAAATTTTTAAAATATTTATGGAAATTGCAATTTGGTTCCTGCCAGTTTAAATTGGAGTTTATATTTTATTGGGATATTTGCACTGCTATCCCCAGAGTTTATTTTATTTGCAAAAATGCTCCTTCTAGGTACTTTTATATTTTGAATTTAATTAGTAATTTTTTGGATAACCCTTGGACTTTAATATTTTGTTAAAACTCCATGCCTTATGTTTCTTTATTTGTAGAATAGCCCCTATTCTTTGTAATTAATTGTGTGTTTTGTTTTTATTTGTATTAATTATATAATAAATTCCAAAAATCTAAGGAAATTTATTTTAAATACCTTATATTTTATATCACACATATTTTTATATCATTACTATTTTCCTAATTAAAATTTGCAAAACTAGTTATATTTTACTGTTTTGACTTAGAAAAATCAAAAAAAAATATTACTTTAAAAATTACCAAAAAATAGGGTAGCTGTATTTTTCTATATTTTATAACATATCCAAAATTCATAATAAATACAATGGAAAGATGAAAATTGCAAAATATAGAAAAATTTAAAAATCCTAAAATGTAGAAAATTAAAAAATATTCTAGTGCTTGAATTTTTCTTTGTTTTATTTTCTATGTAGGAAAATCATTTTGAGCCCTTTATGTTCTGATAGATATTTTTCAGGTCCATTGGAAGTTCTTGTATTTTCAAATTGTTTTCTTTTGAGTATTTATTTTTCAAAAATCTATAAAAGCTTAAAAATACAATGAAAATATCCTAAACAGAGAAACATATAAAAAAATCCAAAAACATTTTATTTGGTGCATTTTGACTTTATTTGGTATACTTAAAAATCCAAAAGACTCTTTTTTATCTCTCATTATTTATCTCTCGCCTCTATATTATTATATATGTATATTTTATATTTTTATTAGATTTTTTTAATTGAAAAACAATTACAAACTTGAAAACTATAAAAAAAGATATGAAATTAAAAATTAAATAAAAACATAAAACTAAAAACCCACAAAAATACAAAATCTAATTGGCTGCAAAACTAATAATTTATGCTTGATTACTTAAGTTGAGTTTCATTTTTGTAGTTTATCCATGTTTTCTCATGTGGATGGCACTCTCCTCTGCTTGTCAGTATACACATTTCATGTAGAGTTAAATAAATTTCATTACTCACGCAAGCATGATCAATTTTACACATACACATCTGTGGGTTTTGATCATTGATTGATTGGGTTGAGTGGTTTGGAATCCGAGTACTACAAGAGGCGTCAATACAACGATTTCCAGAGTTGACTTGTTGGGCACCACAGCCCCTCCAAGACCATGCATTAGGAGTCCTCCATTTTGTAGAAGTTATCATTCATCAATTGGTGTCGTTGTTGGGGTGAAACAATCGGGTATATTAACAACCTTAGGCACTTAGTCTTTTGTTGCTTTGTCTTCCTGCTTGTCTATTTACATAACGTTCCATATTATCTTGCTTATATTGTTTCATAATTATTTCATAGTGTTTCTTATTTCCTTTGCTGTGAGGGACTACTGATCGAGGGAGGTCGTCTTCAGATCCCCTTCGCACCCGTGAGAGCCGAATCATGTCATTCTTTCCTGACCTACAAGAGAGAGCATTAGAGGAGACAAGAGCATAATGTTGAGAAGCATACTCTGCTTTAGTATCTATTTTATTTTCTATTTTGTGAAAGAGAGATATTTGTTTGAACTTGTAATAACATAGGTATATTGGATACTTAGACTATTCGTGGTTTATTTCGCCAAGTGCTAGTGCACTTGGACCTTACTGAGTTTTGACGGTTTTTTCGCTTTCCTTTTTTTTCCTTATTTTTCACTTTGCTTTGTTTCTGGTAATTTGTGTATTTTTGCCTTTCTTTTTCTTTATTTTGTGTGAATGAACCCTTAGATATTAGGATTGCTTGATCGAGTAATCTAGGTCTAAAGCTTAATACATCTCATGCTCATATAATCATTTCGCTTGGAGATAGATTCCAATTAATCGGGTGCTTCATATAATAACAATTCCTATCCTATGATGATTTCACACTGTTGCATGCATCTAAACTAATTTCAATTCTGTTTAGCATCCCGTATGAAGAGTGATGGGAAGCAAGGTGAGTTTTCTTACTGAACATACACCATTCAACACGATGATGAGTTTTGTAACATCGTGTTATCTTGCATTGCTTTTCCGTTCTCTCTCATGTTTTTAATCGCTTATGAAAAACAAATAAAATTGAGAAATCGTGAGGCCTTTACATAAAAATACTGAAAAAAAACTGAAACCTTAAAAAAAATAAGAAAAAGGACTACTAAAGAAAACTTGACATAATTCTAAAATATGTAATGAACTTCATTGTCTTGGGTTTATAAAGTACTTATTGATTTCAAGTACCTTTCAGACAAAGTGAGGCATGACCCTAAGATTAGAGCTCAAAACCCACTCTGTTGCTGCCTTGATAATCACCCGGGATGGCGAAGTAATGACGCTTCTATTATACGTAGGCGAGTACGGCCCTATTGACGATGGTGTTCCTGCCTTGTGTGGAACATCTGACTTGGTTTGAAGTATTGAGCATAGGACACACCCTCATGGGGTTGTCTGTCTCATTATCTTGCATCCGAGTACCTCATTTGTGAGGAAAGTAGTGGTTCCACCTATCGGCTTCTCCTCTCTATTTATTTGGATGAGTAGCCCCCAAGACACGAGATCAAGGATATCTGAGTGTGCATATCACTTGTTGCAAAGGAGGTAGAACAAGTACATGGAACTTTCTTGGCAGTGTACACTCCTATAGGGATATCCCTCAAAGGACAAGTGAAAAGTTAATTGGCCGAAAATCATCAATAAAATTGAAAAGATAATTGCTAAACTCTTATGACTTCATCGTGTTGAGTTGGTGAATTAACCCTTGTTTTGAGGTTTGTTTGGATCAAATATAAGTAGGTCAATATCGAAAATCTCGCGCACTTTGTGACCTCCCATCTCTACTTCTCTTATATTTCTTCTCATTCATCTCGCTCGCTTCGATCCTTCTCTTCTCAATTCCTCTTGAATTCTTCTTCTTCTATCCATGCTCTTATTTCCTAATCATCTCACTCCTCTTGCCATCATGATGTTGTATTTTGGAGGGTTTTGTTTGGACTCCGTAAACATATTCATCAACTCCAAGATGCCGACATCACCGCTTCGTTGGGGCGATCTTAGAGAGTTGTGTTCGGCTTTTGCAAACCTCATTCTGAGCTACCTGATCTTCACTCCACCTAAGGTACTGGATGACTCACTTCTTAAATCCTCTTCTTTTACTATGCACATTCACTAATAAATATGATGTTCAAACATGACTCTAATCTCGAAATATCTTTTCAGACTTCATCATTTCTACATACTGATCATGGCTTGTTTCACAATGCAGATCACAAGCCTGAACTGGAGTTAGATAGCAACACTGATTCAAAAGTGGTTCCTTAGAGACAGGGAAAGGTCCAAATATCAGACCAAAGTGTGGATTAAAATGAGTTTAACTCCTATATGCTCACATCCATTTAGATCATACAACAACAATTGATTGATCAGGAAACGCCCTGGCTGCTATCTAGGAAATGCTAATGGAGATGAGTAAGGAATGTAAAAATCGAGGAGGAGGTGATCATGGTGGTGATTGATGAATCTGCATTTCATCATCTTTATTCTATCATTTTGGCACCAAAAACCCTAGCAAATGCTTGAAAATAGCATTAAAATCATCATCTTAGCATTCATGCATATGCATCTATCTAGTGCATAAATCACTGTAATTAAGGCCAAAATTATAGAATAAATAAAAGAAAAAAAAGAATAAAATATTGTAATTATTTTATGTCCCGAAACCCCGAGACCTAGGCATCTTGATGAATAGGTCGACCATGAATAAAGTAGGGGGAGATAAGGGTCAAATACCTATGTTATTTTCTTCATTCTTTATTCTTTTTGGGACCTATTTTTGGTTCCACTTTTTATACATCAAATAAAGAAATTTTGTACATGAAAGTTGTAGATAATTTTATATAGAAAAATATAAAATTGATTTCATTGAAAAATAATGTACAGATAAAAAGTTATGGTCTGAATAAGAATCCAGAATCCCAACTTCCCAGACCTGTATCTCATAACTGACAACTCCAAATGCAGCATACTCACCTTTAATTGTATATAGAATAAAATAAGCTATTTAATGGCGGTGATTTCGCATTTGGCGGAGCTACGATTTGAAAGTTGAGTTTTGGACCCCTATTGTATACTTGTACAGCTTAAAATATTCAATTTATTATTTATTCATTATTTTTAGATTTTTATATTTTTGTAATTATGTAAATATTACTTATAATATATATGTGCATTAAAATTAGAATAAAAATGCAACGAAAATACAAAATAAAAATACTTGTATAAAGAACACATAGGTATACTACCTATACCTATACTTATACAATACTGACTCATATTTTATTAAATGTACAAAACACATCAATAAAATAAAATAAAAATATATTTGTGTATATAAAAGTATGTTATAATTTTATAAAGTAATAAATAAAAATAATAGAATTAAAATAGATAAAATAAAAATAAAATATTAAAATATATAGGTAATATACCTAAATAGGGGTATAAAAGCAACTTATAAAAATATAACTCATAAAAATAATTAAAAATCGGAATAAAATACTAGATAAAATTTTAGACATTTTTTATTTTATCACCTAATTAAAATAACACCATCTGCTATTTTAAAATGATTTATTAATAGGTTTTCCAGGGTTTTTCCTGGTTGGTCCACGTGGACCAACCAGGAGGGTTTGAGAGTTGACCTCGGTCAACTTTCTGACCCAGCCCCTGTAGCTTGTCAGAGTATGTTGACCCCCTTCTTCCACCTTTTTTCGAGGCCAGCCCTTTCACCAAAACATCTTCCACCCTTCACGACTTTTGAAGCTCGAGCATCAAGGATCCTCGCCCAAGCATTACCTTGGGCTGAAGACCACTGCATCATGCCAGAGGCCTCGTTCTTTCCACCATGTTCGTCAACCCCTTAAAAACCCAAGTCTGATTCCATTTGAATTTTGAACCGCGAATAACCACTGATTCGCCCCCCGTGGTCGAGCAAAAGGAGCCCGGAGGTGACAGCTCTGAGCCCCAAGCTTCCAGGCGAAGGGAGAGCGCCTGACGTCACGCGTTCCACACCTCCGGCGAAGCGCCGCCGTCGAGGTATCTACCCTCTGGCCCCAGGCCATCGAGGCTGTTCTTCATCTCTTTTTATCCCCTTGGTGTTCATCGTATCCCTAGGGTCATTCCGAGCATTTTTCCTCATCTAATCGCCCATCAGAATCGCTTGATCGATCACCTCGCCGGAGCGCAACTCCGGCGAGTTCCCATTTCGCCCTTTATTCCACTCCGAGAGCCACCTGAGGTCGAGGCATTTTGCCCTTGACCTCAGTAACATTTTTGTGCAGGTACTGGAGCATATCGACGTGTCTGGAGCCATTTTGACCCCTCACTGGAGGAGGTTGGACGCCTGCAGCTCCGCCACCTCCGCACGAGAGCACCGGCGCACGCTGGTGATCTTTGCCGCTTCCAGACGATAGCTTACCCCTGCCAGAGCCTCCTCGACCATTTTGCGAGCCCAAACGACGCCGGAGTTGGACGGAGGAGCTCGAGGAACTTCGCCCAGCCGGAGCTCCTCCGTGCTCCTCCACCTGCCTCCCCAGCCGTAAGATCTTGGAGCCGCCCCTGGTCTAACGTGGACCGTCCGATCGTCAGCACCCGTTACCGTTGGATCTCATCTGAGATCTGATCTCAGACGTCCATGGACGAACCGTCATCGCGCCCGGAGAAGACGCCACGTGGATAAGTGGCGTGTCCTACGCCGCTGGATCGCGCCCGAACGCCCAACTGTTGGATGTCCGCCACGCGTCATCAGCTTCGCCACCGTCGTCGGATCGCCTAAGCGAGGGTATTTTGCAGTCAGCCCCCGCTTGTTTTGTAATTTCTATTTAGTCTAGAAACTTTATTGCGTAGTTTAAATATTTTGTAAAAATTGCAAAAAGACCTCGTCTTTATTTTATTTGCGTTTAGGTCCCCTGCCACGTCACCTTACGTGACCTGTACACGTGAGGTGGGGGCATTTTGCAGAGGGGCCCTCGGTCTTTGTTTGATTTCATTTCAGTACCAAGATTTGGATATTAAGTGTTATATTTTTGGGAATTTTGCAAGAAAGCCCCCAGGATTTTTGAAAATCACATTTTGGTCCTTGCTAGGTGCGTGCGAGTCACGCGCCCTGGGGGGCAATTTACATCGATACCCTTGCGGGTCTTGTGATTGCTGTTTGGCCCTAAAAATTGCATATTTAGTTTAAAACTTTGTGGAAAATTGCATGTGAGCCCCTGGATGTTTGAGAAATTGCAAATAAAACCCCTGCCAGGCTTGATTAATGATTGGATGCTTGTTCTAATTATTTCACTTATCATTTTGCCTCCAAAAATTCCACAAAAATAGGCTTCAGCTCCTGTCAACTTGCATTTGCATGCCATATTTTTGCATTGCATTTTTATTGCATTTTCGTATTTATTAAAAATAAAAAACATACATTTATTTCACTGTTTGCATTAGAAAACCCATAAAATTATAAAAACGTTTTGAAAAATTCCAAAAAAATTATATTTTGTGTGTTTTACATTTTTTTAGTGTCAGTCCAAAAATCACTAAAAATCTCAAAAGAAAAACCATAAAAATTCAAAAATACATAAAAACTTCAAAAAAATCTATAAAATCAAAGAAAACTCAGAAAAATACAAACTCAGTTCCTGTTTGCTCTATATTCCAATTCTCTTTATTTGAAAATTAGTGTGAAAAATTTTGGTTGCTGTTTGCTAATCTTAATTCCTATTTTACTCACAACCAGCACATTTTCCACTGTTTTCCCTAATTTCAGTATTTAAAAATACCAAAAACACCTTGAAAAATCTCCAAAAATCACAAAAACAGTAAAAAAGCCTAAAAATATCAAAAACATTTTATTTCTGCATTTTTGATTACTTTTAGCATATTTCTATAAATATTTTATCTTGCCTTTTATTACTTTGCTTATATTTTCCAATATCGAAAAAAAATATAAAATATAAAATTAAAAAATCAGAAAATTAAAAATCAAAATACAAAATTAAAAATTAAATAAAAAAATTAAAAATTAAAAACCCACAAAAACATCTTTGCTTGCTTGCTTAGTGTAGACACTTCACATTCACTTGTGCACATTTGTTTGATTCTACTCTGTTTGCTCCCTGTGTTCGAACTCTCTGCATACTTGCCCTTTACATCATTTGTGCAGAGTTAAAAATAAATTTTAACGCCACATTATTTCTAATTTATTGATCTTTAGTGTGGGTTAATTGTTGATTAAACCAGGATTTTGTAGTGGTTAAGACACCGACTGTTGACTCGCCTTGTGAGTCAATACAACTGCGCTAAATTCTGCGTTTATCAAATGGCGCCGTTGCCGGGGAGCAACAGCGAGTAGTTCTCATTTTTGTTTGCTTGTGATTGATTGTCTACCATAGCTTCAGTTATCTCTCTTGCACTTTTGATACATATATTGATTGAGCTATTCTGACCATACTTTCTTGTCTTCTTGCGAGGGACCGCGGAGCAAGGCGGATCGCTTAAGTGACCCGGAGCATCCTTGGGAAGCGGAGCCGGCTTTTCTTTAGCCAAGTCGGCAGGAGAGAGCAGGAGGAATGAGAGAGAGTGGTAGATTAGTTGCAATTTATTTTTGTGAGAGAGAGTGATTCATTAATTTGTAATAATACAGGTACTTGGACTCTTGGACACTCCGGGCCTAATTTCCGGGTGTTTGTTCACCCGGGGGCTCACCGCGGTTTTTGCCGAGTTTTGATCGCTGTCATTTGCCAGTTTTGATTTCATTTTCACTTTCTTTTGTGGATTGAGCCCTTAGTTTTAGGCCTGCTTGATCGATTAAATTAGGTCCAAACACACTAATAACCTTTGCATGTACCTATAGTTCGTACTTGGACTTAGTTTAATTAAACAGTTAGCTCCCTTTCTTAGATCCGCCGCGCCGCGAGTCCTCCTCATCAAGCGCTACTCCTGAACTCGATGTGTCGAGAAGAGGAGGGGAGGGTCTAGACCGGACTCTTAGGATCGACGATTGGTAGTTGACTTGTGGTTCTTCACGCTAGCAGTTGCCTATCTTAGGACGATTTTCGCATTGCATATCGGCATATAGACTAGGTTTATAAATTTCTGCTTTGCATCCCGCATGGAGAGAGCTGGGATTCGCTGTAAGTCTTCTTACTTTGCATCCATCATTTAGGCACAAAGGTGAGATCTCCATCTTTGTGTCGACTTGCACGGCTTTTCCACTCTATTCTCCCTCTGTTTTTGGACAAAGTAGGAGCAAGAAAATACAAAAATCGTTAGGCGCTTGTTTGAATCTACTCAAAATAAGCGATAACACCAAAAAAATTAAAAAAGGGACTGCTAAGAAAACCTTGACCAAAAATAAAATTGGTAATTGGATTCATTGATTGGGGAGAGTAACACCCTCACTTGTTTTCAGGTTGCATGGGAAGGTCTCCTTCCAAGTGAGGTGAGCGCTTCGTAAGGATTAGAGCCGAAATCCCAGCTTGTGGCTGCCTTGTGTATCGCCTGGATTTCCGAAGTATTGGCGCTTCTATCGTACGTGGACGAGTAGGGCTTGGTCAACATTGGTGACTCTCTATTGTGTAGAGCATCGACCTTGTCCGAAGTATCGAGCCTAGGCCACGCCTTCACGGGGGTGTCTGTCTCATCATCTCGCGTCCGAGTAGGTTCTTGCACGCTCACGGGTGACTCCGTTGCGAGCGAGTTCCGAAGTATCGGTATCGCCTATTGGCTTCCTCTCTTATTCTTTGGCTGAGTAGGGATCCAGGAAGGGTTACAAGAACCTCAAAAAGTGCAAGCTACAGGTTACACAGGAGGAGGACAAGTACGGGATACTCTTCCGGCAGTACTCTCTCTCCTTTAGGCGTAGCGTTCTAAGGACTCGTGAAAAGATTAATTCCTGAATTCAAGCTAAAACCGAAAAGATAAAAGCCGAACCTTAACGGCTTCATGTGTTGAGTTGGTGAATTCACCCCTGCCTTGTGTTTGATTGCTAGTTTTATCTAAGGTCAAGATAAAAAGCACAGCACAATTGTGCGCAATTTTGCTTCTCACTTCTTTCCTCTTCTTCTGCATCCTTTCTGCTCTTCCCAATAATCAAGATGATGGGACGGAGATCTCTTAGGCAGATCTTGTCGGCACCGCTATCCAGCACTCCTCCTTATTCATCTAGGACTACCTCGGAGAGTCCGCTCTCCGAGCCTGAGTTTACATCCACCCTGTTCCCCCTCGACCACCCTTCTCATTCTCCTTCTCTCAGTCCAATTGTTTAAGAATTCAGTGCATCACAGAGTTCATATCATTCGACAGCACCTGAGATGGCCTCTTTTGCTTTTTCAGAGAATCCAGTGATGGCAGATAGAGGCGAGCACCCAGATGACCATGATTACCCTCCGTTCATAATCGATCAGGTGGCCATCAACAATTCCTTGTTAGCATCCCTGGAGACTATGCAGAGACAGATCCGTGACCAGGGTACCTTCATGGGTGATCTGATGAGAGAGATAGCTCAGATGCGAGAAAACCGAACTGGGGGCGGTGGCGGTGGAGGAGGAGGAGGACCTGATGCAGGAGGAGGCGATCCAGACGCTGAGAGACCGCCACAGACCATTATGAGGGAATTGCACAACCCAGCTGCATCCCTCACTCACCGCTGGATCAGACTCCCACCGATCCATGGAGATTTCGAGCTTCGGCCCCACACTATCCAGCTTCTACCAAAGTTCCATGGGTTGCCGACCGAAGAGCCACACCTCCACCTCCAAGAATTCGAGATGATATGCAGCACCGTCCATGATAGGCTGCTGATTGAGCACACGATCAAGATGATCGCTTTTCCATTTTCATTGGTTGACAGAGCCGCATATTGGCTCAAACACCTCGGGCGATTCATCGACACTTGGGCAGATCTCCGGACCGTATACCTGAATAAGTACTATCCTCTCGGCCGGACCAATGCAGCTAGAGCCATGATCATCAATTTTGTCATGATCCCAAATGAACAATTCCATGAAGCCTGGGATCGATTCAGAGAGCTCATCGACCGGTGTCCACATCATGATATATCCAAGCCCAACCTGGTTCAAAGTTTCTTCTGTGGGCTGACACCGGAGCTGCAGGGGCTTGTCAACGCCTCCTGCGGTGGATCATATTTCTCCAAGGGTGAAGACGATGTCTGGGCCATCTATGAAGGCATGGTAGAAAATTCAACTGTAATGACCCAAGCCAGAGTCTACACGTAACAAAAACCACCGCAGGGGGGAGGCTCTTTCCAGAGGATCGCCCGCATCGATGCCGGTCCCAATACATCGTCGGTAGCCGCAGCCCAAGCCGAATCAGCCGCAGCCGGCATGGGCATTATCAGTGAGAAGTTGGACTGCATGGAGATCCTAGAGAAGAAGCAGAACCAAGGTCTTGCTCAGATGGACCTTCTCACCAAAACTATGAGTGACCTGAAAACTCAAATTCTATGCATTCAGGAGGCACAAGCTCAGTCCCAACAGCCTCCCAGATCACGGTGCGACTCCAGCAGTAGCAGTTCCAACCAACCCTCTACCTCATACCGCCAGGTGAACCATATTCAGGCAGAGCCGGTTCCAATGCTACAGTACTACCCAGTGCAGCCGCCATCTTCGGACAAGCAGATGGTGGTCTATCAGCCGGAGCAGCCACTGGCAGTTCTTCCTCCATCCTCCTTTGAGCAGGAACCATTGATGGAAGTCAATGGGATATGGTACGACCGGTACCCTCAGCCCGGGATTCGTCGTGATCATCCCGGATTCCGTTGGGGGAACGGTGGCTCCTCCTCCCAGCAGCAGAATCCTGCCCAAGGACAGCAGAACAACCAGCAACCACAGCAGCCCCAGTATGCCCAGCAGCAACAGTATCAGAGTGGTCCTCGTCCTGCCTATCATGGACAACAGTGGAGGCAGCGTCAGCAGCCTCAGCAGTCTTATTCCCATCACCCCCAGTATCAACCACAGCAGCAGCAGCCCCATTTCCAGCAGGGACAACCATCCGGTTCTCAGGGTCCTACTTTTGAGAACCCAACTCTCGATGATCTTGCCCGCTTGCTCTCCGAGCAGCGAGCATCCTTCAGGCAAGAAATGGATGAATTCCGGCAGGAGATGAGGGAGATTATCAAAGGGAAGGCCGCCATACCCGCTCAGATTGAACCTAACCCGAACAATCTGAAAAGAAAGTCTGAGCAGGTAGAGTTTACAGAGGATACCTCTCCTAGCGACTATTTGAGCGATATGTCATATTCTTTCTATGATGCTGATTTTGTGACTACTAGGAGTGGTAGGATGCCCGCCGGCGGCGCCTCTTCTGAGCGACAACAACCAGCGGAATCAGGAGCGCCAGAGGAGCAGAGTAGCGGTGCTGATGCCGCTAATGGTGATGTTGAAGACGGTGGTCCTAATGCCACCAATGATGGAGTTCCAGACGACAGTACTGAAGCCATCGTGATACCAGATGTAGACGATGGCGCCGAAGCCACCATTTTGGATGTTGAGCTAGAGCGCGGTGTTGATGCCGTAGAGTTAGGTGTCGGTGGTGGTACTGAGGCCACCACTTCTACTTTTATTGAGTCTCCCTCTGTGATGTTACCACCTTTTGTATCTATGACTGTGGTAACAACAAAAGAACAAAAAGATGAATAAAGGAAAGGTTTCCGTTGACATTGCGGATCCATATGTGTTGCATGATGATGATTGTGTGGATCCTTCTTCCTCACAGGCACAGGGACCTATTCCTAGCCCTCCATCTGTGGAGGCCCTTACCATCCCCTTCCCTGAGGCACTCCGCCGAGCGAAGGGGAATAAACGAGAAAATCCCAAAAAAGAGCAACAGGTAGAGTTCGGCAATCAGATGATAGACAGATTCCATATTCAGCTGACTCTACAAGAAGCACTTGAGCGCATCCCCCTCTTCAAGAAGAACCTGAAAGAGAAGACTACCATCCGCAGGAAGAGGAGGCATAGAGATCAAATCCATATGCTCACTCATGACACTTGCTGCGCCATTCAGAACACATTGCCAGCCAAGAGACCGGATACAGGAGCCTCTTATGTCAGATGCGAGATCCAGGAGCAGCGGTTCGATCGTACGCTATTAGACAACGGGTCTTCGATCAACCTCCTTTCGGCAGCCTTACTCAAACGATTCGAGTTTGGACCTCTTCTTCGGAGCAGAACGGTCCTTCAGTTTGCTGATAGGTCGATTAAGAGGCCGAAGGGGTTGTTGAAGGACGTGGTCGTTACCATTCAGGGCCTGAAATTCCCCGTGGACTTTGTTGTATTGGACATGGAGATCCCTGAATCGGTAACTGATGCCCCCATCATACTTGGACACCCATTCTTGGCCACTGCCAAGGCGGTATCCGACCATGACAGTGGGACAGTATGTTTTCGCGTAGAGGGCGAAAGCATACAAATAGATATGATCGACCAGACCAGAGCCAGAGAGTTGGCATGCTCAGAGCAATCCAGCGAAGCCGAGCAGATGACAGAGGAAGAGCTAGACATCCACCAGGTGTGTGATTTCATGATGACTGATGATGAATCCAACTGGACAGATCCTGTAGCACCGACCCTCGCCTTGCCTACGGATTCACTATATCTCAAGCTCATGGCAGTCGAGAGCCGGGAGAGCACACTCCTAGATGAGGATACACATGAAGCTGATAGTGTTGTGATGAGTGGTGCCGATGATTTTCATTCATGCTCATCTTCTTCTGATCCCTCGGATTCAGACATTGACTGGGACGATTTCAATGATTATTTGCCTTGTCTGATTCATTCTGAGCCTACAACCATGACAGAGTGCGAGCCAGTGCAGTTTATTGATGATGCAGCAGGCCGCCCTTTGTCAGAAATTCATGCAGAGCGAGAGTTCTCCCATGCAGACCTGGTAGCATTTACACAGACATATCAGAAGCCAGATCTGCCACCTCCCAGCTGTCCCGAACGGAAACCTCTTCCGCAGTCGATGACATACAGATTCCTTGCGGGTGAGCCAGAAATGTACCCTGTCATTATCTCAGCAGATTTGACTGGAGAACAAGAATCTCGTCTGATGGAGGTTCTTGAAAGAAATCGCAAGGCAATAGGTTGGAGTATAGCTGATCTCCAGGGGCTGAGCCCAAATCTTTGCTCTCACCACATCTATCTTGAGGATAACGCTAAGCCGTCGCGTGAGTTCCAACGGCGGCTGAACCCGAATCTTCGAGACGTAGTCATGAAATAAATTTCAAGGTGGTGGAGCGCCGATTTCATCTATCCCATCTCCGACTCCAAATGGGTAAGTCCGCTACATGTGGTACCCAAGAAGACGGGTATCACTACAGTTGTCAACGAGTCTGGAGAGGAGATCGCTACCAGAGTACCAACTTCTTGGAGGGTCTTTGTGGACTACAGACGATTGAATGAGGCCACCAAGAAGGATCACTTCCCGCTACCCTTCATTGATCAGATTATCGAGCGGTTAGCTGGGAAGAGTCATTATTGTTTCCTTGACGGGTACTCTGGATACAATCAAGTGGCCATTGCTCCCGAAGACCAGGAGAAAATGACATTCACCTTCCGTTTGGGACGTATGCTTTCAGACGGATGCCCTTTGGTCTATGTAACGCTCCGGTGACATTCCAAAGGTGCATGTTGTCCATATTCTCGGACATGGTGGGTGACTGTTTAGAGGTCTTCATGGATGACTTCTCGGTCTATGGCGACGGGTTCGACGCTTGTCTTGACTGCCTAGACCGTGTGCTCAAGCGCTGCATTGAGGTCAATCTTGTCTTATCCTGGGAGAAGAGTCATTTCATGATGACTCAAGGGACGGTCCTTGGTCATATCGTCTCCAACAGGGGCATGGAGGTCGATCCGGCCAAGATGGACATCATCAGAAAACTCAATCCACCGTCCAATTTGCGTCAGTTACGGTCTTTTTTGGGGCACGTCGGTTTCTACCGACGGTTCATTCAGGACTTCAGTCGAATTGCCCGACCGCTTACTGACTTGCTGACTAAAGACACCGAGTTTATTGTCAATGATAAGTGTCTTGAATCGTTTGAGACTCTCAAGAATATGGTTGTTTCAGCTCCTGTCCTTCAGCCACCCGATTGGTCTCTCCCATTCAAGATCATGACGGATGCTTCAGATTTTGTCGTTGGGGCTGTGCTTGGACAGAGGAGGGATGGATTACATTTTGCCATTCACTACGCCAGCCGTACTTTGGATGCCGCTCAGCGGAATTATACTGTGACTGAGAAAGAGATGATGGCCGTAGTCTTCGCTCTTGATAAGTATCGATCGTATATTCTCGGATCTAGAGTGACTATCTACACTGATCACACCGCCATCCGGTACCTAATGTCTAAGAAGGATGCCAAAGCACGTCTCACCAGATGGATCTTTCTACTCCAGGAATTTGATATTGAGATTAAGGACAAGCCTGTAGTCAAGAATGCGGTGGCGGATCATCTCTCCAGATTGGAGAATCTTAAGGAATCTGAGCCGAGTGCCCCTATCACAGAAACATTTCCAGACGAGGCGATCTTGGTGGTCACCTCACTCCCATGGTATGTTGACTTTGTAAACTATTTTGTCGCCAAGACAGTCCCTCAGGGTTGGCCCAGGCAGAAACTTGAGACCTTCCTAGCTAAGGCCAAGTTTTACCATTGGGAGGATCCCGTCCTTTATCATGAAGGAGGGGATAGTATCTGGAGGAGGTGATTCCTCAAGAAGAAGAACAGAGCGTCCTTACATATTGCCACAAGCTTGAGGCAGGAGGACATCATTCTGGAAAAAGGACAGCACAGAAGGTACTTCAATCCGGCCTATGGTGGCCTACTCTCTTCAAGGATTCTGATGAGTTCGTGAAGAGATGTACTGACTGTCAGAAAATGGGAACCTGCGGACAGAGAGACATGATGCCCATGCAACCCATTCACTTTTGTGAGGTTTTTGATGCATGGGGGATTGATTTCATGGGTCCATTTCCTAAAAGTCAGGGATTCGAGCATATTTTGCTCGCTGTGGATTATATCAGCTGATGGGTTGAGGCCATCCCCGCCCGAGCCGCAGATGCTAAAATCGTTTGCAAATTTTTGAGGAAAAATATCATTTCACGGTTCGGGGTACCTAGAGTCTTGATTTTAGACGGGGGGTCTCATTTCATCAATGACAAGGTTAGGGCCCTTGCAGACGAGTTCGGCATTGACCACCGGGTTGCCACTCCATATCACCCTCAGACTAATGGTCTTGCCGAAGTATCGAACCGGGAGATTTAGACTATCTTGCAGAAAGTAGTCCGCCCAGACCGAAAGGATTGGTCACAACTTTTGGACTCGGTCTTGTGGGCTTATCGGACTTCGTTCAAGAATCCATTGGGGACATCTCCCTTTCGACTCGTCTATGGCAAGCCGTGCCATTTGCCAGTGGAGATCAAGCATAAATCTTTTTAGGCAGTCACTGAGTTACTGCTAGATCCTGAGAGTATAGGAGAACAGAGAAGAGCAGAATTGGCAGCCCTGGAAGAACTGAGAGATACAGCCTTTTCCAACATCCTACAGTACAAGGAGAAAGTGAAGACATAGCACGATTCACACATCAGCCATAAACAGTTTGAGCCAGACCAGAGAGTATGGTTGTTTGATTCCAGGCTGAAATTATTCACAGGGAAATTGCAGAGCAAGTGGAAAGGTCCGTATGTGGTTAGGAAGGTGCATGACAATGGCAGCATCGACATATCCGAACCGTCATCTTCCTCTACCTTCCGCGTCAATGGTCAACGCCTGAAACTATATCTAGATCATGATCCGCCGACCATTGACGTTGCCCCCATTCTTTTGGTATGAGATGTGTACTTTGACTCAGATCATCTGCATCTCATACATGGTAATCACTTCTATCTTCCGCTGTACAGATCATCTGTCTATATCACTCTTTCCTCTGTTGATTTATTTTCTTCTTTTCTTCTTTTCTTCTTTTCCTTTTCTATCTTCCTTATCTATCAAAAAGGTGCCGCCCTTGTAGAAAGTTTTCCATACTTAGGACGTACTTTGTCCTAAGTATAGGGGGGCGTGCACCTCAAGTTTCTCTATTCTTTGATCCTCTCCATTGTCTCCTCTTCTTGTCTATACTTAGGGATATTTTACCCTAAGTATAGGGGGAGACAATCTGAGTACGATCTGTTCATTCCCACCCTTGACCCTCCCTGCTTTATGTACAGTCTGCTATACTTAGGATTATTTGATCCTAAGTATAGGGGGGACGGTCAACTTCTCATTGGTTCATTCATTTATTCCTTTATTCTTTAGACTTGTCTATACTTAGTACGAGTTATGTCTTCTCTTTTCTCTCCAATCTATGAGGACATAGCTCAAGCTAAGTATAGGGGGGTCGTATATACTACGTATATACTTTAGCCATAACTTGTACTTTCGTATTTTCTTAATAATATGGCTAATAATTCTTTAAAAGTCATTAAAATTCCCTAATAAAAAGGTGTTTTGTTCCTCAAATTCTTTTTGTATTTACTGATTAATAAATCAGGTGAAAATGTTTTTTTGCAAAATGTTTGAAAAATAGTTTGAAAATCCTTGTGAACATCTATTGAAAACTATTTTGAAAATATTTTGTTACATGTTTTCAACCTTTGTAAAAATATGTGTTTTGTAAAATGTCTTTTCTTTGTGTGAAATAAAATGTTTGAAAAATGATTTACAAATGGTTTGAAAAATGGTTGCAAAAATAATTTGAAAAATCTATATATACTGTTTTGAAAGCCTTTGCAAAATGATTTTCAAATGTGTGTATATGTTTGTAAAATGTTTGTAAAAACTATTTTGGACTATAGTTTTCAAAAATCGTGTGAAAAAGCTTGTGTCAAATAAGTTTGAGGAATACTTACATCTCACCAAAATCCACTCTATATAGACATGTATAAAACGGACCACTTACCCTTGTAAATTCTTAAAATCCACCTCTTGTATATATAAGAAGCACTCCCATGTACATATTTTTAACCTAGCTTTCAGCCAAAACTTTTTTATTTCAAAAATTCCAAAAACATTTGCAAAATTAAAATCCAAAAACATTTGAAAAATCTTTTTGAAAAATACAAAAAATGCATGCATCATCTTTTCAAAAACCCATAAAAATTTCAAAATCTGGAAAATTGCATCACAAAAATATTTTCTACATTGCATAGCATTCGCATTTTTCGGAATGAATTTGATAGTTGAACAAGTCTAAGTAAAATCCGGAGATTGGAGCTTGATTGGACCTTAAAATCTACCTAATAACATGAACCTTATAGGAACTGGGTTTGAGGTACTTCAGGTCTAGTTGACTTAATTCTTTGAGGATCACGGGACTTGGTTCAATGGATTCTTGACTGCCTAAGTAGAATATTTCAGAGCACACGCACGACTCTTATTGATAATGACCTAACTTGGACACCTGCACCTTTCACATAGCTCTCCACGGATGAGGTGGTGAGGAGGCAGTTTCCTTTAGCTTGGGGTAGCATATGAGGGTAGTACTTCTAGGCGGAACCTCTCTTCTTCTTATAGTGAAGGAAGTGCACCTCAACTTGGTCTAGTAGTGATGAAGGCTAAAGACAGAAGCTGTGGGTTGCAATAAAGCTTCAAAAGAGGGATAGTCTACTGGCTCAAGAGGAAAATTTCTTGTATATATGCTGCACCATGTAGATATGTTGTACAGATGCACTTGAAAAAAAAGAAAAAGAAAGAGAGAGAAGAACTCCAAAAAATTGGTGGGTCGGATTGAAAATTTAATAACCGGAGTGTATATAGTTCAATAAAGCAAAAGCTTATGGTATCCATGTTACATCTCATGAAGCTTGCGGCGGGAGACTTGGCTACACTGGTTGAGCTTCCAAAAGTCTATACTTCTTCCCCCTCTTCTTGAGCCGGTTGCACTTGAACTTAGAAGGGAATACCCCGCTTCTCGAGGAAAGAGTTGCTAGACCGAGGCATTAGAGTTACCAGGTTGGGGGAGGTTGTTTCCTTGTTACTTCTGAGGTGGGGAGCTACATATCACTTACACTGTACGAGTCAGATTCATAGTCGTAAGAGTTTGCGTATGAGTTGAAGTATTTCTGACCTGGCTATTAAGGAAACTTGGACAGAGTTTTGGGATTCTCAAGGACTGTTGGATTTCAAATTTGGTTCTCATTAAGGTTCCGACCGCACTAAAATTCCAAAGGTCCGATTAAAGCTCCAAACTTTGATTTTGTGAAGACAAGTTTGATAATCAAATTAAATCCAAGTTCTTCTTTTTCTTTTCTTTCTTTTTCTTTTTGCACTTATTGCATAAGTGTTTGCTAGGGACTAGCAAAGGTAAAGTATAGGGGGATGATGAATCCGCATTTCATCATCTTTATTCTATCATTTTGGCACCAAAAACCCTAGCAAATGCTTGAAAATAGCATTAAAATCATCATCTTAGCATTCATGCATATGCATCTATCTAGTGCATAAATCACTGTAATTAAGGCCAAAATTATAGAATAAATAAAAGAAAAGAAAAAGAATAAAATATTGTAAATATTTTATGACCCGAAACCCCGAGACCTAGGCATCTTGATGAATAGGTCGACCATGAATAAAGTAGGGGGAGATAAGGGTCAAATACCTATGTTATTTTCTTCATTCTTTATTCTTTTTGGGACCTATTTTTGGTTCCACTTTTTATACATCAAATAAAGAAATTTTGTACATGAAAGTTGTAGATAATTTTATATAGAAAAATATAAAATTGATTTCATTGAAAAATAATGTACAGATAAAAAGTTATGGTCTGAATAAGAATCCAGAATCCCAACTTCCCAGACCCGTATCTCATAACTGACAACTCCAAATGCAGCATACTCACCTTTAATTGTATATAGAATAAAATAAGCTATTTAATGGCGGTTGTTTCGCATTTGGCGGAGCTACGATTTGAAAGTTGAGTTTTGGACCCCTATTGTATACTTGTACAGCTTAAAATATTCAATTTATTATTTATTCATTATTTTTAGAGTTTTATATTTTTGTAATTATGTAAATATTACTTATAATATATATGCGCATTAAAATTAGAATAAAAATGCAACGAAAATACAAAATAAAAATACTTATATAAAGAACACATAGGTATACTACCTATACCTATACCTATACAATACTGATTCATATTTTATTAAATGTACAAAACACATCAATAAAATAAAATAAAAATATATTTGTGTATATAAAAGTATGTTATAATTTTATAAAGTAATAAATAAAAATAATAGAATTAAAATACACAAAATAAAAATAAAATATTATAATATATAGGTAATATACCTATATAGGGGTATAAAAGCAACTTGTAAAAATATAACTCATAAAAATAATTAAAAATCGGAATAAAATACTAGATAAAATTTTAGACATTTTTTATTTTATCACCTAATTAAAATAACACCATCTGCTATTTTAAAATGATTTATTAATAGGTTTTTCCAGGGTTTTTCCTGGTTGGTCCACGCGGACCAACCAGGAGGGTCTGAGAGTTGACCTCGGTCAACCTTTTCACCCAGCCCCTGTAGCTTGTCAGAGTATGTTGACCCCCCCTTCTTCCACCTTTTTTCGAGGCTAGCCCTTTCACCAAAACATCTTCCACCCTTCACGACTTTTGAAGCTCGAGCATCAAGGATCCTCGCCCAAGCATTACCTTGGGTTGAAGACCACTGCATCATGCCAGAGGCCTCGTTCTTTCCACCATGTTCGTCAACCCCTTAAAAACCCAAGTCTGATTCCATTTGAATTTTGAACCGCGAATAACCACTGATCCGCCCCCCTTGGTCGAGCAAAAGGAGCCCGGAGGTGACAGCTCTGAGCCCCAGGCTTCCAGGCGAAGGGAGAGCGCCTGACCGTCGCGCGTTCCACACCTCCGGCGAAGCACCGCCGTCGAGGTATCTACCCTCTGGCCCCAGGCCATCGAGGCTGTTCTTCATCTCTTTTTATCCCCTTCATGTTCATCGTATCCCTAGGGTCATTCCGAGCATTTTTCCTCATCTAATCGCCCATCAGAATCGCTTCATCGATCACCTCGCCGGAGCGCAACTCCGGCGAGTTCCCATTTCGCCCTTTATTCCACTCCGAGAGCCACCTGAGGTCGAGGCATTTTGCCCTGGACCTCAGTAACATTTTTGTGCAGGTACTGGAGCATATCGACGTGTCTGGAGCCATTTTGACCCCTCGCCGGAGGAGGTTGGACGCTTGCAGCTCCGCCACCTCCGCACGAGAGCACCGACGCACGCCAGTGATCTTTGCCGCTTCCAGACGATAGCTTACCCCTGCCGGAGCCTCCTCGACCATTTTGCGAGCCCAAACGACGCCGGAGTCGGACGGAGGAGCTCGAGGAACTTTGCCCAGCCGGAGCTCCTCCGTGCTCCTCCACCTGTCTCCCCAGCCGTTAGATCTTGGAGTCGCCCCAGGTCTAACGTGGACCGTCCGATCGTCAGCACCCGTTACCGTTGGATCTCATCTGAGATCTGATCTCAGACGTCCATTGACGAACCGTCATCGCGCCCGGAGAAGACGCCACGTGGATAAGTGGCATGTCCTACGCCGCTGGATCGCGCCCGAACGCCCAACCGTTGGATGTCCGCCACGCGTCATCAGCTTCGCCACCGTCGTCGGATCGCCTAAGCGAGGGTATTTTGCAGTCAACCCCCGCTTGTTTTGTAATTTCTATTTAGTCCAGAAACTTATTGCATAGTTTAAATATTTTGTAAAAATTGCAAAAAGACCCTCGTCTTTATTTTATTTGCGTTTAGGTCCCCTGCCACGTCACCTCACGTGACCTGTACACGTGAGGTGGGGGCATTTTGATGAGGGGCCCTCGGTCTTTGTTTGATTTCGTTTCAGTACCAAGATTTGGATATTAAGTGTTATATTTTTGGGAATTTTGCAAGAAAGCCCCCAGGATTTTTGAAAATCACATTTTGGTCCCTGCCAGGTGCGTGCGAGTCACGCGCCCTGGGGGGCAATTTACATCGATACCCTTGCGGGTCTTGTGATTGTTGTTTGGCCCTAAAAATTGCATATTTAGTTTAAAACTTTGTGGAAAATTGCATGTGAGCCCCTGGATGTTTGAGAAATTGCAAATATACCCCTGCCAGGCTTGATTAATGATTGGATGCTTGTTCTAATTATTTCACTTATCATTTTGCCTCCAAAAATTCCATAAAAATAGGCTTCAGCTCCTGTCAACTTGCATTTGCATGCCATATTTTTGCATTGCATTTTTATTGCATTTTCATATTTATTAAAAATAAAAAACATACATTTATTTCACTGTTTGCATTAGAAAACCCATAAAAATTATAAAAACGTTTTGAAAAATTCCAAAAAAATTATATTTTGTGTGTTTTACCTTTTTTTAGTGTCAGTCCAAAAATCACTAAAAATATCAAAAGAAAAACCTTAAAAATTCAAAATACATAAAAACTTCAAAAAAAATATAAAATCAAAGAAAACTCAGAAAAATACAAACTCAGTTCCTGTTTGCTCTATATTCCATTCTCTTTATTTGAAAATTAGTGTAAAAAATTTTGGTTGCTGTTTGTTAATCTTAATTCCTATTTTACTCAAAGCCAGCACATTTTCCACTGTTTTCTTTAATTTCAGTATTTAAAAATACCAAAAACACCTTGAAAAATCCCCAAAAATCACAAAAACAGTAAAAAAGCCTAAAAATATCAAAAACATTTTATTTCTGAATTTTTGATTACTTTTAGCATATTTCTATAAATATTTTATCTTGCCTTTTATTACTTTGCTTATATTTTCCAATATCGAAAAAATATAAAATATAAATTTAAAAAAATCAGAAAATTAAAAATCAAAATACAAAATTAAAAATTAAATAAAAAACTAAAAATTAAAAACCCACAAAAACATGTTTGCTTGCTTGCTTAGTGTAGACACTTCACATTCACTTGTGCACATTTGTTTGATTCTACCCTGTTTGCTCCCTGTGTTTGAACTCTCTGCATACTTGCCCTTTAAATCATTTGTGCAGAGTTAAAAATAAATTTTAACTCCACATTATTTCTAATTTATTGATCTTTAGTGTGGGTTAATTGTTGATTAAACCAGGATTTTGTAGTGGTTAAGACACTGACTGTTGACTCGCCTTGTGAGTCAATACAACCGCGCTAAATTCTGCGTTTATCAGTGATCAACCATAAGGTGCAAATGGAGGAGCATGAGGAGCTGTAGAAGAAAATCATGGTGGAGAGGAATAGGAGAGAGAGGTTGAGCACAAACTGGCTCTTAGAGAGACCAGCAATCGTGGAGCAGGACAAGTCATAGATTGGATCCTTATTCCGTAGATACATGGTCACTTTGAGCTGAAGCCATCATTACTACCTCTCTTATCAACCTTCCATGGAAATACAAATGAAGAACCATCTACAGCAATTGAACCACATCTGTGGTACCATGCACTATCCAAATATACCACTGGAGATGGTAAAGATGACTACTTTCCCTTTTAGCCTTCAGGGTAAGATTTTCAATTGGATAAATCATTTAGGGAAAGTAGTCACAACCAGGGAATAGCTCAAATCTGTGTTTATGCATAAGTACTATCCCCTGGGTCAACTCAGTCAGATGAGATCTCTCATTTTCAATTTTTCACAGTTGTCCTACGAGCCCTTCCATAATGCATGGTAATGATTCAAAGATCTCCAGGAGAAGTGCCTCCACCACAATTTGATGAAGACAAGCCTAGTGTAGAACTTCTTGGAGAATTACATAAGGAAAGCCATCAGCTTGTGGATGCCACAAGTGGAGGCTCCCACTCCAATAAAGATTAGGATGTGGTCTAACAAATTTTCAAAGAAATGACCGAAGGATCGACAACATTATCCTCATATCATGCCTTTCAAAAGGCTCGACAGATTCCTAACAAGATCGTCAACATGATGGCAAAGCAGAATGAAGAAGAGAGGAAATATGAGAATTCCAACACGAGCATCATTGGCAACCATTTTTCCAAGGTGGACATAATAAAAAAGATATCACAATATCTAAAAAACTCAATGTGGTCAAACAGAGAACCAAGAACCTTGATAAGCTTGATCTGATTAAACAACAATCGGAGCTTCTTATCAGCACCATCAATGTTGTCCATGTTGTGAGCACAACCACCATGACGTCAACAGCTGAGCCAAAAGAGCAGACATAGTACCCATCACAACATAAGTAGAGTCCATCACAACATCCCGCAGTCCAACATGTTTATTACATGCAAGTTCCAAACCAGGGTTCACAGTGACCAAAACACTCACAGATGGTCATCTACCATCCTGATGCTCCATCATATTCCGAGTAGTTTACTTCACCTCCACCCATGCAGATACACGAAGTGGATGCCGTATGGGCAATCGAGCAGTCTTCACCCCCTCCTAGAGGACAACAACAAGTGCAAGTGTAGGCCAACTCGTCATTCCACTAGAATTAGGATGGATAGAGTTTTCAACATCACTAATAACAACCTCACTACCAATCTCCACCACATCCGAATTACATATGGAAACAGATCTTCTAGCTGCTGGCATGTTGTCAACCTTCTACCATCAGCAACCGGTGGGTCCATATCACAATTACCCTCCTCCTCATTATCAGTATCAACAATACGCTCCACATCAGTATCAGAACTTCCAGCGACAACCTTATTTGTACCATAATCAACAACCACATGTTGCCAGACCATTTGAGGATGCTCATGTCAATCCTGCTTTGGATTGTCTGGCTCAATTTATTAAGAATATGATGAGATGATCCAGAAGATCGATAACCTCACAGCTACAAAGATGATCTTACTAGCACAGGTAGAGGCCAACCCCAACAACTTCAAGTGTAGGAAGCATGTAGCTCGTAGTGCCCCACCATATCTAATGCCGTGGATCTCAAGAGCGATATGAAACTACAGCCTTCTGCAGTCGCGAAAGGGGAAAATAAAGTTTCTTTGGGTGAGTCTTCTACATCCACAACCGAGCCAACCCCGAGCTGGGAGATGATGCACCTAGAGGAGTCGATTCTGAGTCAACAAAAATCTAAAAAAATGAAGAAAATCAAAATGCCAACATTACCAACAGAAGCTGAGCTGATATGGCCATGGAGATGCCAGCACCAACAACAACTCCTGTGCGAGCTAACAAAGCTGAATTTCCAATTTTTACTTCTAGTACGGGCGAAGCCAAAACTTTAAGTGGGAGATGATGCACCAAAACTCTTTCTGATCCATTTATTATTGAGATTCTGAAGAACATCATGTTGGAATTGCCACTATTGCAAGCCATGGAATACATGCTAAATGTAAAAAAAGGGTCCAAAGGAGTAATGTACATCTAAGCATCAACCCTGCAAGAGCCGACGTAGCCAAGCAGAGTGAAAGACCTGAGATTACCCCATGTTAATTGTGGATTTTATTGTAATATTTGGGCAATCAAGATCAATAATCATTAAGATTAATTATTCTATTACAGTGAGCCGTCAATTTATTTTTTTACTTGGATAAGCCCAAGGTCGAACTCAAGAGGTTCACTGCCTCCTTAGGTTAATTATTAGGTGATCAAGAGACTAGGTTTCCAGGGAATATTTTTTTGCTATTTTTAAATGCAATTAATAGATGAAATACAAATTTAGCTAAGTTTGGGGACTAAAATGCAATTTTCATTTAATTGATGTCCAAAAGCTAAGAAACTTAGGCAGAAGATGGAATATGATGAAATTAAGGTAGTATATTTTTTGGAATTTTCAAGTGCAATATGAATTATTTATGAATAAAATATGACTACATGGTGATTTTCACGTAAAATAATTTTAATAAATATTGAACAACAATATTCTCGAGTGATTATATTATCCTAGATAGGTTTATATGAGAGATAGTCATAATAATTTTTAATTCTTTAAAATACTAAATGTGGATTTAATTAAAAATCAATTATAAAATTTATCATTTAATTTATTGTGACCTCGATATACCTGCAAATAATATGAAATTTGGACACAATACAAAGCATACTAAAATCTGCCTATTGTGAATTTTTGACAATTTTTTGAGCAACGATTAATTTAAGAATAATTTAATAGTACACAATGGGTAAAATATGCTATTTTCCACAAAGATATTTACATTAAATAAATCACGTCTCAAAAATCATACTCACCATCCACAATGAAGAGCATTAGTTGATCTACATAATGCAATTTCTGGAATAAAATTTAACGACAAATGTTGTTCAAACAAAGACATAAACACATGGGTATGAATGCAAATTACAAAATAAAAGAATAAATGAAATGCATGCGCATGGACTTCTTGGAAATTACCTAGTCCCTCAAGAGGATAGCTGCAATATTCCCACCAGGGCACGTGTGTGGCACGTGTCTGCTTGAGAGGCTAGGGTGTGCGTGATTTGTTTGAAACCTGGGGACCTCAATGCAAATCCTCCTAAGGGCATGTACTATGCATGTGCTTCTTGGAAACTAGGACCGACTAGAAAATGTGGTTGAGGAGAGGGGTGCTTCTACAAACTCTCCCCTTATCACATGCGCCTCACGTGAGGGGGAGGGATGAGGATGAGCTCGAGGCGCTGCTCAAAGGCGGAGGAGCGAAGGCGTTCATTGAGGGCAACGGGGTGATGGTTCCTCTTGGTGCAGTGGCCGACAGAGGGGGAACAACACACAAGGGTGGTGGGTAGACTGCGCTCGGGCGGTGCGCGGTTGTAGCCTTGGCAGAGACGTTGGCACAGGCGGGGCTGACAGAAGAGCTCGTGGGGATAGTGCACTAGGCCTTTGATGGCTTGGCCTCGACGGTCAAAGTTGAAATAGTGCAGATAGGGAACTCGAGCTCGATAAGGGTCGAGCCCTGGATCACCAACTCGAACTCGAACTCGTCGAGTTCGAGCTGACTCATGAGCCTCTTATCGAGCCACGAGTTTCTAAGCTAGCTCATGAGCCTCAAAATGAGCTAGCTCTTGAGCCTCTTATCGAGTCATGAGTTCCTGAGATGGCTCACGAGCCTTAAAATGAGCAAGCTCCTGAACCTCTTAACGAGTCATTATTCCATGTATACACTAAATTATGCAAATGGCATTTGTAACTTTGTTTTTTATACTCTTTTATACATTAAATTATGGAAATAGGAATCGCCAGTCTGGTGAATCGGTATTTAGGTTTTTCAACTTTTTATTAAGAGGGGAACCGAGTTATCGAGTCGAGTTTCCGAGTTGAACAACGCCCAAGTCGGACTCGACTCGATAATCTAACGAGCCATAAAACCCAACTCGAGTTCGAGCTCGTTAAGGTTTCGAGTCAGGCTCGTGAGCCCTTAACGAGCCGAGTCCGAGTTAAGCTCATCGAGCTCGAGCTTTCCTAACAGTCCTAAGTGCGGGCCAGAGGTAGTAGAGGAGCGATGGTGTCTAGTTGGAGAAGGAAATTGGTCGAGGCAGCATGGATGGTTCTTGGAGTTGTTGAAGGCATTCTGATGGCTCCTTAGTTGGATGTACCTGTCGTAAAATTGCAAAACTCGAGACTGGTAGGTCTTGGCTAAATTTAAACATAAAGGGGAGATGGGCGGAATGGAGGTCCGGTTGGCGAGTGTAGAGGTCGGGACTCGTTGTGGCTTTAAACCTTTATGAGACTCGAAGAAGATCGTGAACGAGGGAGTTATGACAGAGAATAATGGGTGGTTGGTGATAAAAATTGAATGTGGATTTGAAAGTGGTCAGAAGGAGATAAAAAATGGGAAAGGGATGGTAGCAGAACATGAAAGACCAATGAAATCGAAAGGGGAAACAAGAAAGAAGGAAGAAAGGAGATAGCTACCTGAATAGGTGATCCGATGGAAGAGGTACACCTGGGAGTAAAGCAATGAAAGGCCAACTACGATCGTTGCCTCAAATTGCTTGGTGATTTGTGATGAAGCTGTGCTGAGGATCTATGAAGCCTCGGCAACGAAGCACATTGCTTCGGATCTCGTCTGCGAAGAAGGTGTCGTTGCTCGACCTGGAAGTACTACAGCTATCACCTACAAAACTAGGGGGCTTGACCTAAACCTCACAGATGGTGTATGGTCGTCGACAGGGGGCGATCATCGATTTTTCTTGGTGGTTGGGTTCTGCGAGGAAAAGAGGGGAGCAACGTGAGACATTGGCTGCAAGTTACAGAGAGAGATGGTGCGGTTGGGAGGGGTCATGTAGAGAGAGAGAGAGAGGTGCGGAGGATGCTTGAGTGGTTGCAGAAAGGAGGAGAGGGAGATCAGGAGGGCGAGGGCGTGGGTTGACCAGAGGCACTGCACGATACGGTGGTTGCAGCAAGAGGTGTTGGGTGACACCATCACGGGAAACGAGGTGGGGGAGCAAGTGCACCGCATGATGAGGAAGAAGGGGAAGGAGAAGGGAGCTGCCATGTAGCATGCACAGGGGTGACCACGTGACGGATAAAACTAAAATTATAATAAAATAAAAAATTAAAACTAAAAGAAAATATCTAATAATAAATAAAATAAATTATAAAATAATGAAAATAGAAAATAAAAAACACAAAAATAAGAAATAAAAATAAAAATGGGGGTGACACTTGGTGGCTCCAAGAGTTGCCACACGTCACTCCCAAAAATTAAATGTAAAGAAAAATAAAAAAGAAATAACAAAAGGGATCATAAAAAAATAATCAACACGAAAGTGGCTCTTCTCGATAAGATCTACAACTTTCATGAAGGACTCAAAATCAAAAAACATATGTACAAAAAGTATTTTGGGGCAGTATCTTATAGGTATAAAACACCGTATTTTTGTCTTTTACAGATTTTTTGGTATTTTTTAATTAAGATAAAAATAAAAATAGATAAAAATAAAATAATATTTACAATTTAATCTATTTTTTGCATTTTTATAATTAAGAAAATACAACGATAAAATAAAGAGGTAGTTTGATCAATATTTACAATATGCAATAGGGGCCCAAAACCCAAGTTTCACATATAAACTCAATTATTTTGAATTTAGTCTTGTTTTGAAGGTAATTGAACGCACATTAATTCAAAAGTGAGCAAGTGTCCATAGGAGAGACTGAATGAGAGAGATATTCACGTTTTAAGGCTTTTAATCTCAACCTAGGTTTTGGGTTTTATTGGTTAATTTTACATGTTAGTATTTTTTTGATAATTTTCATTTATTGATGTTAGTAATATATACACTGTAGAGCTGATTTTATTCAATTCCGAGTTAGTGAAAAATAGATAAAAATAAGGAAAATATGGTGATATACATGTGATATTTACAAGTGAATTTGGCTTCATATTTAATGCAAATATGCATGTTAAAATGCAGACATTAATTGTAAATGCATGAATGAGAATAATGCAAAATAAGTGGAGAAATGCAACTAATTACTCTGGAACAAAACTCTATTTTCAACTTTTGAAGTGATGAATCGCAGATTAATTAACCCCCTATACTTAAACCTTGCTCGTCCTCGAGCAACTAAAATGAAATGCAAAAGTGAAATGATTTTGAATTCCATGCCAAAGTCATGAACAAAAGATGAAAATGGAGCTCGACTCGACCTTTGGATTAATGATCAAACTAACGTGGAAGACTTATGTCGGTATTTTAGTCATCGACAATAGTTTTTTTAGCGACCACATGTTTTACTTTACCTATTTTCGAATAAAATTGATGACGGTTTTGTAAAAGATTACCGCTGAAAGTCTATTCATGGCGGTATATATAAAATCTACAGTTGTTCTAAACATGTTGTCATATATGTTGGCGACTGATTTATATCGAGGATAAGAACCATCGTCATAAATATGCAACCGTCGGCAGAAAGAAACTTCCCCGTGGGTCAATAACTATTGTAGACATGTCGTGATACCACGACATGTTTCGACTATCAACAACGGTTATATAAATTGCCGACAATGGCTTAGAGAATCATCGATGGTTCATCATCTTTTCTCGACAGCTCTTTAAACCATGGCAATAAGTTTATGCACAAAATAATGGTGGGATATAGACAACCTTTTTTTAACAAAAGATAATTTTTATTGCACTGTAAGAATACATGGAAAAAAACACATCTACTTTATATTCCTACCACCATATTAAGGAATACAAGAATATTACTAAGATCATATATCTAAATCCCTCTTCATCTCCCTTGCAACATCCCTTGCTTCTCACAAAGTTCTCTCATGATTTCTCTTGTTTCTCTCTCGTCATCCCCACCAAACAATTGTTGTAATGGTATGGCTCGTGTCCAAACAAGTTTGACCATTAGCTGCTATATTAGTAAGTATGTCATTAGGAGTAGAATTCTGGATTTGCAATCTTTGATCCATGATTTCCTCCCAAACTTCAGCCATAAACTCGCATCGGAAGAAAAGAAGGATGGATGTCTCCTCCTCTTTACCGCATAATGAGCATTCCATGTTAGTCACAATCCCCTACATTGTCGATCTATCCTTTGTTAGAAGTTTGTTGCGTCAAGCTAAAAGAAGTGTGCGTCCCCATTTGGAGACTTGTCCCTTTCTTTAAGTAGTTCGAAGTGTCGGCTCACGAATACCATGTACTCTTATCAAATCTGGCATCCCCTTCATCATTGATGTACCATGTTTAGTAACAGGCCACTTCCATGCATAATGATTTCACTCCTTATCGTGGTAAATTTTTCAATAAAGAGTAGTCTCATATTAAGCATACACTTCCAAAACCTTGAGTCCCTATTACGCTTTTGAGTTGTAAAAAACTTGTCATTTGTTCCATGACGTTTCTGCATCCACGAACTCCAAATAGATATGTTTCCCCTGGTAACAAAATGATGTACCTTCTTACACGTGATTGCTAAGGACATCTCCTCCAAATTTTTAGGACCCAGTCCTCTTTCCTCTTTTGAAAGACAACATTCTCTCAAATTCAATAGGCGAGCTTTATTTCCCCATATAAAATTTCATTGTTGAATAAATGATGCTCTTCACAATTTTCTTTGGTAGGATGGTGCATTCTAATCAAAACTGTGTAAGACTTTCTTCCATCCATTTTTCTCATTGGACCCTTCCCATTTTTGAAAGCATTCTCCTATTTATCTTGTCTACAACTTGTTGGAAGATGGTACTAGTACTCCTGCCCGAAAAGAGAGGTGTAACAAGATATGTTGAAGGAAGGCGCCCCTCTATCATGCTAATGGCAACCACCAAGATAGTTTAATGACTGCTACTAATAGTACTTTACGGGTGGTTCTTATGCGGAACCGCCTACATTACTTAATATGGTCAGTGGTTCCCAGCCAATCGTCGAGGATATGTCGTTGTCAATCAACGTTTTTGTAGCATTGAGGTCACACATTAATGGATGGGTTAAGTTAAACTTCCAAATGCAATGTAACAAGAGGAAGTAAAGCTGTCGAACATTGATGACAATACAAGAAACTTGACCTATGACAATGAATAATTTGAAAATCCTCCAATGTTAAATACATAACAATGAATATTATTCATTATAAAATTAGCTTTTGTTCTTCTAATTAGCAATGTATGCCATATTTGTTGCTAAATGTTCATATAACAAAGATTTGTCTGTTGGTTTATTCATTACATTTTGTACAAGTCATCGCTAATCTTAACAAAGATTAGAAGAAAACGTCAATGGATAACCATTATTATATGATTCCTTGCTAGAAGTATACCAAAAATACCATAATCATTGTGAATTTAAAGAAGCAAGTAACAATATTACTCGTCGTTATATATTTAACTGCAGATGATATGACATATCGAATTAATCATTGCCTTAGAATAATTTTGTTGTAACTTGAGCATATACAGTGAAGGATTGAATAGCATGTATATAGCGAGGGAGCCTGTAGCTATAATTAGGAATGGACATTGTTACTCGGTTGCTTAAGCTATCTAACATGTGGGAGCAATAGGTGATATCCTTAATCAAGTGGAACATATCACGTTGTTGTGGGATAAATTATCTTGACATTCAAAATAGCAGCTCAAGAATTCGTTCGTTGGCGGGCTTCAATCGTCAGGTGTGCTCAACTTGGTAATAATGCATGCATGAGATATATTCAATTATTACTGCAATCCCGGAAAGTTGCACCATTATAACTTCTATCAAGCTTTGAAATCTACGATTCAAGGAGTCTATATATTGCACCGAAAAAATGACATAAAGGGGAATCCGGAAAAAAATTGATCAAATGGAGACGGCACGAAAATAATTCTCAGAATAGAGATATATCGGCTAAAGATTTGTCATGGTGCGGTAAACTATTTGCCGCATCACATGGGCGAGCAGGATGGGTCGGGAAGCCAGATTTTTCACCGTGGATGCGTGTTTTGACCATCCATGTGGCACGATAAATAGTTTGTCGCACACGACAAACGATTTGTCGTTTGAGACATAAAAAGTGGTAAACCATTTACCGATATATATCTATTATAAGAATATATTTCAAATCTTATCGTTCTGAGTAATATTTTGCGGAGAATAACTCTCAAATGCTACACAAACTGGTCCATTGAGCCAATTGTAGGAAGGGACCGACGACCACTGAGGTGTTGTGGTCTGTTTGGCAGCACGCACACCCAAACATATATACACGTACAAAGGAGGGAGTCGGTTGGCTGATAGGGGTGACAGATAGGAGGTTCCTTTCCATGGAGAGTTGGGTGCCAAAAGAATAAACATATCTCAGTGGCCCCACCCTAATATATGTGCATAGATAAAGAGAGGTTATTTTGTAGTTAGCTTGGCCATTCTCATGGGCAACTGGCAGTGGGCTGTGGAAAGCGACCACACGTATATGGATCGTGGATCGGTCTACATGAATTATATCTACTAAGGAGCTATGCCGTCCATTGGAGATCGACCTCCAGATTGGATTCATTGTCGTCGATCTGTCGTTGAGCTGTTAGGATGCCTGTTGCTTGTTCTATCCTCTTACTGCTCGCTTTCTTCTCTCTGTTGGTGGCAGCATATGTCAAAGATTCGACGTTAAAAATCTGAAGGTGATATAAATCCTAATCCTGTTAATTGAGTTGTATTTTATGTAAACTCCTCTTACGAGAATATGATTAGATTTGTAATTGGACTATATATGGAGTAGTTGGAGGTATCTCCACATCACCACAAGAGAAGCAGCTAGCAATACTAATCGGGACTGAGAAAGAGAGAGCGAGAGAAGAAAAGGAAGAGAGTGAGGAAACAGATAGAGTTGTACTCGTATATTGATCTTCTTAACGATGTTTGTTCTATAGTGGTCGCGGGAAGTGAACGACCACCATCATATCATATTATTTTCTTTTTCACTTGCTTCCTTGATTGTGGCTGATTGCACATCTGAAAAATCCCCAAAAGCTTATATGGGAGCTGAGGCAATATCTATTCGTCCCCAACACCATATTCCATCATCAGGCAATCAAATCATATAACCGTATAGATTGGAAATATGTGGTCTGTTCCATATACTTATCAACTTTGCATTTATTTGCTTCTTATCAGTCTTTCGACTTAAAAGATATATTCATATCCAATTATTTCAAAGGGACTGTACCCGGGGTGTGGCCAACTAGCTGCACCTGACCATTTTTTTCATTAGTTTTTTTGTATTTTTGAAATAAAACCTGCGGAGATTTAAATCATCATATATTCCCATGGTCTCATGCCAAATTCAACTAAATTCGACACTTTTATCATCTTCATTAAGACTAACACATTTTAACGGTCTTAAAATTGCTGAAATTGACCCATATCAAGATGGGCATATTAGAAATATTTGTTCTGAATGAAATTTAAAACATATATTCCACTCAATAGATTAAGTAAATATACATAGGTTTCCTTCAAAAAAAGTCAGAACTCAATAAGAAAAATGATCGAGTGTAGCTAGTTGGTTGCACCATTGGTGTAGCTCCCCTTTTCCCTATTTCAAATATTTTTTAGAACTTCATTAATTTTCATCTTCTAAATTAGCATGGCCTGATCATTTGAATTTTGATAAATATAGAGAATACGAGTACTTTTCATCTAAATATTTTAATATTGGATTTAAAAAAAGAACTACAACAACTATAATAGGTAGAGATGAAAACAATCGGATACATATAAGAATATATTTATAATTTTATCCTTATTTATTTAAAATACGAATACTAATGTGGATACATATATTGACGAATATGAAAATTGTGTTACCATATCCTTAAAAACGAATATGAATCATATATGATTTATAACATAAATATTTAATATATTAACTCAAATATACATAATTTGGATGGTTTACACATAAAATAGACATATTGAATGTATTTTTTCGTAACATTTATATCAACAAGGATGAATGCAATAACATAATATTGTCACACATTGTTATTAATAAACCTATGACTATATTTATGTAATAAAACAGATATACGAACACGAATATTAATGAATGCTAAAGTGACATCCATATCCTCATCCCCTTTAAAATGAATATGAATGTAAAATATTTATAAAACGAATATGATAATAGATTGGATACGGATATATTCGTATTTGTTTTCATACATAATGGCAGGGATAGTGGGTTTCTCTATTGCATAGAGGGTGACCACATCAAAACACATACTCATCTGATAAATTGAAACCAGGTTGGGCTTGACCAAAAAATAATGTTAGCTCTTTGTTGGGCATTGTAAGCCCAATTTACATCCTTGCATAGATTTGAGAATATATGACGCGGAAGGACCCACATGTCATCATGTGAGTGGTCAAGGAGTATATCTCATCCAAATATCTGTTATTGACATGATCAACAAGACATGCAATATACAGCAATTTTTCGGATCCATACGAATCAATAATAATGCATCGCATATTAACAAAATAGTAAACATATTAGAGAAGAGATCACCGAAGCATCCATGAAGGATTGTTCCTAGAGAGGATATCTCCCTCACAATATTGATGCGTAAGGTATTGACGATCCGCTCTCAGGATACAATGACTCACGATATTCATCCATGCACGTCGACGAGATCGTCCTCGAGAGTACCTTAGAGAACTGCAGTCGAGAGAAGAGGAATTGTCGCAGTCGTAGTGGAAGAACATAGATGAGAACAAGAAAATTTCTTGTATGAAAAGAAAATGAGCTTCCCGGGATAGGTATATGCAGACCTAGCACGCGACCTTTCATATTCAGATTAATGCCCTTCAATGTGTGTCTCTTCAGATTTTGAAATGACGGATAAGTTCGCCGTTGGGTCAAGTCAATTCGAATTGCCTCTCCCAAGCTGATGCTGGTCCTCCAGTCCTCATCTCTACTATTTCTACAAGGTCTTGGGGTATGAAATCATATATAAGTCCACCAAAGTTGTAAAACTACTAGATGTTGTACTAAAACTCTACTCGAACTCTCCTTGTTTCAAATTTCAGAATTCTCAACTTTCCCTCCAACATAATTTGATTTCTCACTTGAAACCAATTTGATTCCCAATGTAATTGCATGGATTTACCAAGATAAAATCTAATTATATTAAATTTAAATACAACAATCTCCTATGAATTCATTAATTTGAAAAAGAGACTTAAAAAGAGTCAGATGATATCTTTTGGCTACCACACTTTTCTTTCACTAAATGTATCTTCTAGTTTAGACCTCTACTTGAATTTACTACCTTCACCTAAACAAGAGTGAAGTGAAGTATATCTTGAACTTTAGACATTAGTGTTAAATTATAATGTAGCAACAACAAAGTGTTGTTCTTGATACAATCTTCAGGTTTGGTGCTACTAAAGGTCATGCACCTTTATCTTGTTTCATGAGTGTACTCAGGAAAGACTCTCTTTATTTAACTGCGACCTATAGTGACACTAACATAGATGATGTTCTCCAAGAATGCACTGCTAACATCCTGCACAAAGGTTGAACTCATTCAGAGCCTGCGCCCTTCCAAAACTTACAGCTTAAATGACAATCATGCTTCCAGAGATAAGAGACTCACGCATAAACATTGAAACAAGAGTGCCAACTAGTCTCCAAATAGTTTGTTGTTACCACATTGAACCTACTTTGTGCAATCTCCACTCAGATAGGTTGGGTTGCTACTGTGGATAACTCCCAATGGGCCTCAGTCACATTCCAAGCCTAGACTTTAGGATTAAAGATGTATCAAGTTCATTAGCCAATGGATATGTCGTGTTATCTTTGGATCCAACAAAATCCACAATCAACACTCCTCAAGATACAAAATCCCTTAATGTATTAAGTCTTTTTTGAATGTGCCTCCTAGTTTTCTGATTGAACTTTGAACTCTTAATCTTGACAATTGCGGTCATATTGCCAGAATGTATAGAGATCATAGGAACTGCATGACCTATCATGGGAATTTTGGAAAGAATTTTCCTTAGCTATTTAACCTCAATTCCAGTGGTGCCCACAACACACAGCTCAACCTCACAAGTAGAGTGAACTATAATAGTTTGCTTCACATACCTACAGGAGACTAAACTGTCTCCAATGGTAAATACATACCCGATAACATTATTATCTAGCTAACATTACTATATCCTTCTAGTACAGATGGATGTCTACCATAATGCAAACTAAGGGAAATAGCTAGTTCCCTTCAAGTACTTCAGTACTTGATCTAGAGCCTCCTGTGAGTACGCTAAGGATAGCTAGTGTATCTACTCTACTTTGCAATCGAGAATGAAATATCAGGTCTTGTGCAATTTGCAAGATACAATAAACTTCCTCTTACATGTGAATACCTTAGTTGAGTTACAAGTACTCCACTCTTGTTCTTAAAAAGTATTTTGGATGAATCAAAAGGAGTGCTTACAGATTTGCAATCTTGATATCCAAATTTCTCAAATGCCTTCTTAACATGGTGAGATTGAGAAACTACAATCACATCAACTTACGTTGTCAGTTCGAGCTACACGATCACATCAACAACACAAATGTCCTTCATCTCAAGCTTACTACTTAATAACATATTTGTCTCATTAATAATCCTCAGATATGATCCAAGTAACAACATGCCATCAACATACATGCACAATATAATACACTATCACCTTTCACATTGGAATAGACACACTTGTCGGATTCATGAACCTTAAAGCCATATGATAAAATAATTTTGTCAGAATTTTTATGTTATTGTATTGGTTCTTGTTTCAATCTATAAAGGAATTTAACAATCTTGAAAACATTTCCCTCATTCTCAAGAGTCATAAGCCCATTAGATTGATCCATATAGATCTCCTCAAAGTCGCCATGCAAGAAGGTGGTTTTTACATCGATCTGATGGATAGAGAGATCGCATACATATGCCAATACTATAAGCATCCGGATTTTGACCATCCTAGTCACATGAGAACAAGTATAAAAATAACAGATACCTTCCTTTTGCTTAAAGATCTTAGCAACTAATCTGACTTTTTAATTTTCAATTGATTTGTAAGATTTATCTTAAATTCCCAATTGCACCCAATGGTAGAGCATCCCTTGGGTAAATCAGTCAGTTCCCAAGTTCCATTATCCATAATGGAATCAATCTCAGATTTGATGGCTTCCTTATATTATTTTGCTTCAGATGAAGCCGTGGCTTCCTTGTAACTTAGTGGATCACCCTCGATCTAGTAGACAACAAACTCACTACCTAAATTCTTGACTATCTATGGTCATTTACTCCTCCTTGGCTCAATTTCTTTTGAATGGTCATTGGATTCGGGTTGAGACTCAACCTTACATACGTTATCATTTCCACTTGATCTGGAATAGATCTTGATGTGGAGGCAATGTCATTGGTCATATTCTGAGGAATTCCAATCTTCATAGGGAAGACATTGTCAAAGAAGGTAGCATCACGAAGCTGAACAATGGTGTTGACATCTATGCCATGTATCTCTGATGGAATTACCAATAACTTAACACATTGAAATACCTTAAGATTGATTTTATATTTCTTCAAAATTCAAAAGGACACCTTTCCATATATCTTGGAGGATTCGTATTGAGAATATGGCAAGTCGTATTTAAGATCTCTCCCCACATATAGGTTGGAAGTCCATAATATTGTAGGAGAGCATTGACCATGTCAGTTAAGGTTCTATTTTTCTGTTCTGCTATCACATTTTATTGTTGTGAATATGGAGCAGTAACTTCATGAATTATACTAAACATTTTGCATTATTCATCTAACAAGTTAGATGTATGTTCACCTCATCTGTCCGACCTAAGACGTTTAAGAAATTTTGCTATCTGTGTCTCAATCTCATTATTAATAGTAAGAAATTTCTCTTAGGCTTCATCCATAGTTTTTATTAGAAACACGGAGCAGTATCTACTCCCATCATCTATAAAGGTGATAAAGTATTTCTTATTGGTACTGGTCAGCACATTATTAAACTGACATATATCTGTGTATACTATATCCAAGATTTCACTATCTCTAAAGACATACTGAAAAAACTTCCTAGGTTTCTCAGCTTGTACACAAATTTCAAATTTTTGAGTTTTATCAACATTACATTTAGGGATCAACTCTAAAATCATCATTCTTTTAATTGAATTCAAGTTTGCATGTCCCAATCTACCATGCCACATATCACAAATACTAAATAATTAATAATATGAGACATAGAATTAGATCATTCAGTACCAAAAATATTTATCGAATCAATATTTTCTGAATCACATCTAATTCTAAACAACAAATCAAAATTGGACAAAGAGTATTTTTCCATAAAAAAATTCCATGCCTCAAAATAATAACTTTATTACATTGAAACTTCAATTCAAGATCATTCCTAACTAAGATGGAGCCAGATAAAATATTCGTATTCGTATTAGAGACATGCAACATCATATGAAAAATCCAAACACATCTAAAGGAGAACCTCAAATTGACTTGTCCTAACCCTAGCACCCTAGCCGCAAAATCGTTTCTCAACTTCACAGTCCCACCACTTCATATCTCATAAGAAAAAAACAAGGTTATGTCAGAACATATATGCATATTGGCTCCCGTATCCATGATCTACTCATTAGGATTATGGATATGGTATAGTTTAAATTTTACAGAGGCATATCCCTCACAAGGCCCAAGTCTTGTAGTGATCATATTTACTTGAGTAATCTCATCTGTAGTCCTTGGTTGAGCCTTTAAGGACAGACAATCTTTCTAACAATGGTCAACCTGATTACAATACCTACAAGATTTATTCTTCGCCTTTTTTTGCTTCTTGCCCTTTGGTTTTATTTTTCTGTTAATATCAATTTTAATCTTCGCTTTGCCCTTTGAGGACATGAAGTTGGCCTTAGTTTGAACATATACAGGAACCTGATGAATCTCAGTTTCATCATCTTTGTTCTATCATTTTGGCCTTAAAAACCCTAGTAAATGCATGTAAATACCCTTAATTCATGCATTTTATTATTCAAGCATTCGTGTACAAATTGTGTAAAATATGATTTTTAAATCCAAAATTATGGAATAAAGAAAAGAAAAAGAATAAAATATTGCAAATATTTTATGACCCGAAACCTCGAGACCTAGGCATCGCGATGACTAGGTCGACAAGGAATAAAGTAGGGGGAGATATGGGCCAAAATACAATAAAAATCCTTTTATTTAATTCATTCTTTATTCATTTTGAGACATATTTTTAGTTCCACTTCTTATACTTCAAATAAAGAAACTTTGAACATGAAAGTTGTAAATAATAAAACATAGAAAATACAAAATTGATTTCATATAAAGATAATACACAGTGTATAAAATACAGTCAGAATAAATTTCTGAAATCCCAACTTCCCAGACCATATCTCTCAAATAAAACCTCAAAACATCTCGAAATCACCTTTAATTGTATATAACTTTTAATAAGCTATTTAATGACCATATCTCTCAAATAAAACCTCAAAACATCTCGAAATCACCTTTAATTGTATATAACTTTTAATAAGCTATTTAATGAAGGTGGTTTCATATTTTTTGGAGTTACGGTTTGAAAGTTAGGTTTTGGATCCCTATTGTATACTTTGTACCGATTAAAATATTCATTTTATTTATTATTCATTATTTTTATAATTTTGTAAATATTATTTATAATATATGTGTATATTAAAACATGAATAGAACATAAAGAAAATGCAAAAATAAAATACTTGTATTAAAAACATAGATGAAATACCAATAAGTATACATATATAGATATTACAACTATTTATTTAATTGTATATAACACATCAGGAAAATAAAATAAAAATAAATTTAAGTTTATAAAAATAAGTTACAAGTATATAAAATAATAAAATATAATCAAATTAAATATACAAAATAAAAATAAAAATAAAACAATAAAATATATAGATGAATATACCCGTATATAACGCATAAAAGGAAACTTGTAATTCCAAAACTCAAAAAAATAAATAAAAATCATAATAAAATACCTTATAAAATAACAAATATTTTTCATTAAATAACCTAAAATTAATAAAATTGTTTATTTTTAACTGATTTTACAAATCTTTTCTCCAGGCTTTTTCCTTGTTGGTTCACATGGACCAACCAGGAGGGTCGGAGAGTTTACCCCCAGTCAACTCTTTGACCCGCTGCTTGCGGCTTTGTCAGAAGTGCGTTTGGCCTCTTCTTCTTGGATTTTGGAGGGCGAGCCTTTCCTCCTTTCATGCCGAGTCCTTGACCACTTTTTTCTCCTCGATTACCCACTTTACACGCCCTACGATTACATCGTGGAATGAATCGTCACAACGTCTGATATCCATCGATCTTTGAGCGCCCTAACCCTGCTTGCACAAAATCTCCTCTATTCTTCCATCTCAGTTGGAACCTCTTTCGACCTAGCTTCGCTTCCCTTTCTTGCGTTTTGGGTTGAAGGGTGTGACAGACCCTTCCCCTGCCATTGAGAGCAAGGTCCAGCATGGTTTGGAGCTCTTCCACCACCTTCGGCGAGCCGTCGCCGTAGAGGTTAGCTTCCTGGTCTCCTGGCCGGTGAGGTACATTTTCTTTATCGCGTTTCTAGCATAGCTTAGCTTCCTAACTTGTTTCTTGCATGATTTAAGCTCTTTAATCACTTCGTTAGCCATAATCTCCACCCTCGATGTTCGTCGGAGCTAGCTCTGGGAAACTCCACCACCGCATATCCTGTCATTTCCGCCACACCCTTCCACCTTCAAGAGCTCTCCAGAGCTCCGCATTTTTGTGCTGGCATCTCCCCTGCAGAAAACAACAAGAAAAGAAGCCTTTGCGGGGTGCCTTGAGGACGGGAAAGAGCCTCCAGGTTCGAGACCTTGTCCGACCTTCCAGCGAGGTCTCCGACCATTTTGAGGAGCTCTACATCTTCATCGGAGTCGCAAAAATTTCGGGAAGCTTGTGGTTGGGCATCAGACCGGCTAGGAAGCACGAAACGCCAAATCAAAATCTGCTAGGGGTATGTTCGTCCTCAGTTCTTCGCCCATCATCGAGAGCCACACGATTTCCCCCGTTCTTGGCGAGTAGCAGCTACCGTAGGATCAAAAGCCCCCCGCATCATTGATCGTCATCGTCAGATTAATCCTAGCCGTCCATGCGCGAAGGGGTATCGGAACACCAGGGCTCGCCACGTGTTCAAGTGGACGCGCATCAACCGTCGATCAGCGCATCGCCTTGGGTATTTTGCAACTACATTAAAGCAACTTTTTGTATTTAATAATTAGTACTCAAACATTCATTTACTATTTTATACCTTTGGATCTTTTGCATTTGCACCCCCTAACTTTCAAGAAATTATGTTTTAGTCCTAGCCACGTCACCTCACGTGATGCTTCACCGGAGGTGACATTTTTGCGGCCAGACCCTTCGTCTTTTGTCTATTTAAGTTTAGTCCTGAAACTATTAAATCAAGTTAAAACTTTTTATACAATTTACGATTTAGCCCCTGGTTTTGTAGAAATTGCATATTGATCCCCACCAAGGGCGTACGTGTTGATACACGTGCTTTTGGAATATTCACAGGATAGCCCTCACGACTTTAGCTATTTGTATTCAGTCATGTATCTTTTTGTATGCGATATAAATTTCGTGGAAAAATTGCACTCAGGCCTTAGCACTTTCTGCTATTTATAAAAATACCCTTGTTAGTAATGTAATTTCTCTTTATTATCATTATTTATTTCATGCATATATAACCTCTAAAAATCCTAAAAAATAGCATTAGCTTCTTGTTACAATGTACATTCACGCATGTATTTTATTTCACATTTTTGAAACATTTTCTTATTTATAAAATTTCAAAAACATACATTTCCATCCCTGTTTGCATTAGAAAATCCATAAAAATTATAAAAACTTTTTGAAAATATTTTTTGTTTTTATTTAAGTATTATACAACTTCAAACCAAAAATCATCAAAAAAATGTAAAAAAAATTCATAAAAATTGCAAAACCCCTAAAACCTTTATAAAAAAATATAAAAAATCCGTAAACATTCACAAAAAAATATAAATTCTATTTTTAATTTTTCTTTGTATTATTATATTTATATTAAAATTAATTTGGAGAATTTTGGATACTGTTTACTATTTTTCATCTCCAGTTTAGTTTTAGACATTTATTTTATTCCCTATTTTGAGTATTTTGGACTTTAAAAATACCAAAAAATGAGCAAAAATGCAGAAAAATCATAAAAAATATTAGAAAAATAAAAAAAATCACAATAATATTTTATTTCCTGTATTTTGGATATTTTTACATACTTTTATCTCTCTCTTGCTTCTCTTATATTTATATACTCTATATAATTTTGTATCTTTCTTAAAAAAAAGGAAAATATAAAAATAAAATAGAAAAAGAAATAGAAAAAAATAGAAAATTAAAAATCAAAATAAAAAAATAAAAAATAAAAAATTAAATAAAAATTTAAAAAATAAAAACTGCAAAAATAACACATATAGACAGATACATTACATTCATTTTTGAGCTTCCATTGCCCCGATCTACCTCTTGCTTCCTGTGTTCGACACTCTACACTACTTGTACTATACACATCTTTTGTAGAGTTATAATAAATTTTAACTCCACGTCTTGCTTTTCATTATTTTATCTTTGTTGTGGGTTAATTGTTGACCAATTGGGGTTTTGTGAGAGGTCGCCACAACGACTTTGTGTCCGCTTTGTGTGAGACATATCTTAACCCTCGCAAAAACTCGATTAAGAACCACATGCTTTTGCTTCATGTGTTCCTCTTCTATTCAATTGTCATCATCAAATCATCCATAGAGAATTTTCCCTTTCTGTGTTTCATGGTCATACCAAAGTCTTTCCAAGACTTAGAAATTTTTTCTACAATGCACATGAGTTGAAACTTCTCAAAAAGTTTCATTTCAGTAACTCCTAATATACAGAGTAAGAGTAAAATTCATGTGCATGTTCAAAAATCAATTTTCCTTCAGCCATAGAAAACTTCAAGAACTTTGCAATCCACGATGTTATAATCCATGTCCAGTTCACCCTAGAGTGCCTTCATAGTTTGTGTGGACGAAGTATATGTTAAAAAATGTGTTGGATAGAGTCAACAAGAAGTAGCCATGACATATATGGTCGCGTTCTTTGAAACAAAAAATACTAATCAGTAGGAGTAATTTATTCATCCTTGATAATGAAAACCGCAACAAAAGTATCGATATATAAGTCAATCAAAATTTTAGAACTACTAGATGTGGTATTAAAACTCCACCCAAATTCTCTTTATTTCAAATTTGGGAAAATTCTCAACTTTTCCTCCAACATAATTTGATTTCCCACTTGAAATCAAATTGATTCTCAATGTAATTGTACAAGTTTACCAAGTTAAAGCCTAATTACATTAAAGTTAAATACAACTATATTTTCAAGAAAGTATGCATTCAGGTGGTATGATTTTATATTTACCCACCAGGTAGGGATGAAAATGAATTGGATGTGACTATTTCCAAATCCTTGTTCACTTCATCTATATCAGGTATGAATATAGATATGGATATGAGTCGGATATGAATTTAGCAAACCATATCCTAGCATAATCAAATACGAATTCGGATTGAATACTCATTGAATTTGAATCCGTATCTAATAAAGAGTGAATATGAGTGGAATAAGTGCCAAGTATAAAATTATTTAAGGAAGATGCCATTACAATACACATACACATGTACTATAATAAAAACATTTAGCCAATCAATAAAAGTTATATATGTAGAGGAACTTCTCTAAAGATATAGATGTTAAGGGGTTGAAGTCTATTTGAGACTTCTTCTATTAGTGATCCCTATGAAGTTGTCAAGGGAAAGATACGTAATGACTGTTGAAGATCAAGGGGATGCATGGACTTGGGTTTAGCTTAGTTTCTTACTAACAAAATAATATATATGTGTGTATATATATGTATATGTATATATTATTTCGTATTTGGATATTCGGATCCAAATCTTTTGGTTGTTGCCATATCCATACCCATGTTCAAAACTTTTTACAACTAGAATCCATATTCGATTAATACTTGAATATAGATATCCATATTCGATATTTTTTTCAAATATGATAAGCGAATATTCATACATATCTATATCCACTAGGCCACATCCACCTCATGATGCCCTTGAGAGAGGCTAACTCGTTATAGGGTTCTCTAGAACAATCATAATATGCGTTCATCTCACAGTAATTATCAGCCATCCATTCATTAATTTTATATTAAGAAAATGTATTAAATATTTGGACAATATATAATGAACAAATTATGACATTATTCTTCATGAAGTATAGTGATTCATAGGGGTGCGCATGGATTGGACAAAATATGTAATCCAATTCAATTGTATTGGCTTGGTTCTTATCATTGTAATGGATTGAATTGGAAATTTTCAAATCCTTTAAAGTATGCATTGGAGCATATCATTATCACAATCTGATTCGATCCAATCAGTTATCCATTAACTTGCATGTGCAAGTACGTGTGTATGTGTTTGTGTGTGTTGATATGACTTGAGTCCTAACCACTTGTTGGACTGCTGATGTGACTGATATGTGTCCTGGATTCTGATTAGCTGAGAGATATTGGGTCAAAATTGCTGACATGTCTGATTTGTGTCATGCCTTCTGACTGGCTGAGAACTCTTGGGTCAGGATTGATGACATGTCTGATTTGTGTCTTGCCTTCTGATTGGCTGAGAGTTGTTGGGTCAGGATTGCTGATGTGTCTGATCTGTGTCCTGCCTTCTGATTGGCTGGGAGCTATTGGGGGTGGATTGCTGAATATAAATAATATTCTTCTGATGTAGTATAAAAGAGGCCTTAGGGCCACTAGATACCGCAATCCTCATTCTAATCCTATTTCTCATCCCATATATGTACCTTCTCAGTACCATCTATGTTACCTTTTACTACATATAGTGAATTGATCACAGTCGCCCAAGGATGTAGCCCAATATATGGGTAACCTCATAAATACTTGTGTTTGCATCTTGCTTGTTTGGTCATTTTTGTGCGTGTTTGCTTGAGTGATTCACACAAACTGGTATCAAAGCTTCATGTTCCGTCAGAATCATCCAGCAAGATGGCGTCACACAATCTGAAGATCATGAAGTTCACAAGGAAGAATGGATTCAGTCATTGGCAAATCAAAATGCATGATGGAGTCGTAAGGACTATGACAGAAGTATGTTGTATTCCTGATCTGAGGAATAACCTGATATCCCTTGGAGCCTTGGACTCTATAGGATACGTGTACAATGCTAAAGGTTGAGTCATGCAAGTTGTCAAAGCTCGAGTTGTTTTCATCGAAGGCAACAAGCAAAAGACCCTGTGTCTTGCAAGGGTCTATAGTTCCTGGGAGTTAGTGTTGGACATGCGAGCCCACGATGAGCCATTATACAATAAATGTTATTGCAAATAACATTCCCTGATTTGAAATGAAGAATAACTAATTTACATAATAGGTCTCTTAGTACAATTAAGGTTATGTGACATGACCAACTTAGTAGTCATACAGTTGTTGATTCAATAATTGAATCATAGAAGTTGGCACTTGGATGAATATCTAAGGAGTTAGTTTGAGGACTCGTCAAGCACCGTCAAATGATTATTAAGAGATGATCTCCAACCTGAGAAGGAGATGGTAATCCTTTCTCTAAAGGCTGATGTCTAACCAACCTCTTGATGCATGTCCTCTGCATAGGAATAGAGATTTGGAGGTGTTAGATAAGTTAGGTCAAAAAGTTGACGTTAACAAGATCGAGATAACCAAAGTTCTATGTCGTATGCTGCCACAATATAGGCACGCATCCTCTGACCGGAGACAGATGTGTTGCTATATGTCTGAGTATGTACATTTGGCATACCAATAGGTTGATGATCTAACCAAGGTCTACACACCGACGCGCTAGTATGCATGCAAGGGCATATGAGTAATACGATCTCTCAAAGGGATCGTATAGGTTCAATACTGAACCGGAAGACATGAGCTAACTCATGAGATATTGGGAAAGATCAAATTCTGTACACTATCGTCTCGCTTTGGAAGTTTAACTGAATTTGTAGGTTTGACGTGAAGAAGATATTGGATCTCGTGTAGCGAGATCAGGAGATTCACCACTTGCATCATCAACATGGATTGTGAGAAGCACGTGTTTCATAAACGTACTCGCAAGCATCTCCTCTGTCAGATCGGACATTAGACAAGAGGTCTCCTTGTTTAGAGACTCGATCGCAACCACAATTCAAGAGGTAACATTAATACTTGTTTTTGGTTTAGATGAAATGATCTGAGAAGCGTTCTTGGACATGTGGTTTCATCGCTTGAAATTTTTTTAGTTTCTGTTGCCCAAAGAAACTAATACGACCAGTCGCTCCCGACCACATTCAATGTGATCCTCACGCTTCCGTGATATGATTAAGGATCTAACCATATTCTTCAAGTGGTATCAGAGCCAGGTTGGAGGTTTTGGATGCGATCCATAAACCTAGGAAGACTTGGGTTCATTAGGGTTTGCGAAAGTTTTCTTGCATTTCATTTTCACATCTCTATTTAATGAAATTTTTGGCCCTGATTAAATTGTTTAAACACAAAAATAACACTTATGTTATTTTCTCCATTAAATAAGAAAACCGTGGGATTTGAATTTTCATGATTTAGTATATGTTTGCTCAAGTTATGATCATTTTAGTGAACATGTATCCATTATTTCAGGGATTACGAATCTTAACGTAATTATGGAGTTAATTGTGGTTTTAAAATACTTAGAAATACATACAAATCATTTAAATTCTATTGCAAATCAAATTAACAAACTTTGAAAACTTATCTTGCATGATTTGGATTTAAATTGATTGAGATATGCTAATTTTAGTAAGTGAGGGTCACTGCTGAAAATTACTTTCCAAATCAAGAACCTTGTGTCATTTAATCAATTAACGAAATTAAATGGTTTAATTTCCTGGAATAATTATGGATAAATATTTGTTAAATAGTTGATAATAATTATTTCCTTAAATGACATTGCCTTAACCAATAGTTGATTAGATATGATCTAGATCAAAATTTTGTTACATGATCTACATTCCAACAAACAAAGTTGCTTGAATAGGATTGGAAATTTGTTTAACAAATCTCCTTATAATATAAATCAAAATGATTTTGATTATTATATGGTATAACTTCGGTTGAAAATCGATTATCATCTCAAGTACACAATGATTAATTTAGCATTATCTTTTCTTGAGGTGGATATGGTGTCTAATCGAGGAGCGTTGGGGTAGCAGGTTGCATCGTTTGCGATCTATCCACTCCCGTCAGTACTGACCATGACAGCGGGTAGGGACTTGATAATGTAGGAGAGATCACAATGTATTTTTCTAATTATTAAAACTTGAATAATACATATTTGAGATAATACCGTATTCCAAGTAACAATAAAAGAATGTTTGTTGGATATTAATTTGATCATCGATTTAATGTGATTAAATTGATTGGAATCCAATTAAAATTAAAATACTCTATTATGAATAGAGTTGTGATTTGATGGAATTAATCGTAATGAATATGATTCATAATGATTAATTATAATTTGAACGTGATATGGAGGATCACATAAGTGACGTCCATGATCTCCCATCAAGGTAAAGGCTTCCGTCGTCAGGGATTGTATGTAGGAGACGCCTGTCCGAAGTGACAACTCCTATATACAAGCGTATCTGGATCAGGCTCTTTACTTCTTGAAAGATTAAGGTCGTATGCATAGTGACCCTAATATTGTGTCCTCATATTATTGAGGCAATATTGGATTGTGCATTGAGAGTACTAATCATGTTGATGGTTGGTTCAATTAATGACGGATCAACATCATCTTAGGGGCAGTGGGCCCAGGTGTTAAAGATCGAATTGGGAATGCAAGTTGGACTTGCAAGGCGGAATATGTTCCTGCTTCTTTTTATCCGAGTTACATGATCTCATATTATTGGGATGCAATAAAGATAAGTAAGGAGATCTCAGATCTTGCTTGAGATATAACGGTAAGTATATCTCTTACGTTGAAATTGATTAAGGGAATGAACCTTCAGTGTTGACAAGGCAAGATAACTTTGATACGAAAATTCCTATTTCAAAGTAATATATATATATTTATATATATTTATGTAAATTTCTTATTTCAGATAATACTTCATTAAATCCACTCAATACTATACTCAATAATAACCATTAAATCATCATGGATTGGATACATGGTCAAGATATTGTACTTGCAATTGGATACATATTGTATATGGTTGCAATGTGCAAGTTTCCTGGTAATAATGATGAATGACAATTAAATAGATAACATAACTACTACCCTAAGGTTTATATGTCTCTTTAGTCTTGATCTCTCATTGAATGTACTTTGGAAGTGACATGTCTATGATGATCTCAATTGTTAAATAATCCTTATAAAATCTAAGAAGATGATCTGGCATACATATATGCTCTCAATATTTAATCATGAATGACATGGTTCACTGCATTATGCAAAAGGGTACCTCTATAAGAGATGATGTATTCAAAATATTTGAGTACCTACTAGAACTAATATTTTAAGAGTTTTGATAGATGTAGATACGATGAATGTCATTATTCTACTGTCTATACTCAAGTCATTCATGAAGCTTCATAATATTCGTAGTGTCTGATTTGAATGAAGCATGAATAAATGTTGAAATGCTCTTATAATGAGATCTTTTGACTTCAACATAAGAGATCCTTTGTCTTATGAAATGGTTGTTTATAAATGAAAGGAGCGTAATGGATGCATGGGTCGGACCCATGTAAGAAGCAAAGGCAAAGAGTTGACGATACTTCTGTGACTTCCATATGACATCCGAAGAATTGGATGAATGCCAATACTGCAATAAGCTGATGTGTTGATAGTATGAATATCAAGTCTATCTAGAATCCTTAGAGAAGGACTCGGATAATGCATCAGAATAATCTACAAATAATCATTGATATTGACTTCCTTATTTGATAAGATCAAAGTCTAATAATTGTATCTCAATCTTCTAATAACACATGCAATTCGTTGCATATGTTTTGGAAGATTAGAAAATTTCGATTTTATGTTTTTAATAGTCATCCACATGGATATTGATGTAGTTGCAACAATCTCTATTTGATTGATATACTTTCAATTTCAGTGGGAGAGTCCATAATCTTAGATAATATCTCTATGATCTAGATATTAGAATACATTCATTTTTTATTTCTAAATGTTAGAAGTAAACATGAATTCTGGAATAGATCTATCATAAAGAGTTATGATAGAAATATTTCAGATGGTTATCTGACATCTATAGGACTCTACTAAATTATAAAATTAATAAATGGTTCATTAACACTTATAATACTGAAAATTACACCTTAAAAGATCAATAGAGGATGGAGATCATTTGATAATGATCTAACATCAGGTCTTGGACATTTGTCTATTGATTTGATCAACATACTAGTAAACTATTGAACTTTAGATTGTATAAATGTTCAAAACTTATATACTTGCGAATATTGTATTCACAAATAGAAATTGTCCAATACACCCTTCTCTGAGAATGATGTTAGATGCTGAGGTATTCAAGATCTCATACATATTGATGTATGTGGATCATCTATATCAAAATAAACATTATGGATATGTGATATATGTTGATGATTATTTGTGATATGAGATTTCCTCTTCACCTTAGAAACCTTTGAAATGTTCAAGGATTTCGTAATTTTAGTTTAGAACCAAAGTTTGAAGGAAGATGAGATGAATCTAATCTAACCTAGGTATAACATACCTATTAGATGAATTCAAGGAATACCTTATGGAGATATAAATGTCATTCGTATCTCATTCCTCCTAATAGACCTAAACTCAATAATGTTATAGGGAGGTACAATTGGATCATGTATGATATGATTTGATCAATGATGATTTTTAGCATAATTACCTCTTAGTTTCCGAGGTATATATGTAGTAGAGACTACAATATATATGTATATATATATATATTCTTAATAAGGATCCATGCAAGTAAGCTAGAATCTAGCATCAGAGAGTGCTACTTCATTAGGAAAATAAAGGATGTATTGGATACCTACTTTATGACCTTAAGATTATTAAAAGATGTTATCTCCAAGGATATGATTCTTAGAGGATGACTCTTGTGAGAATCAAGATGAAAATGAAGTGAATGAACTCATTGAATCTTGAGAAGATAATGAGGCTCTTGAAATCGGAAACTAAAAGGACAAAAAGATGAAACACTAATACGTCTTCAAATGAGTTTTTAGGATGGATTCCATGTGTCATCTAAGTCTGATAATGATCTTATTTCATGTGATGAAATTTATAAAGATCATATCATGGAAAGATGGATGTTAGCAGAAAATTCTAAAGTAGACTTCATATACAAGTGTTGTTTATGGACCCTCGAGGATCCACCTATAAGGGTAAAACCTGCTAAGTGTAAATGTATCTTCAAGAGAAAGAGAGAATCTTGTGAGAAGGTAGAGACCTTTAAAGCATGGATCTATCCATGAGATATACACTGAAGAGAAGACATCCCTTCCGATGAGGCTTGCTCTCCAGTGACCATGCTTAAACCCATCAGAATGTTGCTAACTATAGCTACACAACTCGACTTTGACATCTCCAAGATGGAAGTCAATATTGCAATACACTATGAATACCTCTCTGAAGACATTCACGTGAAGTAGACCTAGGGCTTCATGGTTGAGGAAAGCAAGGTGTGCAAGCTAGAAAAATCCATCTATGGACTCAAATAAGCTTCTTGTAGTTGGAACATAAGATTTGATGAAATTATAAATGTTATGATTTTAGATAGAATCTTGATGAACCATGTGAAGCTTAGTGGGAGTGTCATTGTGTTCGTCGTGCTAAATGTAGATAATATCCTAATCATTTGAATGATAATAAGTGTTTTATAATCTAGCTATTCCATGGCTTGAGATATTATCTCAAGGATACCTCTTGAAGAGGGACCGTCACATTTGTAGTACACCTTAGACATATTCCATTCATGGAAAAATCAAGGAAGGCTTCCTTCCCTTAAGATATGGTACCGACCTATCAAAAGGGATAGCACCTCAAAGAGTTGAGTAAGTGAATGCTAAAACGGCTTGCCCTTGTGCATCAGTTATGAGAAGTCGGGTATATGTTTGATGTGTACAAAAGATGTCTGCCATGCAGTGAGAATAGTAAACTGTTACTAATCCTATTATGGAGACAAAACACTTGATTTCAGTAATAACAATAAGGAAAGACTTTAGATATAGTGATCTTTAAGTCTTATCTTCAAAGAAATTAATACTTTATAGATAGTGATCTAAAAGCTCTTAATTGCAAACACCTTAGGAGATAGAGATCTCCGAGAATAAAGTTATTCTCTTAAGGATTATGAAAATGTCAGTTATAACGATTAATAAGTTGTGGTGTCAATGACACTATAATTAATATTGAGTATTGGTTGCACAAGATGCAACATTCACATTGGATGCAAGCATTGTTACTAGGAGATATGCAAGTGCCGTAAAAGGACTTGGCGTAGTCTCTTGGGAACAGAGTGACTGATCGGCTTATATAGATATTTTTCTAAATAGCCTATGATTGTCACATGAGTGTGGATTTGATTATTAGCACATTAATAGCTCTTTGGGTTAGTGGGAGATTGTTGGTCATGCGAGCCCACAACGAGCCATTATGCAATAAATTTTATTACAATTCACTCCTTAATCTGAAATGAAGAATGACTAATTTGCATAAAAGGTCCCTTAGTACAATTAGGGTTATGTAGCATGGCCATCTTAATGATCATACAACTGTTGATTCAATTATTGAATCATAGAGGCTGGAGCTTGGATGAATATCTAAAGAGTTAGATTGTGGACTCATCAAGCACCGTCAAATGATTGTTGAGATGTGATATCCAGCGTGAGTAGGAGATGGCAATCCTTATCTCTAAAGGCTGATATCTGATCGACCTCTTGATGCAGGTCCTCTGCATAGGAATAGAGGTTCGGAGGTGTCAGATTAGTTAGGGAAAGAGTTGACTTAACGAGATCAAGATAACCAAAGACCTATGTCATATGCTGTCACGGTATAGGAATGCATCCTCTGACCGGAGACGGATGTGTTACTATATGTCTGATTATGTACATTTGGTAGATCGATAGGTTGATGGCCTAATCAAGGTCTATATACCAGCGAGCTGGTGTGCATATAAGGGCATATGAGTAATACGATCTCTCAAAGAGATCATACAGGTTTATTATTGAACCAAAAGACATGATCTCAATAATGAGATATTGGGAAAGATCAAATCCATACACGATCGTCTTGCTTTTGAAGCTTGACTGAATTTGTAGGTTTGATATGTACTTTTGGAAAGTATATGATCAAGACCTAGGCATGATATATGCTTTTGGAAAGTATATGATCGATACCGACTCCCAATGATCAAATGAGAAACTTAATGATAAAACTATGAAGTAGACGGTGTAAAATTGATCCAATACTTCGGGTTTAATCTAGGTCTTCCAATATGCATGATGTACATGTATTGAGGATACCTGAGGGTGAGGTGATCATAAACGGTTATATAACCATGACGCTTCCATTCCTAGGGAGTGATGGAAACGGGTCTGAATTTTAGTGACTCCTCTCAGTAAAGAAGTGATCTGATCTTGGTCCAAATGTCGGACATTGATCAGAATGTGATTCAGATGTAATGAGAAGATTAGATTTGCGGTCTTGATTTAATCAAGCATCTGTGAGAGGTCCGCAAGATCTGGATTTGATACGTGATCTCAATATCCAAGTCACTATACGTAGAACAATACAATCGGCATGTTCTTATCTCCAAGTATCCGCAGAGAAAGCACATTATCCTTGAAAGAGTTCAGGATAATTTCATTGTTGATATATGAATCCAAGCATTGAGAAAATTGATAATTGAATGTGATTTAGTTATCATGAATAATATGAATTTGATTCATATTATAAAGAGAGTTATCTAAGATAATTAAATGTGATTTAATTATCAAAGATGTAAATAATGTGAATGTGATTCATATTCTTTGGGAACATGAGAATAGATATCCAAGATGATTAAATGTGATTTAATTATCATGGATATGAATAATGTGGATAGCACTATCTATATTAATCATATATATTATAAATGTGATTTATAATATATAAAAGAGAGCTATTTGTAATTAACATTTGTTAATTAAATGTTGATGTGAATTGGATTCACATTGGACAATTAATTGAAAATATAATTCACATTTTATTCTGGGTTGTGAATGTGATTCACATTTTTTCAATAGCAAAATTGCAATATTCACAAAATAATTATGAATTATTTTTGTAGAATAATTTACAACAAGTGTTGTTGTAAATATTGGATATTTCCATGGAATAATGTAAGCTCATGAGATTACGTAAGATTCCCACCAACTCCCATTAGGACAGGGTGAGGCAATCTCCTTTCCACTATCTCCAAGTTTGATTGATTTAATTTTAGGATTAAATTATATTGATTTATCAATACATATTTAATCTAAATTAAATAATTGTTGTGTTTTTCCAATAAAATCTTGTCCATTGAAAGAAGCACAAATCAATCTCATCCATTGATTTTGTGTAGTCCATGGATTGTGATCCATGCACTCCCAAAACACTATATAAGAAGATGCACCCCTATCTCTTGTAATTTATTACAACTACTTTATATTCTCTCTCTCTCTCTCATTCTCTACACGCCCTATATCTCTCTTTGTTGTGGCCTTCCACCATGGAGCCCTAGAGAGAGTCATTCTCGCCGTAGCATTGTCGTTATGTTGTCGGACTATTTACTTGTGAATCTCCATCTCCTTCAGTGCGCCTCGCTCGTGAAGAAGACATCGGATCTCATATGACGAGATCAAGAGATTCTCCACTTGCATCATCAACATGGATTGCGAGAATTACGCGTTTTATCAACATGCACGCAAGCATCTCTATCGTCAGATCGGACTTGAGACAGGAGGTCTCTTCGTTTTGAGACTCGATCGCAATCACGCTTCAAGAGATAACCCTAATACTTGTTTGTGGTTTAGATGAAACAATCTGAGGAGCATTCTTGGATCATGTGATTTCATCGCATGAAAAAACTTTAATTTTTGTTACCCGGAGCAACTAGTGCGACTAGTCGATGTAATCCGCACGCTTCTGTGATGCGCTTATGGATCTAACCATATCCTTCAGTAAGTTCAAGAGTTGTTTGAAATTGCTCAATGTCAAAAGTTGGCAATAGCCCCAAGGGGGTTGACAGCAGCACGGTGAAGCTTGGAAAAGCTTCTCTGAGGATTTAATTCAAGGTAAATATTATTTATAATTCCTTGATTCCTAATATCTGAATTTCAAGTGAAGTATAGTAGTGGTTAATTCTGTTATATGAGAATTTAGCCCTAGTGGAGTCTAGTAGTGGTTATTCTGCTACTGGACAATTCAACTCATGGTGGAGTATAATAGTGGTTAATCCTACTATATGAGAATTCAACCCCGCTTGAGTCTAGAAATGATTAATTCTGGTAGTGTAGAATTCAACTCATGGAGGATTAGAGTAATGGTTCATTCTGCTATATGAGGATTCAATTCAAGGTGTAGATTGTTGATATGACTTGAATCCTAACCACTAGGATGTGTTTAATGTGTGTCCTGGCTTCTAACTGGCTGAGAATGTTAGGTTAGAACTGCTGAAATGTCTGATTTGTGTCCTACCTTCTGATTGGCTGAGAATTATTGAGTCAAGATTGCTGACATGTCTGATTTGTGAACTACCTTTTGATTGGTTGAGAGCTATTGTGTCAGGATTGCTGACATGTTTAATTTGTGTTTTACCTTTTGATTGGCTAAGAGATGTAGCGATGGATTGATGAATACAAATAGTATTCTTTTGTTGTAGTATAAAAAGTCTTAGGGCCACCAGTTACCGTAATCCTCATTCTGATCCTGTTTCTGATCCCATATATGTCCCTTGTCAGTACGCTCTATATTATCTTTTACTCCATATAGTGAAATCCATCGCCTCCGCCCAAGGACGTAGCCTATTAATAGGTGAACCTTGTAAGTCCTTGTGTTTGCATCTTGCTTGTTTGATCGTGTTTGTACGTGTTGTTGGACATGCGAGCCCACGGCGAGCTATTATGCAATAAATGTTATTGCAATTCACACCTTAATCTGAAATGAAGGATGACTAATTTGCATAATAGGTCCCTTAGTACAATTAGGGTTATGTACCATGGCCATCTTAATGATCATACAGTTGTTGATTCAATTATTGAATCATAGAGGTTGGTGCTTGGATGAATATCTGAAGATCTAGATTGAGGACTCATCAAGCACCGTCAAAGGATTATTAAGATGTGATCTCCAGCCTGAGTAGGAGATGGAAATCCTTATCTCTAAAGGCTGATATCTGATCGACCTCTTAATGCAGGTCCTCTGCAAAGGAATAGAGATTCGGAGATGTCAGATTAGTTAGGTCACAGAGTTGACTTACCGAGATCGAGATAACCAAAGACCTATGTCGTATGTTGTCACGGTATAGGCATGCATCCTCTGACCAAAGACAGATGTGTTACTATATATCTGAGTATGTACATTTAGTAGACCGATAGGTTGTTGGCCTAATCAAGGTCTATATACCGTGGAGCTAGTGTGCATATAAGGACATATGAGTAATATGATCTCTCAAAGGGATCATACATGTTCATTATTGAACCGGAGGACATGAGCTCACTCATGAGATATTAGGAAGAATCAAATTTTGTGCACGGTCGTCTTGTTTTGGAAGCTTGACTGAATTTGTAGGATTGATATATACTTTTGGAAAGTATATGATCAACACCTGGGTATGATATATGCTTTTGGAAAGCATATGATCGATACCAACTCCCAATGATCGAATGAGAAAATTTAATGATAAAACCCTGAAGGAGACAATCTAAAAGAGATGTAAAACTTTGGGTTTAATCTGGGTCTTCCAGTATGTAGGATGTACATGTATTGGGAATACCTGAGGGTGATGTGATCATAAACGATTGTATAACCATGACACTTCCATTCCTATAGAGTGATGAAACGGGTCATTTTTAGTGACTCCTCTCATAGAGAAGTGATCTGATCTTAATCCAAATGTTGGACATTGATCTGAATGTGATTCAAATGTAATGAGAAGATTAGATTTGTGGTCTTGATTTAATCAAGCATCTGTGGAAGGTCCGCAAGATCTGGATTTGAGATGTGATCTCAATATCCAAGTCACTATACGTGGAACAATACAATCGTTATGTCCTTATCTCCAAGTATCCGTGGAGAAAGCGCATTATCCTTAAAAGAATTCATGAATAATTTCATTGTTCATATATGTATCCGAGCATTGAGAAAATTGATAATTAAATGTGATTTAATTATCACGAATAATATGAATTTGATTCATATTATAAGGATAGATATCTAAGAAAATTAAATGTGATTTAATTATCAAAGATGTGAATAATGAGAATGTGATTCATGTTATTTTGGCACATGAGAAAAGAGATCCAAGATGATTAGATGTGATATAATTATCATGGATACGAATAATGTGGATAACACTATCCATATTAATCAGGTATATTATAAATATGATTTATAATATATTAAAGAGAGCATATTATGATTTATATTTATTAATTAATTGTTAATGTGAATTGGATTCACATTGAATGATTAATTAAAATATAATTTATATTTTGTTTTGGGATGTGAATTTGATTCACATTTTTCCTATGGCATGATTGCAATATTTCACAAGATAATTATGAATTATTTTTGTGAAATAATTTACAACAATTGTTGTTGTGAATCCTAGAGATATCATGAGATAATGAGATCTCATGAGATAATGAGATCTCATGAGATGTTGGTAGCTGTCTCTCCTTTTTAGGGGATATGGTTTATCTCCTCATTGTCTCCAAGGATAATTAATTCATTTGATTTGAATTTAAATATATTGAGTTATCAATATATATTAAATTAAATTAAATTAGTTGTTTTTGTGTTTTTACAACAAGATCATAGCCATTGAAAGAAACAAAAATCAATCTCAACCATAGATTGTGTGTTGTCCATGGATTGGGATCCATGGACTTCCAAAACCCTATATAAGAAGAGGCATCCCTTGCTCTTCGAGTTACACATTTATAATCTAAACAAATGCTCTCTCTCCCTCTCTTTTTCCACGCGTCAAACCTCTCTCTCTCATAGTGGCAGTCCACCATGGAGCCTTGTGAGAGTTGTCATCGTTGCAACGTCGTCGTTATGCTGTCGAATCATCTACTCGTGGATCTCCATCTACTTCGGTGCATCTCGCTCGTAAAGAAGATGATGGATCTCGTGTGATGAGATCAGGAGATCCGTTGCTTGGATCATCAACATGGATTGCGAGGAGTACGCGTCTCATCAACACGCTCGCAAGCGTCTCCTCCGTTGGATCGGATTTGAGACAGGAGGTCTCTTGGTTTAAAGACTCGATCGCAACCACGCTTCAAGAGGTAACCATAGTACCTATTTGTGGTTTATACGAAACGATCCAAGAAGTGTTCTTAGATCATTTGGTTTCATCGTGTTTAAAATTTTAAAATTCTGCTGTCCCGAGCAACTAGTGCGGCTAGTCGCTCCCAATCGCATACGATGCGATCCACACACTTCCGTGATGCGCTTGAGGATCTTCCTATATCCTTCATGTGTTTGCTTCCATAATTCGCAACAATGTGTGTGTGCGCGCGTGCGCGTACGTGCATGTGTGATATTTAGTTGCAATCATTCTCAATTTCTGATAAGGTCATAATCAATGGCATTCATCTCATTTTTTCATAATGTCATAATCAATACTATTAATCTCATTTTTTTTCATATCAATGGTGGGACTCCTCTTGCCACCACTCTCTTTTCTCTTTGGAAAGTCAAATATTTTTTGAAAGAATGGAAAGTCAAATGTTAAATTTCTAAATAATAAAATACAAATTTAACTTGTAAACCCTATTGGACTATTCCCTTCTTGGGTCTCTCTCCCACTCATTTCATTCTCATCGTCAATAGTCCCCTCCTAATTCCCTCTTTCTCACTCCATTTCAACACCTCCTCCCTCCAACACAATGCTGCCACCTTCCCTCGCAATGACGTCGCTCCTCCCTCACGATGTTGCTACCCGCTTCTCACAATGTTGTTTCCCTTCCTTACAATACCATCTACCCTAAATGTAGTGCCACTTGTCTGATCTTCGTTAAAAGAAAATAGATTTAGGATAGGTGTACGCCTATTTGTTACTCTTAGCCTTCTTGCTTTTACCTTTTACTTCATCCAACTTGTAATCTTAACCCAAGGGTGAAACTGGATCAGTTGTTTCATCCAAGAATTGATATTCACATGTACTAAACCTATCCAAGAATCAATAGGTATTAATTGGGTTCCTTTTATTTTTAATTGGTATATATATATGTAAATTCCATTTCAAGTCCATTTTAAATGAGAGGCATACTACTCAATTTATGGGCAATATTATAGTTGACTTTGCTTTGATATTCAATTGAGTGTGATTGTTTTATATTCCACATTTGTTAATGATATATTACATGGGTTTGAAGCGTGATTATTGGGAGTGGTTTTGTTTTGGCATAACTTAGCAATGTAAATTAGTCATGTACTTCATCAATATCTCTCCACAAAGATCACATTTTTGTTTATCTAACTTATCTTTGGATCCTTCGTTGGTAACTTATATTGTTCTTATTTGAATCATATGTTGGAAATCGTTTAAAAAAATATTGATGTGATATTTTATAAAAAGAAACTTAGATTCAATTCAATATAATATGTTACTTTGATTACGTGACCTTTAACTTTTTGTACAATATTATTACGAATATGATTTTGTATAATATAGTGATTTTAATCTAATCCGTTAGGAATGAATCCAACGATCATATGGGGGGCTTTCCAATGAGATGGAGCTTTTGTGACATGGTGAGATGAGTACTCTAAACCACTCACTACGAAACCTTGGGAGATTTTGATCGCCACATAACCATGGTATTATTCCAAATTCAACTTAATTTGAGGCATATATATATATATGTACATGATAGAGTAAATTACATGTTATTTGAGATCTATTTCTATCTGAGCACTACTTCCTATAATTTTATGTACCCAATACTTTGGTTTTCTTTTCTTTTCTTTTTATAAAAAAATAGATAAACCAGCATCTAATTAAAAGCTCGAAGAAGAGATAATGTTTGCTTACAAAATAGGAAGCCCAACTGAGATACCACTGGGGTCCAAAAAGAACAATCCACAAGTAATTCCACCGTTTGTAATGTAACAAAAATGGATAACACAAAGTAAGAATCAAATCATCATTATTTATTCCAAAAAGCCAACCCTCCAGCAACAGATCCAACATTTTCAGTCGACATCTTGTATTCTCCGTGTGATTGCATATGGATTGCTTTATGTGCTTGAATCATTCCTGAATTAACGGGATTAGAACCATGGTATATCGTGGATTCTCAGTGTATCCTTGATGAATCAATTATTCATCACCTTTATTCTTTCATTTTGGTTAAAATCTTTGGTAAAAACATACTAATACTCACTAATTCTCACTAATTAACACACTAAATTCATTTTTTAATATTATATATTTAAAACTTATTTTATCCAAAATAAAATAATAAAGAAAAAAAGAAAAATAAAATAAAGAAGGATGTAGATATGGAATATATACAGATTGATCCTAACCTCAAGACTAGGTCTATATTGACTTGGTCGACAAAATAGATAAGTAGGGGGAGATAAGGATCCTAATTTACAAAAATGTCAGAAAATAAAGATCACAAATATACAATAATACAATTTCCACCTTGCACATATGTTCACATATTTTATTTGTCTTGAGATCATTCCATTTTTTCACAAAATTTATATATAATAATATACATTAATTTATAAAAATATCAGTAAAATTATTTAATATATAAATAAGTAATTACGATGAACCTAAAAGCCTAAAAAGCTAAATTTCAAGGTTAATAGATATTTATAGAATAATCCATATTGACTAAACTCACTTTTAAACTTCATTTTATAACTAATATTATTTATTAAAAATATTAAAAAGTATTAGAATAGAATGTGTGAGTTTTGGCATTTGGATCCCTTTGTTTATATGTACTATATGTGAATAAATTTTCTTTTTTTCGATTTAATTATTTCTAATTATGTAATTATTTTTTTAATGTGATTATAAAATTCAATTAAAAATAAAAATATAATTTAAAATTAATTATTAATAAATATCAATAAATCCTAAAACTAAAAAACTGTAAACATGAATTATCTAACCACAAAACTCGGCCATATAAAATCTGAATTGTACATACTTACTTTTATAATCTCGTAACTCGGTCATCTTTCTGTAGAAAACAAAATTACTTTAGTAGAATACATATACAGTTTTTATTGTAACTCCATATTATAAATACAAATCCGCATACAAAACTGCACATTATAATACAGACATTAAAACTGCACATTATACTACAATCAGTATGTGTATTCTAATAAAGTCATCATGTTTTCTACAAAAAATGGGGCTGGTATTCCTGAACTTAGGAAGGACCAAGTCCTATTGGAAGGATATATATATATATAGGGAAAATGGGGCTGCCCCAAGGAGTAGCCAACTTGGCTACTCCCACCATTATTTTTCCCTCATTTTTTTATTTTTTTGAAAAATAAAAAATTGTATATTCATCATTATATCCCTCTCACATTCTATTAAAATTTCATCAGAAACAGAGACTCCTAAGCCCTCCATCCAGACGTCATTTTTTTAACGGTCGCAGGATTTTTTAAATCAACCATGTTTGGATGGAGGCCGTAGGAGTCTCTGTTTCTGACGAAATTTTAATAGAATGTGAGAGGGATATAATGATGAATATACAAATTTTTATTTTTCTAAAAAAGAAAAAAAATGAGGGAAAAATAAAGGTGGGAGTAGCTAAGTTGGCTACTCCCTGAGCCCCATTTCCTCATATATATATATATATATATGAGGAAAGGGACGCTGCTATGCGGAGCAGCGAACTTCCCTGCTGCACTCATCCGGACCGTCCAATCTCTTCTGCCTCTATTGTTCGATCCAAAGACCGCCCCTCGACACGAAGGCTCCCGCCCAGCCCTACTCGCCCTCTCCATCGCCCGAGCTCCCTCCCCCATCTCGACGCCTCCACCGGCCTCCTCCCCTCTCTCGCACCTCCACCGCCCGGCCTTCCAGCGCAACTCCCCTCTCGTACTGCCTCCAGCGCCCGAATCCTTATCTACAAAGAATACATCTCCAGCACGGCCCCTAGCTCCTACAATCACGCTCGTACCCTCTTTCCTCCCCTGCGTGGCCCCCAGCTCCTTCTCCTTTTCTTGCGCGCCACCCTAGTTCCTCCCCAGGTCCCGTGCACCGCCCCTAGTTTCTCTCTCCCTCGTTTGGGTTCAGCTCAAGCCGTTTTCTCTCCCTCGAGCGTCCTTGTTGATTGTACTGCATGTTGATTGTTGCTCATATGCACATATTGGCATTTGGCTTTGAATTTCTGTACGCCCTGTGTATATATGATATTCGATTTGACCAAATTTTCAATAAATCATATGCCACTAATCTTATATGCCCAAATTTGTCAATAAATCAAATGCTTTCATTCATATTCGATACTATGTATCAAATCCTTCCAGAAGTTTTTGGACGAGATATTCTTCAATCCAAATCTCTTTTATGTTGTGTCTTTCAATGCCCCATCGAAAACACTAATCTTGGTACATATTGATCTAACTTCACTACAATCCAAAATTCTATCTTTTACATTCCATATTTTACTTAAATTTGATCAACATTAGTATTCTTAAAGATAGTAATAAGCTCCTGGTTGATTATCGAAACATGAGCAAAGAAGACTAGTTCATCGAGCTGCTTTCTTCTCCTTCATAGCCTTCATTGGTTCTCGATGACTATCAAATGACTAGAACCTTTCACACACAAATGTTAAAAATATTGAACTCATGTATCGACTGCACAACCAATGTTTGCTAACAGTTGAGGAAAAACTGGATTTCCAAGGTGAGGGAAACTTCACCACTCAAACAAATGATTTTAAAAAGGATATATAGTTGTTTCACAATAGTATAGATACACTGATCGAAACAGAAAATGAAAATGCTAATCACTTAGCACTCTAATGGTGAATGGCTCATCCAAATCTTGCCTATTTTGATGATCCAATCCAAATTCCACACATTTCAAGAGCTCAAATCAGATTACCATAGAACCAACCAGGAGGCCCAAGTCCTCCATCAAGATGGCCTTGGATCACATCAAATGCCCAAGTGTTCGGACCTATAACCAACCATGAGAAAAGACACGGCATTGAACTTCTTAAGAAACAATGGCCAATGCTTATCAGGCCCAATCCATTTATTAGATTGCAAAAGATGTGAGGATTTCACATTCCTCACTTCCATCTCGGTGAAAATGGCCAATGCATGCTCCATCATTGACTCTTCTAGAAGGTATGGATCAGAATTCCGTATGTGACATGATCTGGACTGAATCCATCATTCATCATTTCTTGGTAAACCCGAGTAAGCTCGAAGGTAAGTATAAGTTATGCCCATTCTTCTAACAATTGTGTAAGGTTAGCTAGCCCGGTGCAAATCTCTTCCTCTTCCTCGTATCGTGGACGAGTTTCTGCGTAATGTTAACATTTCTTGACTTGTGAATAGTGTCCATCAACCAGTTGAAGTCGGAAATCTCGGTAGTAGTCCATAGTTCTCCATCGTATCAAATGTAAATGTCTTGATTGCTTCCTTTATCTTCTTGACCGTCACATATATATGCTCGATAAGCGAGAACGCCACTTTCTTCAAGAGGACATTGATAATAGCATAACAGAAGACAGAAAGAACAAGGACTCCGGCATTGGTCAGCTTCTTCAACACCTCCAACACAAGCTCTTGTGACAATGTGATCTCAAACTAGTCAAGATCGGAATCGACGGAGGACATTTAGGAGACCAATTTCCTACAGATCTTGTTAGCATCCCTGGCAATTGGGAGTTGGGCAAAGATGCCATTTTGCTGCGAGATTTCGACTGATGAGCATAAACCCATTTGACCCATTTGAGGTATTCTTTAAATTCGAGTAAAGCTAAGATCGCCATGAACTTCAAGTATTTTTTTGGATAGAAATATAAGGAGGACCATACTGGGAGATGGAGATGATGCAAGCCCACAGGAAGGTCAGGAGGGGGTGGCACACGGGGAGGGGGAGAGGTCGTGTACGGGGAGGGGGTTTAGGTGTGAGAGGGAGTAGGGTCTGGAGATGTATTCTTCGTAGAGAAGGAGTCAGGCGCTGGAGGCGGCACGATAGGGGAGTTGCGCTGGAAGGCCGGGCGGTGGAGGTGCGAGAGAGGGGAGGAGGCCGGTGGAGGCGTCGAGATGGGGGAGGATGCTCGGGCGATGGAGAGGGCGAGTAGGGCTGGGCGGGAGCCTTCGTGTCGAGGGGCGGTCTTTGGATTGAACGGTAGAGGCGGATAAGATTGGACGGTCTGGATGAGTGCAGCAGGGAAGTTCGCTGCTCCGCAGAGCAGCATCCCTTTCCCCTCTCTCTCTCTCTCTCTCTCTCTCTCTCTCTATATATATATATATATATATATATAGAAAAGAGATCTTAAACCCAGGTATAGATAACTTTCCTACACCCACCCTTTTTCTCTCGTTTTTTTAATTTTTTTGAAATGGATCCTTGGGGAATTTAGATCACTATTTGTCACCGCCATGTAATTCAAATTTCAACTTATTTTGAGACTTGTAACTTATTCATCAAGACAGTCAAATTTTAACGGTCTCAGATTTGCTAAAATCGACCCCGTCTGATGGACATGTTAGGAATGCATGTTTTACGGAAATTTGAAACACATATTCTACTTAATATTATAAGTAAATCCATCGAAGATCCATTTCAAAAAATATTGAAAGAAAAAGGGGTGGGTATAGGAAAGTTACCTACACCTGGATTTAGGATCCCCAAACCCATATGTGTGTGTGTGAGAGAGAGAGAGAGAGGAAAGGGAGCATACTTCATAAAGTAAGTAACCTTAGCTACTCCATGCCTATTTTTTGCTACTTTTTTTGGACAATACCACAATTTATTTTCGTAACTATATCCCTCTAATATGTCATTCCAAGAACATGTCAATTGCAAAATTCTAAGACCGTGAAAATTACATGTTCTAGATGGAGGTCATATAGGAGTATCTGTATCTGACGAAATTGGAATGACATATTAGAGGGATATAATGATGAAAATACATGATGGTATTTCAAAAAATAAATAAAAAGTGATGAAAAATAGGCATAGAGTAGGTAAAGTTATCTACTTCATGAAGTCGACTACTCCTCTCTCTCTCTCTCTCTATATATATATATATATATATAATACATGGTGGACATTTTAATCTGATTCTAAAAGTCCATAGTAAGACATGTATGGAATTACTTGCGGATTCAATTTTCAAGGTATGTCTCAATGAATACGATGGTGATGATTGTGTATGGATATATTTATATCTATTTGCATCCTAATGATCAGTATGGATGCCTAGAGGATGTAAATTAATTTCATGGACACCCTTAGTTCCACTCAAATGGGCAAAAACCCTATCAGTTCTTTCTTTAATGGCACTGGTATGGTTTGTACATTATGCCCCGATGAAGCCTTTACAAAGGCATGTAGTACCATTGACGCAAGATATATGGAATGTGCATTCCACTGGTTATATCTGATTCCTCTTCAGTTATTATAATATTTTGTCATCAGACTCCAAGTCAATGCATATGTGTTTATAATCCATTTTCAATTCGGATTAAAGTTTTTAAAACTCTAATTAACAACAGGTATTGTTAAATGGGGTTGATGGGACTGTCCCCTGGGGCAGCCAACATGGTTGTCCCGTCCTATTTTTTGATAATTTTTTTTATTTTTTTTGAAAAATATCAACATGTATATTCATCCCTATATTCCTCCTATATGTCATTCTAATTTCGTCAAAAACATAGACTCCTACGGCCTTCATCTAGATAGTGTCGATTTAAAAAATCCTGCGACCGTTAAAAAAATGATATATGGATGGAGGTCGTAGGAGTCTCTGTTTCTGACGAAATTCGAATGGCATATAGGAGGGATATAGGAATGAATATACATGGTTTTATTTTTCCAAAATAAATAAGAAAATTTGTCAAAAAATAGGGTGGGGGCAGCCATATTGACTACCCCTAGGGGGCAGCCCTATTTTTCCCTTGTCAAATTACTGTTTTCCATAGTGTGAAATGACAATTTCTTCTTTATGTGGAAACATACTGTGTTGCTGCCATAAGGGGAGAACTTCATGCACAATGTGAGGAGAGAGAGAGAGAGAGAATACTTATAAAGCAGGAAGAGAGAACGATGTTGATTCATTGGCACACGTGTAAGTGGAAGAGATAAACATGTACCATACAATGGATTAGAATGAAATGCATAGCTTTTAAATTATAATTTTCTTAAATGATTAGAAATTATTTTTTTTTGTAAAACAATAGATGATAGAACTATTAATAAGGTTCATCTAGTTCGATCGGGTCAGGCCATCCAACAGAATTATCTGGTTTTTATTTTCTAAGTGAAAATTAGGAGGCCGGATCATTTTTCTAATTTTTGATTTAATCGGTTGAACCAATCGGCTGGGTTTAGTTTTTTAAAACCTTGGTCTTATCATAAAAAATGTACAAATTCAGAAGCTCGATAGTAATTATCATATTTGTGTCTAATTGTTAGCAATTTGTTAATTTTTTACATCATGTTTATTATTTATATGAATTCGAGAAAATATATTTATTATACTCTTTTTAGTTTTTCTAATAACATGTATACCATTACCTTTTTTTTGCAATTACACTTGTGCTCCTGTATTTTTTAAAATTCACAATATTAACCTTATGCTAGTATTAATATACGAGCACATATGTGCTAATAAAAGACCACTATTGTGAGTTTTGTGAAACTATAGAGAAATATACGTCATTGTAAAAAATAGAGGTATACAAGTTATTAGAAAATTTTGGAAGGACATAAGTATATGTAAAAATCCTTTAAATACACGATGTAGCATTATTCATATTTGTTCTTATGAAATATTGATCTAACTCGGTTCAACTTGGTAGAATCCTACAAACCGAATCAACAATACAACGGTTTAATTTTCTAATTTTATGAACAGCTGACACCATCATCAATTCTAACGATTGGTCCCACTTATCCGACAATAAATACATAGTTGATCGTTTTGATGTCCGATTCGATTTTTAAAACCTTGATAAAATAACGTCCATAAATTTAGAAGTTCTCAAAGAAGAAAATAATGACTTTTTAAATCAGGTTCCAATTTATAGAAGGGCCCACAATACTGGAGGGCTTAAGTTAAGCATCCCAATGCGAAGTAACGAGAGAAAGTAAAGCTGTCGAATATCAAACTCCTCTATGGAAAATATATAAGATTAATTCCCCAAAGAAATTTCTAAAATGTGGGGGAGAAATCGGTGACGGCCTTTAGACTGTAAGACGTTACTGAGCTTCTAAATATATACATTTCACCTTTGGCAGAAACTAATGACGGGTACACATGCATAACTATAAGCTTGATAGGGATCACAATCTTATCACAAAACTCCTATGTAGAAGCTTTCACATGTGTTAGTTGATCGGTCATTCATTGGCCTTAATCTCTGATTTAAGACGTCTATTACATCCACAATGCTGCATAAGGATTCACCGAATCGCATAGAATGTGGTCCATAACTCAAATTGTACAAAGGGACCAACGATCGTTAAAAGTTGTGTGGTCCTGTTGGCACCATGCACACGCACACATGTACAAAGGGTCAACAAGGCGATGGTCGGTTGGCTGATAGAGGTGACAGATAAGATGTCCCTTTCCATTGAGGGATGGGTGCCAAAAGAATATAAACATATGTGATGGCCCCGCCCTAAGATATATGCATACATAAAGAGGTTAAATTGCAATGCGGTTTGGGATTCCCTTTGGCAACTGGCTAGGCTGTGGAAAGCGACTGCACATATATGTATCTTGGATTGGTCTACACCCCCATCCATGAATTATATCTACAAAGGAGCGATGTCGATTATTGGAACTAGAGAGATCGACCTCGAGATCCGATTCATCGTCATCGATCTGTTGTTGAGCTGTTAGGATGCCCGTTGCTTGTCTTACCTTCTTGTTGATCGCTTTCTTCTTTCTATTGATGGCACTGTAGGTCTGGATTGGGCGTCAATAAGATTGATTTATGAAAATTTTAAGGGAGTGCAAATCTTATTCCTAATACCGATTGAGTTGCATTTTATGTGAGTTTCTTATGAGAATATGATTATGGATTAGTACTTGGATTGTATATAGAATGAATAGAAGTATTTCTCCACATCGCCACAAGAAAAGGCAACGATATAATCAAGAATGAGAGAAGAGATGAAAAAGGATGAGTTATAGTTGTTGCAAGAGGCTATAGACCACCATCATATCGTGTTGGTTTCTTTTTCGCTTGCTTTTTTTGATAGTGGTTGATTGACCATCTAGTTCATTCCTCTCAACAACTTGTATCAGAGCTGAGGCGATAGTAATTCGTTCCCAACTCCATACGCCACCATCAGGTAGGGAGAAACAAATTACGTGATTGCAGCTCCTCATTTTCCTTTTCATTTTGTAAAATCAAATATTAAAATATAACATTACACCATGAAATAATGTGGCATGTGTTATTTCACTATGCATGTTATGTTAATATTTACTATTAAATATATGGATACGAAATTGTAAAACACATGGGAATAAAAAAAAGTAACATGATGACATTACGATCTAATTTAATAAATTGAAAGCGGGCCTTAATTCAATTATATTCAACTTCTTATGGTATGCTAGGTTGAGGTTGACTTTAAAAAATGTAAGTTGTCTCTTTGGGTCTTGTAGATCCAATTTGGGATCATGCATTTCATACACTTCATGAAGTATTACAAGCCTTGCCCATCAATCCCTAATTGCATGCTTATGGCTACGAAGACCTGTAAAAATCTAAATTTGTAAATCATCTAATCTACCATGTTATATTTAAGTTGGATCAAACTTTATTATGGGATGTATCAGTGGGAATATATCTCAACAACACATCTAGATATTACCCAACAGAAGTTTAAAATCAATATACTATGAATTACTCCTGCAAACTCTCAGAGCCAATGTTTTCCTTCTGGAAAACAATAAAAGAACTTCAATATGGGAGGAAATAAAAATGTGGAAATTAAGTGAAAACAACTCATCAAAATAATTCAACTAGATACACAAAATCTTAATAGTGTTCTTACTCATATATAAAACCAAGCTTCCAAGTGTCGGTTTCCTTCTCCATCGAATATGCAGTGTCTCCAAAGAGCAACGAGTGAGTCGACTAGCCTAATGATGATATATATGCAACTAGAAAAGTAGGTTAACACAATTACAACTATCGAAGTAGTAAAATATCGATTATGTTTTTAATCCTTTCTTTGCTGACCATGCCTCATATGCAAACAAGTAATTATATTGGTAAATAATACTCTAATCAAAGAATCTACGATGCTAACGGAGTCTCTCTCATCCAGAAATCTTTGACTAGGTACAAATTCATATGGTACGAGTTTTGTACGGAGTACCTACCACCACCTCTACCTCATGGTGCCCTCGAGTGAGGTTGATTCACTGTATGTTCTCCGGAACAAGCAAATTATGCATCCATCTTGGTGTAATTATTAGTCTCATCCATACATTAATTGTATAATAATAAAATATTCTAAACCTTGGGATGATATATAATGAAAAAGTATGCCATGCATTATTGATTATTCTTTTTAAGTCGTGCTCTTAACCGCTCTTAAGTACAGTGATTCACATCTCAAATAAATTGTGTGTTAAACAACAAGTGTCTTGTCATGTACTACTACAACATGACATGTGAAACCAACTAGGCCAACATGTCCTCCCCTTTTAGAAAGAGATCCCAAGGAATAAGAGGACCTTTAACTATTCACAACTAATCCAACACTAGGGTCATGTTTATTTGAAGAATAGACACTACGATAAGCGGTCAATTCTCCACTCGGTACGGTTCACAAGAGTATGACTACTCTCATTCACATCTCATTATTTTACCTTATTCCACACTAATTCATATCTTTATTCCACCGTGCATACATTTATTACATCTTATTCTTCTTATTCATATCTTTCATGCCGAAAAGAGAATATACAATTATTATCCTTATTCTCCATCCTTATCATGCTTATTCTCGAACCGAACATCCTCTAAAAGTCTTTAGCTTTGAAAATCAAATTTAAAGACATATTGGGTTCTTTTAAAATAATTTTTAGACAAAGGAAATGTCTAATGCAATAATTTGTTTTTAATTATTTTGGATCCCATATATTTGATTGATTGACGTTTATGAATTGGAAGATAGAGATGAAAACGGATACTGATATATCCAAATATCCGCTTATCGTATTCGAAAAATTACTTGATATCGATATCCATATCCGAATATTAATCGAATATGGATCGAATATGGATATGGGTTGTAAAAACTTTCCAGATACAGATACGGATATGGTATTGGCACGAATATCCGGATTCGGATATCCGAATACAATATTTAATATTATTTTATATATTAGTCAATATAATATAAGCCACATCTCCATATTATTATATTAGTATTATATATTATATAATATAATGTATTAATGCTATTAATAAACTTTTGTTTGTTTGGAGATTGGCACGAATAAAAGTTACGAAAACATATCCCCTTTTTTGCTTCCAATCGAGAATGCATATCACCTCGATGCTCTCTTTTGTCATTATGCAACTTATTTATATTTCATTGCATTATGACCTTTGATAAAAATTCAGTTCATTTTCGTATGTGGTCTTTATTCGATTTGTACTCGAATTCTATGTTTATTGGATCCATATTTGAATTCACTCTATGCTCGATTCATATTTGGATTAGTTCTTTATTCGATTGTATTCGTGTTCGCTCTTTATTCGATCTGTATTCGGATTCGATAAATATCCGATTCGAATTCGTATCCGTATTTTTTAGGATATGATTTCTTTAATGCATATCCGAATCACATCCGTATCCATATTCGTATTCGATAGAGATGAAGCAAATATGGATATGGAAATAAGCATATCCGATCCATATCCGATCTATTTTCATCTCTATCGGTAGATCTGGCCTGCCTACTGTGGATTTAAAACACATAGTGATGATCACCAAGACAATGTTGATTAATCACTTACATGTAATTGATTAATTAGTTTAAGATGGTTGATAATGTGTGTCCATTGTTTAGGGTCCTTTTTCAATAATTGAAATACTTGCTAGCATGACTCAAGAGACGAATTTCGATATCTAACACGAGGCGATGTGATCAATCACACGAAAAATATTGATTAAAAACTTAATGTAATTGGGAACACTTCTCAACTTCGTACTAGTAACTGACTCGAAATGATCATCTTATGTATGATGGACGGTCACTAACCCTTTTATACCACGGTCGAACTGATCCCCTTTTCATGGATTAGAGATGTTTAATCACCTCAAGTGATATGATTAATCACTACTAAATAGGAGCCAGGTGATTAATCACATATGTAATGCGTCGTATTATCATATTCTCTTAAATATTGAGACTATATGCGGTGTTATAATACAACTTGCTACAAGCTTTCTACCGAGCTTAAGGACATACAAAACAAAGTTAAGAGCTAAAACATATGCACATTTGAGTGAAGTGAATGTTTATTTCATAATTTAAAAAATGGTCTAATTGAGGTTTAATCCCATTCAAATGGATATATAACTTTAGAAGCTATAAAACTTGATAGTATTGCCCAAGCACCCTCGTAAAACTAAACCTTCACCCTTCATTCTTCTTAATTATTGGTCTCTCTCAAAGACTGTCAATCATTGTTGCCCTCTACTAAACCCTATTCTCCATTCTCCTTTTTCATATGACCATCTCAATCGATGACCAGCAAAGCTAACTTCGAAGCTTCACGATAAAAAGGAATAAGTGAAATGATGTTGCGAGGGAAATGCATTAAATTAATTATATGGAAACATGTCCACTAAGCTTCTTATCTCATGGTTTACATTCTCTATTATTAATTTGATCTCGAACATATACTAACATAAGTATGTATTTGAATTACTCATAGTATATATCTTTTTGGAGTGTACAGAGAATAGGGAGATGCAACTCATGGGATTAAAGGCATGTGTATCATACGTACACTGGATCTGTTTACTAACCGGGTTGGGTTGATGTATCCTCCTGTGAATAGTAGTTGTTTGGATGGTTGGGAGGGTTGAAATGATAAATGTGGTGTGATGTAATATTGATTATGTGATATTTTAACTTTTTAATGATTGTAATATGTTTTTTATGTTAATTTTTTATTTGAACGTAGTTAAAAAAATATTATAACAAAGAAATTATACAGTCTATACAACTAGTTACAATCCAAGAATGCATGGATAAAATAAAAGATATGCTAGATTACCCTGAGGCAACCTGGCAACCAATCTCAACTCTCTTTTTGTTTAAATCATACAATTATGATTTTGTGGAAATAGGTAGATGATGGGATGGCTCATCAATTTTGATCACACCCTCTGAGATCACTTCTCATTATTGATGATCTCGGCTCATTTATAGCATACTGTTCGATGCCATCCATCTTGTTTACATTTTTTTTCTGATTTCCCTTAACATTTTATTTATCTCGAGCCCCATAAATGTTAGTGACAGAGATTTTTATAGTGACAAAGGATCATTTTGTATTTGTGAAGTATGATTAGCTTTTCAAGTAGATGGAACCCCGAGGACAATGAAGTTAAAATGAAGAACTTTTAAGTAATCATCAAGGCAAAAGAAGCAAACACTCCTGAAATAAAGCTCAAAACTCAAATACCAAAGCTCAAAGATTTGCATAATGAAGATACGAAGTCTTGGAAGCTCGAAAACAAGTGGGGGATAGGCAATGTAATGCCTATAGAGTGATTGGAAAGAGACCTATCCTTGCTAGTGATAGCTGCTGATCATGAGCTTGCGTGAGCTCTTCATCACCTCAAGAGAAATCCAATACGATTGAACGAAATCCAGCAACAACATATACGTCACAAAAATGTAAAGTAACCAAGGAACAAACACTCAAGAGTAGCGAGTGAAGACAAGATCACAACTACTGCCAATTTCTTTTTTTTTTAGGAAATGATTCTAAAGTCTATCATCCATTGATAATCAAAAAGTGACAAAGAGATAAGAATTATGCTACAATATCAGTATCACCTACTCACAGCACACAACTACTGCCAATTGTCATACAAGAAACTACACCCAACCCATCCATATTCCTTCAATGGGTATTGGGTTAAAATGATTTGGATCATTAGATTTTGGGTCGGGTTGGACCCAAATCATATTCCTTCAACGGATATTGAGTCAGTTGGTGGGTCTAATGTCTTTCAGTCAAACCCACCCAAATAATACAAACTATTTCTTTGGAAGATAAAAGATTTAATCCCACCCAACCCAACCGATATGTACTCAATATATAATATCAATAATTCTAAACTCATGTGCATTTCTAATGAACAACTCGGATTCTCCAATCCAAGTTATCAACTTGTTAACAACATTGTCTCACTAAACATTACTTCAATTGTTATTATGTGTTGTACTCAATATTTTTACTCAATCATGTTTAATATTATCATTACATACTATAAACATCTGAGAGCATGCCTTATTTCCACACAACTATACTCCAATCCCTATCCACTTAAGTTGACGTAACTTATTCTTGAGAATCCTATAATCTTAACTGAACTTGATACCAACTTCAGCATATCGCAACCTTCTTCATCCATGTTGAATATCAACAACAACAACAAAGCCTTTTCCCACAACTAAGTAAATCCATGTTGAATATATTCCTCAAAATTTCTATTCTCTATTAAGTTCAATACATGCTTACTTTGACATCTTTTTCATACATCAATGATCCATCATTACTTGACCTTCAATGAACAAGATTTTTCATATGGGTAATCTGGTTTTCACTCAACTCAATCGGTTCAAACCGGTCGCCCAAACATCTCAATCCAATTTAATTTGGTTGAGTGAAGAGTGCCATTTTTGCAACCCGAATTGAATTCAACCCAAATTGAATAATTCAGATCAACATAAACCAGTCAAATACCCACCCCTAGGCCAGAGTATTATCTTGCAGTTTTTTGTCTCCACGTATATTTATTTTATTTAGTTATCAATTTAATTCTCACTTCTGGAACGCTTCAATTACTCCCAACTTAACACTTTGTCCAAACAGTGGATTTGTTTATTTGATGTTTGACAACATGCAAAATGTGTATCTCAAATTTCAAATCTGTAACTTTACTAATAATAGCCATCATAGTGCCGTTCTCCGTAATTTGTTCACAATAATCAGATTTTTGTTTTGTAACTAATTAACTAAACAGTGAAAGAATAATTGTCTGACGGTACTAAAAGACTGATCCTAATTAGATTGGTAACGACAGGACTTTTCTATAGATATTGACATCCTGGTACTCGAGAATCACAATTACGAAGAAAAGGACCACTGCAGATAGAATTGGTGCATTCATTATAATGGTTAATCAAATTTTTAAAATTATGCCAATTAGATCTCATGTCTCACTTGAGTTTTAACAATGGAGATTTATAAAGTTAAAAAGAACACTGCAGCTGAACACAGTTTTAGAGATGGGAACAAGGGACAGTTGTATGATTAGGAGATGGTCGCTTGCGACTGTCCCATCCGTCCTTCATGAGGGTTATGGGACGGTTTTAACCATCCCAGTAAGCTTTCTATGCATGTCTCATGAAATTCGTAAAAAGATATGCGGAAAATATATGGGACGGTTCGTGACCATCCCACCTTATTACGAATCAAGAACGATTGTGGGGAGATAGTCCCCCCCTCTATTCTCACTCAATGAAAAAATAGGCGGGCTTTCCAAAAGATATGATAGTCTTATTTATGACCGTCCTCAACTCTCCAAGATGGGATGGCCAAATTGACCGTCCCCTCTGGTCAAAAGAATGAAATCCCCAAATCCTTCGACATGGAGCACCATAACCCATTCCTCTTACATGCCACCTTTATCGACAGGGCGAACCTCATTTCGCTCGGCGATCTCGGCCCTCTCCTAGGCTATCACGCTTTCTCCCCATACGATCTTCTTCCTCCTAAGGATGTTGATTCTCATGTCATGCTTGTGAAGGAACTAGAGATTGGAGTGTGAATGGTGAACTGCATCAATATCTGATCAACAATTGAGTCTCCATCATGGAGTACTCCGAACCCCAAAGACAGCTCCATCACTCCGAAGGGCCAACATGAAAGTCGTAGGAATATACATACATAGTGGAGTCCGCGGTCATGAAAACATGTCGTAGAAATATCCATATATAGTGGAGTTCACGGCTGCTATAGCATGGAGCCAACAATAAGTCTCTCCCTCTAGAGAACTCCACAAAACATAGGTACTCAAATAGAGCGCCTCAAACAATGAGTCTTCCTCCGGAGAACTCCACAAAAAACAAGTCACTCAAACAGAGCGCCTCAAACAATGAATATCCCTATGGAGAACTCTATAAACAGATCACTCAAATAGAGCGCCTCAAACAATGGTACGGTCCAGAAACCACTACCCAACACTTCAAACAATGATAAGGAAAGACACCACTATCCAACAATGATAGAGTAAGAAATACTCTACCCATCACTCCCCCTTTCTTCCAAGCTTGTCAAAAACAATAAGTTGGGAGAACAACCAAGAAATTCTATCCTCTCTTTTTTTTCAGTCCCGACAATTTTTTGGACTGTATTTTTTCACGAACATACCTCTCTCTTCTTTTTTCAATCTCATTTTTTCACATGTTTGCTCACTCTTTTTTTTTAAAAAAAAGCCTCACTTTACCTTTTTTTTCATCATTTTTATGGCTGCTTCATTTTTTAAAAAGCCATTCAACACAATTTTTCTCTTTTTTTCATCGCACTTTTTAATTTTTTTTCATCTCTCTCTTTTTCAAAAAAACTCACGACTCATTTTTTATCTTCAAAACATGCCTCCTCTGTTTTTTTAACAGCCTCTCTCTTTCCTTTTTTTGTGTGGCCATCATTTTTTTTCAAATCATAGCTCTCCCTCTTTTTTTCAATCATAGCTCCTCTTTTTTTTAGGCCCTTCTTTTCCAGGCCCGTTCTCCTCTCCCATTTTTAGTGGTAGCCCAATTGGATCCTTAGCCACATTTTTTTATGTGATGACTCAATTAACCCCAAAAAACAAAAGATGTGGTTAGGGTTCCACTATGGAAACCATTCCTCTCACAATGCCGCCGCCAAAGGGTTCAATGGGAATCCATCTTCTTCCATAGAGTCTAAAGGGATAATTGGCTATTACATTTCAGGTAGTTTGCAGATTGTTGATACTTTGTGATACATGAACCATGTGCGTGTGCACTGCATATTTGCATTGAAATATCTAGATTAGTTATAACTTTGTAGTAGTGTAGTGGTCCAACACATTACGACATTTTATTTGCAACAATTGGCATATCTATCAGGGACTTTCTATTTGTGGATTTGGATTTCCATGTTTTGGTTTTGGATTTATGGAATTGGATTAACAATTAACGTTTCAGGTGGTTTGTCATGCATTTTGTTTGTTTGTCATGCATTTTGTTTGTTCTCATTTACATTGCTTTGTGTTATCTTTTCTTTCTAGAGCACATCAAGGGTCAAGCAGCTTGTGGTGATGTCGGTTTGATTGATGGCTATAAATTCATTGGTACTTTTGAGATTTGCTATTTTAAATGGTGTTTGGTGATTGTTGTTGACTATCGAGTACTTTATGCCATGTTCTAATAATTTTTGTAGTTTTGCACTACGTCTAAAAGAGAAAGGAATTTGCAAGCATATGCATGTAAACTTCAACAACGGTATGATATTCCTCGTTTTTTGGCCCCTTCTGTGGTATTTCGATTAATAAAATGTTCTACCTTCTGTTAGTTTCATCATCTCAAACTTTACATAAGAGATCCAAAAATTGCAATTACAAAATGCTCAGGAAACCCCTCTAATCCATCGTTTTGCGTGTGTATTAATAATCATTCACTTCTACGGGATTCATGGGCCGGCCCGACCCAAGCCCGACCCATCATGAGTTGGGTTGGGCTCGGGCTTGGGCCCAGTTGCTGACAAAATAGCGGGATGGGCTCGATTTTTTAAATGGGTATGGACTAGGTTAGGTTGGATCTGGCCCGAGCCCGGCCCATGCTCCACCCTATGTGAGACCATCTTTGCCTCCCTCCACACATGGGAACCCTTGCTCATGATTCTAATTTAAGAAATAGGTATAGTTGGTACTTGGATCACAAGTTGGAAAGAAATATCAATATTCCAGCTTTCAAATTGTTGAGTGGTTGTGTGTATATGGGTAAACGGATCTTTGGATGAGAGACCGTTTACCCATTCTACCCTATATATTGTACTCATCCCCCCTTTTTTTTGAAATCAACTAAGTGAAGAGAGCACCCCTAATCTCTTGTGAGGGAGATTAGGGTTTGTGTGTGCCCCTGTGGTTTTTCCCTCTCCGTAGGGTTTTCCACGTACATCTCGGTGTTGATCTCCTTGTTCTTTAACCTTTGTTTTCAACATGGTATCAGAGCCAGATTGAGATTTGTTGTTTACCGATCTTGGATCGTCCGGATCCTTTGTGCGCTGCGCCTGCGGCTCTTGCAGCCCCCTGCGCACGGCCTCCTGCAGACGCCACCGCCTGCGCCTCCAGCCCCTTGTGCGCGCCCTCTCCAGTCTCTGTGGCCTCCTGTGCGTGCACCCTCTCCTCTTGTGGTATCTTTTGGTGTGGCGCAACTGAAATCTCTTGCTTTTGGCGGGCATTGCACGTTGTTGGTGGACCTCTCGTTTTTGGCGTGGTGTGAATCGTTTGCTCCCCTGTTTTTTGTGGACCACAACGTTTGGTGGACCACTCCTGTATTTGCTGCCCCTGCAAGCATTTGGTGTACCACAACAATTGGTGGACCACAACGTTTGCTCCTCTGCAATCATTTGGGACAAGCATAGCACGGTTTCTCCTCCTGCCTTTGGACAACGCCTGCATTTTGTTGATTAGCCTGTATTTGGTGGACCGCAACATTTGGTGGACAAGCAGAACACGGTTTTTCCTCCTGTTTTTGGTGAACCATAACTTTTTGAATCACAGTTTTTTGGTGGACAATCAGCAATCCCAGTGCCCAGCCTGAATTTCTAGTCGAAGGTTGCACGTGTGGCCTCCCAGTGCCCACGTGCTCAGGTTTGCGTTGTTTCTTCTCGTTATTTATTCCGTGTTTTTTCCATTGGTTGGTTGTCCTTGAAGTTCAAATGGATACGATTACGGAGTTGCAATCCTTTTTAGAAAAATCGTTTACAAAGAGACATGATTCGTTACACTCTACAACCGTTAATTTGGCAGATACTACAATGAGAACTAGCAATGCTTGTTTTACTAAGTCCGAGTGGATCATCGACAGTGGTGCATCCGATCACATGACAGGTGACAATAAAATGTTTCATGAGTATAAGCTTTCGTCCGGCAGAGAGAAAGTTACTGTTGCAGATGGGTCTCCGGCTACTGTGGCTGGGAAAGGAACAATTTCTGTTGTAGATCGATTCCTCCTTACTGATGCCCTTCATGTTCCTGATTTCCCAATTAATCTTCTATCAGTCAGTAAGATCACTAAAGAGTTACACTGCAGGTTGATTTTCGATCAAAAGTCGTGTATTTTAGAAGACTTAAAGACGGGTAAGAAGATTGGAATTGGATTAGTTGAGGATGGTCTATATCGTCTTCCAGCTAGAGTGGGACAAGCCCTTAACTCTGTGATGAAAGCTAAACTTGAGAAGGACAACCTAACTTTAGTCCAAAAGTGGCATGAGCGTCTGGGTCATGTCAATTTTTCCTTTTTGCATAGGTTGATGCCTAAGATCTTTTCTGGACTATCTGAGAATGCCTTGCAATGTGAGATATGCCAGTTTGCAAAGCAAACACGTACTACATATCCCGCATCTATCAGTAAGTCTACTTGTGCATTTGAGCTAGTACATTCTGATGTTTGGGGACCGTCAAGTGTAAAGAGTATCGGTGGCTTTCAGTACTATATTACTTTCATTGATGATTTTTCAAGGAATACTTACGTGTACCTGTTAAAAAATAGAAGTGAAGTTCCTGCTGTTGTTAAAAGCTTTACAAATATGATTGACACTCAGTATGCAACAAGAGTTAAAACGCTCAGGACTGATAATGCAAAAGAATACTTGGAAAGATCTCTACGTACTTATCTTGATGAGAAGGGTATCATTCATGAAACCTCATGCAGTTACACGCCACAACAAAACGGAGTTGCTGAGAGGAAAAATCGTCACTTATTGAATGTCACCCGGGCACTATTGCTTCAGCGAAATGTACCAAAAATTTTTTGGGGAGAGGCTGTCTTGACTGCTGCTTATCTGATCAATAGGACACCTTCTGTCGTTATTGGGAAGAGAACTCCTTTTTCTGTCATCAATCCGAACAATTCTCCTTTCAGTTTGGATCCTCGTGTTTTTGGATGTGTCTGCTTTCTTCATAATTCCGGACCAGGTTTGCGAAAGTTGGATCCAAGGGCAACCAAGTGTATCTTTCTTGGCTATTCTGTAATGCAGAAGGGGTATAAATGCTATGACCCTGTGGCACGCCGTCTTCATGTAAGTAAGGATGTTACTTTCTTTGAGAATGAATCATATTTTTCTAAGAATCTTTCTCAGGGGGAGTCTATCACTATGGATGTTGAGGAAAGTGAGAAGGAGATTTACTTTCTCGGTGATGAACAGGAAACCGTTCATGTGGGTGAGAGCAGTCGACAAGTTAGAGAAGATGAAAACGAAAAAGAAATTGTAACAAACCATGATGTCAATGGTCCCTCAAACAATGAACAACAAACTATTCATGTGGGTGAAAACAGTGAGCAAGATAGAGAAAATGACAATGAGGTAGAAATTGAACCAAATCATGATCTTAATCTGTTCTCAGATGATCCAAGTCCTGAAAATATCTCTCTTTCTCGACCAGTGGTCGCTAATGATACAAATAGTTTACATGATGATCGTCCCATAGCTACGAGGAAGGCTGTTAGAACTGTTCGAACCTCTACTCGATATCCAGTGGAAAAGTTTGTTGCATACACTAAGATGAGTTCGAGATACCTGTGCTTCATTACCTCATTGGATTCTCACCGTATTCCTAAAAATGTTGAGGAAGCCAAAAATGATCCAAAATGGAAGAATGCTATGATGGAAGAAATGAATGCATTGGTGAAAAATGATACTTGGGATGTTGTTGATGTTCCTAAGGATGCTCACTTGGTTGGATCTAAATGGGTCTATACGATAAAATATGCCGCAGATGGGAAAATTGATAGATTCAAGGCTCGTCTTGTGGCCAGGGGATATAGTCAGAAATATGGGATAGACTATCTTGAGACGTTTGCCCCCGTGGCAAAAATGAATACTATCAGAGTGATTATTTGTCTAGCTGCATATTTTTCATGGAATATGTATCAATTGGATGTGAAAAATGCGTTTTTGAATGGTGATCTTAAAGAAGAAGTCTATATGAAAATGCCACCTGGTTTTGAGAAAGGGGATAAGTGTTGCAGATTAAAAAGAGCACTGTATGGATTAAAACAGTCCCCACGGGCATGGTTTGAACGCCTTCGTGTGGTTATGATCAGAAATGGATACACCCAGGTAAATGGGGACCACACTTTGTTCATAAGAAAGACTGGTGAGAGAAGAGCCATCATGTTAGTGTATGTGGATGACATGATCCTTACAGGTGACGATGAAGAAGAATTGTCCAGATTAAAGAAAACCCTTGCTGCTGAATTTGAATTAAAAGACCTGGGGAAGTTGAAATACTTCCTAGGTATTGAGATGGCTCGATCACCAAAAGGAATGTGTCTAAGCCAACGAAAATATGCTTTAGATTTGCTGAAGGATTGCGGCATGTTGGGATGCAAACCAACAACTATCCCTATGGAAGAAAATCATAAACTGAGTAAAGATGATGGTGAAATTCTTGATGATAAAGGAAAAGGAAGGTATCAACGATTGGTAGGAAAACTAATCTATCTTACTCTCACGAGGCCAGATATTACCTACGCTGTAAATGTGGTAAGTCAATTCATGCATGCTCCAACCACCTCTCATGCGAATGCGGTAAATAGAATTTTGTGCTACATAAAAGGTTCACCTGGAAAAGGTATTGTGTTCAAGAAAAATCCTGACATGACAATCGAATGTTATACTGATGCTGATTGGGCCGGTTCTATAGATGATAGAAGATCTACTTCAGGTTATGCAGTGTATTTGTGTGGAAATCTTATTATTTGGAGAAGTAAGAAGCAGAATGTTGTTTCAAGATCAAGTGTTGAGTCTGAATATCGTGCCCTTGCAAATGGTGTTACAGAAATTCTTTGGTTAAAAATCTTGCTACAGGACCTAGGCGTCAAAGTTAATATGCCCGTGAAGATATTCTGTGATAACAAAGCAGCAATAAACTTGGCTAATAATCCTGTAATGCATGATAGAACCAAGCATGTGGAAGTTGATAGACATTTCATCCGTGAGAAGATTGACGCTGGACTATTATGCCTCACATACCTGAAATCTGGTGACCAGGTTGCTGATCTCTTCACAAAGGGGCTGCCTACGAAGCAATTTGAGATGAATGTAGGCAAGTTGGGCATGGTGGACATGTATGCCCAACTTGAGGGGGAGTGTTGAGTGGTTGTGTGTATATGGGTAAACGGATCTTTGGATGAGAGACCGTTTACCCATTCTACCCTATATATTGTACTCATCCCCCCTTTTTTTTGAAATCAACTAAGTGAAGAGAGCACCCCTAATCTCTTGTGAGGGAGATTAGGGTTTGTGTGTGCCCCTGTGGTTTTTCCCTCTCCGTAGGGTTTTCCACGTACATCTCGGTGTTGATCTCCTTGTTCTTTAACCTTTGTTTTCAACACAAATGAAGGCAAAGTTCAAAGAGAAGCCGTCAAGTAAATTGCTTCTGTATTAAATCTAAAAAAATTCTAGTCCGCATAACCTCAATCCATCTACTTTAAGGATTTAGCCCACGCTCATACTGCACAAAGAAGACAAGAAAAATACAAATTTCCACCTTTGTACAATGAAGAAAGCTCGAATTTATAGCAGAAAGGGGAAAACAGAAACAACCACCACCAAGCAAAATGGGGATGGGCAGGGGCCATTGAATAATGGCCACAATCAAGTGGCTCATATCACGAGAAGCCAACTCAGCTCCCAATCTTTGTCTTGTTTGACGTGTACATCCATCTTCATGCAGCCTTTCTTTTGGCTCCAAGGGCAATAGCAGTTCCTACATCAGAAAAGAAACGGATATATGTTAAAAATATGAAACATTAAAGGTTTAAATTTACTAGCTCAGTTATATGGGATAACGCTGGCTTCTAAATAGAAGAAACAACCACAATTTTGCAGGTAAATTGCTACTGATACAGTCTATGACAATTTTGTTGGTCTCATGACATGAATATTATAATGATGGATGAGGGTCATAAATTTTAATGAAACTCAGTGGCACATAAAAAATATAACGATGAGAAATAATAAATGATTACCTATGGAGTTGACAGGAGAAACAGGAGTTCTGAAGAAAATGATAGATGACACAATAACCACAACTCGTTTGACGCAGTTTCCTACTTAGTAGGTGACCGGGGATACTTTGCCAATGTCCTGTATGGAATCTGAAACATAACCCAAATAAAATATCATCAGAAGGAGGACATCACATTTATAAAAATAATCCGAGCTACCTAATATTAGCCGAGTTAAATGTATGACGTAGGAAGTTGTTCAAAGAAAAGCGTTTGCCTCCACAACTGATGGTGATATATCTCTTCCGGATTCTGTGAATGAGCTGACACTACGGGCCTGTTTGGTTGCAGGGTTGGGCAGGGTTGGCCCAACCTTGGTTACTATTCACAAGGGTACTTTCTCCTCACATATACTATTCACCCATCCCAACCCAACCCAACCCAACCCAGTCCAACCCAGCAACCAAACAGGAAAGTGGGCTCCGAGACAAGAAGGCTATTCTGACTTGACCATCTCAGCCAAGATTATTGGGTACGCTGGTAAATCTAGAATATAAATTTGAGAGCAAGTGGTTTCTAGGAGCATCGTACACAGCTGACAGAAAAGAACCAAACAATCTTTAAAAAAGATCAATAAACCATATGTGAAGTGCCCTGCAGTCGTTGTTCCATATTTAAAGATTTTTGTCCAATTCCAGCATGTCTATTCCACAAAGTAATCTTGAACTAGAGTATCCATCTACTACTAACCACAACTGCAACAATTTTTATTCCTTTCTGTGATTCATTCGTAGGAGAAACTTGAAAGGGCTTTAACAGGTTGTAAGCCAACAAAGATTGCAATAGGGGCAGATTAAAACACTTGACCCAAGTACTAATTGACAAGAACTAGGTATCTAAGCTCCTCAATGAGTTTAATACCACTTTGATGTGCCGGATCATCGCGGAGGATGCTGATAATTGTGAATGGCAATGGGGACAAATAATTCACCAAGAAAAAGAATAAATGCACCAAAGGAGATGATCCCTTTCTTGGATCAACTCTTTTCTCTACAACTAAAGAACAAGGTACAATGATGAAAGCAACACCTTTTGTGAGCTCTCAATGCCGAAGTGAAGAGCTCTTAGCTGTTACACAAAAACACCCTACCAAGCAACCACAACTGTGGAAACAACAGACGAGGGAGAAGACCAAGGGAAGGAGAATACAACCCACTCTCTTCTCACGCACACCTGTCTAACTATATATCTCGTCTTCGATATAGGTCACAGAATGCACGTCGTATTATTTTATAGCCATAGTGCATGTCCATTTGCATGGACATGATAATGGTCAATCTTGATTACACGTCCGTTTTGATTCTTTGCATGGACAAGATAATGGCCAACCACTAATGGCCCTTGATTGCACGTCCGCTAATTCTTTGCATGGACATGATAATGCACAATCACTAATGGCCCTTGATTGTTTGTTTACAATCTTCAATCCATGCAAGTGCACCTGTATGGCTGTCCACATGATTTCTTGATTGTGCAATCTCAAATTTGCACACGCGACACCCTGCTAGCGCCACCAAATGTCCATTGGAGGTGTCCTGATTGATACCTCCTCTTCTCCACATCGCTCCCTCGACTATGTGAACCTTGACGCTGCGGGAGATGTCAAATAAGACTAAGTGTGGAGGAAGGTGAGGGAACCCAGCAAATTCCCCCCTTCATGAGCATGAGCCTTCATTCCAGCAATCTTCTTGCATTCTTGAAGCTTCAAGGGTGTTAGCACTTTGGTGAACATATCAGTCCCATTGTCATCCGTGTCCACATTGTCTTGTTGTAAATCTTTTCTCTCCAATGGATCACGTATCCAATGGTGCCGCAACTTAATGTACTTTGACCTAGAGTGAAATGTGGGATTCTTGCTAAGATAGATAGCACTCAAGTTATCACATAACACTGTGTATTTATCATGTATGAATTCCAAACCATGCAGCAACTTTTTGCACCACAAAAGTTCTTTGTCAGCCTCTGTCATGGCCATGTATTCAGCCTCTGTAGTGGACAATGACACACTCATTTGTAGTTTGGATTGCCAAGCTACGGCTCCTTCTGCGAGAGTGATCAAGTATCCTGATGTTGACCTTCTACCATCAACATCACCTACCCAATCTGAATACGTGCATGCCTTCATGTAAGCTCTATTTCCTCCGTAACAAAGGCATTGGTTGAACGTGCCTTTGAGATACCTAAGAATCCATTTCAAGGCCTCCCAATGCTTTCTTCCTGGTTTCGACATGTACCTACTTACAACTCCTACGACATGTGCAATATCTGGCCGTGTGCATATCATGACATACATCAATTATCCTGTAGCAGACACATAAGGTATATGGGTCATACCTTGACGTTCTTCCTCAGTCTCGCGTGTGTGATCCTTAGATAACCTAAAATGGACGACATGTGGGGTGCTAACGGTTTGCAACCATTCATATTGTATCTCTCAAGTACTTTCTTCACGTACTTCTGTTGAGCGATCCCCAACATGTGATTCACCCTATCACGGGTTATCCTCATACCAAGGATTTGTCTTGTTGCACCTAAGTCCTTCATGGAAAAGGACTTGTTTAGATCTTCTCTCAACATGTTGATCTTGTCCTTATCCTTGCCAACTATAAGTATATCATTAACATATAGGAGAAGAATAAGTTTCTCATGCCCATTATCTCGCATATACACGCTTGTGTCAGCAGTGCTCCTTATGAAGCCTTGATTTGACATGAAACTATCAAACCTCTTGTACCAATTCTTAGACGTCTGTTTCAATCTGTATAAAGACTTCTTCAATCTGCAAACAAGGTGAGCCTTCTTCTTGGATTGGAATCCCTCTGACTGCTCCATGAACAACTCTTCCTCAACATCACCATGGAGGAAAGTTGTCTTCACATCCATCTTCTCCAGTTCAAAATCTAGAGATGCAACTAGATCCAACACCATCCTAATGGAGGTCATTTTTACCACAGGAGAAAAAATCTCATCAAAATCTATACCTTGCATCTATTGGAAGCCTTTGACCACAAGATTATCAACGTCACATTTGAGACTGAAAATCCACCTGTTCTTCAAGGCTTTGGCTCCTTCGGGCAGGGGCACAAGGTCGCACACCTTGTTCTTTTTTAAAGCTTCCATCTCCTCCTGCATTGCCTTCAACCAGTGCTCTCTGTCACCATGTCCATTCGCCTCTTCAAAGGACTCGGGCTCCCATTTTCTGTGAGCAGGAGATACTGGTCGGGTGAGTATCTCTTGGACTCTCTACTGACTCTTGTTGAACTTCTCAGTTGAGGCCATTGTACTACTTCTTCAATCGGATCTACCATTGGTTCTTCGAGGGGTGGCATCCCCCTTCAACGCCATCTTCTATGGTGTCATTTTCCTCCCTTGCGTCATCATGGAGGGCTTCTTCAAATAGGGAGGACTCATCATCATAAGTCACGACAGGTTGCAATTGTGGTTTGAGGATGTCCTGGATTGTTTGGTCCTCTATAAACTTGACATCCCGACTTCTCATAATCTTCCTTTGAGTAGGATCCCACAATCTATACCCATACTCATCCTGATCGTATCCTACGAAGACACACACCCTCATCTTCTAGTCAATCTTGGTGCATTCATTACCGGTTACATGGACATATGCAACACATCCAAATACTTTCAGGTGATAAAAGAGACATGCTTACCTCTCCATGCATGTTCTAGATAGTCTCCATCAAAAGGGTGAGAAGGAGAACGATTAATCACATATAAGGTCGTGTATAATGCTTCTCCCTAGAATCTCTTAGGAAAATTCGATCGAGAGAGCATGGTTCGCGCTCTTTCCAACAAGCTGTGGTTCATCCTCTCCACAACTCCATTCTGTTGTGGGGTCTTTGGCACTGTCTTCTCCATGCGGATGCCATGACTTCTGCAGTATCCCTCGAATGACCCTCGATATTCTCCACCGTTGTTATATCGGATGACTTTCAGTCTCCTCTTGATCTCTCTCTCCACAACAAGGTGTCACGTTTTGAAGACGTCCAACACTTGGTCCTTCATCTTCAGGGAAAAGGCTCGCACCTTCCTCGAGTGGTCGTCGATGAAGGTAGCAAGGTACAAAGCACCTCCAAGAGTCTTTATGCCTATTGAGTACACGTCTGTGTGCATAAGGTCAAGTGGGCGTCTCCTCAATGACGTTCTCATATGAAATGATGTGCGTCGTTGTTTGCCAACCATGCAATGGATGCAAACCTCCAAGAGGACTCCGGTGGATGGAATGACATTCTTCTTGGAAAGAATTGGCATGTCTTTCTCGCTCATGTGTCCCAGTCTCTGATGCCATAGAATTGTCTCATCTCCTTTGGCTGCATAGGTGCTCCATATGACCGACCGTGAGTCATGTACAATGAGGTTTACTTCTTTCCTTGGGCAATTATTAGAGAGCCTTTGGAGAGTCTCCATCCGCCTCTGCCAAATCTGTTCGTATATCCTTTATCATCAAGTGTGCCAGTGGTCAGCAAGTTCATGCGTACTCCGAGGATGTTCCCCACATCGTTCAGCTTGAGTTTGGTCTTGTCTAGCATCTCCAATACCATTGTCCCGTGACCAACAATAGGACAACTTTGATCATTGCCCATCCTCACCACGCCAAAGTCACCAGGTGTGTACGAAAAGAAGGGTTCCTTCTTGGGTGTGATGTGGAAGGAAGCACCAGAATCCACTACCCATGTGGACTCTTGAGGAGAGAAGTCCCACATGATAACGACTTCTTCTTGGCTAGCCATGGCTGAAGATATAACCTCATCAATTTCCCATGCATCTTCTCTTCTAGGTTCTTTGCAGAACCGTTTGATATGCCCTTTCTTCCCGTAGTTGAAGCATGTAATGTCTTTGTGGGGCTTCGACTTCGAGTGTCCTTGAGACATGGTTCTCCCTTGAGAACCATCACCACGGCTTTTGGTGCGACCCTTCCTTTCATTCACCAAGGCTTGTGAATGACAACACTAACGATACTGCAATTTCAACATCTATACATGAAAATGGATTTCCCATTTAGGATTTTCTTGAATAGTTCTGCAAACACCACCATAAATAGATTGATATGCTCAACCTTAATGGTTTGAGTATAAAATAATGATAAAGTGCATCCACCATTTCCACAGAATTCATTAATTTGTAGTACATAAAATTTCATTCGGTAAGGATGTACTAGTTGCCGGGAACACATCAGATCAAAAAAATTGACCCACATGCAAAACAATATTAAGAAATAGAAACATGTATAATGACACAAGATATGATTTATAGTGGTTTGGCAATGTGTCTACTTCACATTCTCATACCAAACTCTCTTTGTATTTTCGTGAATATGTTTTGGAGTGCAATATATGACTGTCCCAAGAGCTCTTTTATACAACAAGGTTACGGGGCTACAATTGGACTTGCAAGGTTAAGGGATGTGTATACGTTGCCAATAAATTTTTACAGGTCAACCCAACACTAGTAATTTTCATGTTTCATCACATACAAAGTCATGAATGTCCCAAAGTTTATACAGAGAGAGATGACCATTTTGGGATTTTTACACCCATAAACCTAAGTAATTATGAAATTACAATCATGACCCTGCTTAGTCATGAGTTACACACCGAACCCCAAATAGTCATTTTGTCTCACACCCATAACCCTCTGTTAGTTTTCTGTTAACCCAACAATATCATTGGTTTAATTTAACCCATGATCTTCCAACTGCTTTTAGAAAAAAAATAAAAAAATAGTGGCATCTGCAGGCGGGAGAGTAGGGCTTGCAGGGTGGGAGGGGCTTCTAAGCAGGCGGCGGTAGTGGGCCGCAGGGAGGGGAACTTCCAGGGAGGGGTGGGGCTCGCAAGTGCAGGGTGGGGGGCTTCCAGGCAGGAGGCGATGGTGGCGAGGGGACGATGTTGCAGGGAGGGGCTCCGAAGGGAGATGGGCGTGGGCGTAGGGTCAGGAGAAGTCGGGGCTGACTTGAGCAAGAGGAGGCAGGCAGGTGTCAGGCTTGATATTGGGGCCGGCCTAGGCAAGAGGAGGTGGGTTGGGGGGTCTCCAGGCAGGAGGCGATGGTGGTGAGGGGACGATGCCACAAGAAGGGGCTCTACAGGGAGATGGGCATGGGTGAGGGGTCGGGGCCGGCCTGACTAGGAGGAGGCAGGCGGGAGTCGATCTTGGTATTGGGTCCGGCCTGGGCAGGAGGAGGTGGGTTGGCAGGGGGAGGGGGGGCTTGTTGTTCAACGGGGGTTGGGGCGCATCTAGGCTGGAGGAGGTTGGGGGGGAGGCCTAGTCTGTGGAGGGGGGGTGGTCAATAGGGGATGCCTTGGCTGGAGGAGAAAGGAGAGGAGTCGATGGCGGCGGGGGGTCGGCGGGAAGGAGGAGGTGGTCGACAGGGGGAGGAGGTGATCGACGGGGAGGAGGAGGGGAGGTGGTGGTTGTCGATGAGGAGGAGGAGGTAGGAGTGTACTCATTTGTGAATAATAGAACTTAAAGGGTAGAAAATGCAAAATATTTGACAGATACCGTCATAGTTAATGGAATATTGGATGGAAGTTAATTCGTAGATTATAGGTGTAAGAGTTAAGACTATTGAGCGTTCTAGATGTAATTCACGAATATGCGTGATTATGATTGTAATTGCGTAATTATTCAGGGTTATGGGTGTAAAAATACCCTTTCAAGGAGTACAAAATATTGACCAAAGATTAACAAATGCAAGTGAATTCTCGTAAAAACTCAAAATGGGAAAAAGTATGAGCACAACTAGATCAAATATACATATATATTTACCATAGACAGCAGATAAGTCCGGGTAAACTCGATGCCTTCAACAATATATGCTACTGGTGCTGATAGCACCAATGACATTATTTTTATTATTGAGAACAAGGTTGTGTTGTCCAAGGACTCCTATTTAAGAGGAGTTAGTGCAAACACCAGATTGAAACAAGTATAGTTCAGGTGTATGAAATATATAGCCATAAATACCCAAATACCTCATTATTAACCATCAATTTCTTGCTCAACACATTCCGAGATTGATTAAATAAATTTGAGCCCATTGCACCCCAAAACCCTTACCTGTTGCATAAAGGAACGAAATTTGCATCAACTAGAATTTGAATTATTATTCGTCTTAAAAGCTCGATGATACACTAAATATGTTATATGATAGAGAGGGAAATTTACTACAAATTGAGTAGGTTGTCATTAACAGTTTGAAATAGCAAACCAATTAAAAGAAGCTTCAGTTAGAGAAGCCAGTGCCACACCACCAACTATTGGACCAAGGGAACTAAGAACCAAGAAATTGGGCATCTGCATGTCAACATACATCAAATCAGTAGCTAAATCGTTATACCCGTAAAAACATTCGCATTTAAAATGGTTGTTCCATAGTCTCTGTAAACATGTCTAAGGCAGGTTGGGGATGTGAAGAGAACGTCGTCTAGTGCTCCGGTTCGAACATATGAGAAGTTAGAAGAAGGAATTATAAGCTGTGATGGGAAGACCAATACGTGTAGGAAGGGGATTCTAAGAAGAACAACTTCTTTGGATCCAAACCCTAGTTTGACCAAAATTGGATCTATTTGGAAGCAAAGAACCCATGTAGCCGAATCTAGTTAAAGCGGGGAAAAGCTTGATTCTTGTTTTATCATTATTCTGGTTGCTACTTGCAAGTCATGCTTATACAACTTTGGTGATCATGCAATTCATTGTAGGGAGCTCCCGGATTTTAAGTATAGACACGATCTTATTAGAGACGTTTTATTTGATGTACTCAAACGTGCAGGTATTGCTGCTAAGAAAGAGATGCTAGTGAACTTTTTAACTGATCCAAAGGAGGGAAGATCTACACTTAGACCTGCTGATATTTTGACTTTTGGGTGGATCGAGGGAAACATACTTGTGTAGATTTGACAGGAGTTTCACCGCTGGTGGGGTAGAAGAGTGGGACCTTCACCGCACGACTTGCTGCCCTTAAAGCTTATTCATCAAAAGTGGTGAAGCACGAGAAAGCATGCACGGAAAATCAACATGCCTTCATCTTCTTTGATTTTGACACCTTTGGTTTCTTAGGACCAGAAGCTGTTGAGCTTTTAAAGGAGATCCAAAAAGTGATGAACAACAATATGATGGGTCTTAGGTTTATGGATGTAGTGTTTAGGAGGATTGGCTTTGCAATTCAAAATGAACTAACGGCACAGCTTGTTGCCCACTTGCCTCCTGTTTCGATGTAAACTTTTCACCTTAATTTAATATATTCATCTGGTTGCAGAAATCGACGGAGGACATGTGCATACTAAAAAGAAGTTCAGAGGTCATGTATCAAGATGTTACTAGAATACATGTGGCCAATACAGTTTTTTTTCATGTATACCGCAAAAGTCATCTTTAAGAGAGATGAAATCATACAGGCATTTTATATTGATATCTACATTACATCATTTTCTATAACACAGATAGAAGGAAGACTACGCTGACAAAACAGGGAAGGCTTAAAACATGGCGGAGAGGACAACAGTGAAAAACGGCTCCATTGCTTTGATGGTATGTGAAAGATACACTAACCTTCCCAAGACTAATGTTAGTAACAAAAAATTCCTACTGTATTTACGGCAGCCAGAGGCAGGATTGCCAGAAGCTGCAAGGAATAAACATATCATGTAACAAATGTCTGAAAATTCTGTACGTGTTTAACCGATAAAAGCCGATCACAATTGACACCGAATATGGTGTAAAGTCACAGGTCTTCTTCCAGATTCGGATACAATCAAGTACTCCAACAGATTATGAACGGAAATGGAAACACCCTCGATATCTACACTGAAGTAACTCGACGAGGTACGCCTTCTTCTTATGCTGCGAGAGAGCGTGAGAGGGTGACCGAGAGATCGAGAGAGCGAGAGAAGGTGGAGATGGGAAGGGGGCTCCCAACGGCGAGGCTAGGAGCTGATGACTCTTCTCCTCCTCGCAGAGGTCTTTATATAGGCGTGAATGCCCTCGCTTAGTCCGCCCCCTTCCCCCACGCCCGATGGTTATGGCATCCTAAAGACTCGACCATGCCGCAACTGTCGCTCCCCCTGAAATGGCCGGATCGGGCGGCGAACGGTTCTTGACCACTTAGTCACAGGCCATTCTACATCTCCCACTTGACCAAAGTGGTCAAGACATATATATACTCCCACTATTCGTGTAGCATATATATGGAGATTTATCATGTGAGGATCATTATCTATGAAACCTCTTCCTTGACTCATACATTCCTGAGTCTCATTAAACCGACATGTTTGATGTATGTTCCTGCTGTTATTCCCTTGGTAAGGGAATCGGCCAACATGTCACTAGTAGGTATGTGTGTTACCGTGATCTCTTGCTTCGCCACTATATCTTGTATATAGTGATATTGGATCTCAATGTGTTTTCCTTTAGAACTATTAGCCCCACTATTGATCAAGCTAATCGCAACTTGATTGTCACAATACATTCAATTGGCCCTTTGACCAATTCGAGGCTTAGGTTCTCTAGGAAACGCCTGATCCACACAGCATGAGTGGTGGCCATGCTACACGCAATGTACTCAGCTTCCTGTCTATGTCGAGATACACAACCTTGTTTCTTGCTACCCCAAGAAACGGCTGTACCACCAAACATGAACAGATAACTTGATGTGGATTTTCTATCATCCGCATCCCCTCCGAAATCGGCATCGGAGTATCCTACCACCTCAAGCGATTCTGCTTGATACACAAGTTTCAGATGTACTGTCCCTTTCAGATATCGAAGAATCCTCTTTACAGCTTCCCAATGTGTTGGACCGGGGTTGCTTTGATATCTACTGACTAAGCTTACTGGATAAGCTAAATCAGGTCGAGTACACATCATTGCATACATTAGACTTCCCACCGCTTGTGCATATGGTACATCTAAAGATTTCTGCCCCTTTCCGAGACACTGACTCTTACTGAGTCTCTTTCCCATCACAAGTGGTGTTGGAGCTGGAGTACTGTTATGCATTCCAAATCTCCTTAATACAGTATGCAAATATCTTTCCTGATTAAGGCTCAATGTCCTTGAGTCTCTGTCTCTTGTTATTTGAATTCCAAGAACATAGGATGCTTCGCCCATGTCCTTCATCTCAAATTCATTGCTCAATTTTTGCTTGATTTCATTGAGCATTTGTATGTCATTACCTGCGAGCAGAATGTCATCTACATACAATGATATGATTGCAAACCTGCTCCCACTCTTCATGACATACACACAGTTATCCAATTTATTTGAAACAAATCCAAATTGCATAACTTTCTCATGAAATTTGAGATACCACTGCCGTGAAGACTGCTTTAAGCCATATAATGACTTTCTTAACTTGTAAACCTTTTTCTCCTGACCTTCAACCTGAGATCCATCAGGTTGTCGCATATAAATCTCCTCCTTTAATTCTCCATTAAGGAAGGTTGTCTTCACATCCATTTGGAATAATTCCAAATCCATATATGCGACTATGGCTAAGATCATCCGAATGGATGCAAACTTAGCCACTGGAGAGTAGGTTTCCTGGAAATCTATTCCAGCTTGCTAAGTATAACCCTTGGCAACTAAACAGGCTTTATATTTGTCAACAGTACCATCAACTCGGTACTTTTTCTTGAATACCCACTTACATCCTATGAATTGCCTACCTTCTGGCAAATCACATAATTCTCAAACACTGTTTCGCGCGATTGAGTCCAACTCATCTCTCATGGAGGCCGACCATGATTCCGACTCAGATGAAGCCATAGCTTCATCAAAGGATATGGGATCTGTACAATCCGCGACATCCTCATCCACGGTGTAGCACGATGCCTCGCATCCATAGAAATGGTAATCTTCCATCCATGCGGGCCATGTTCTGGGTCTCTTGTTGCCGATTATACTCGTGGGTTGTGTGGGTCCACCCACTTCCTCTAAAGGATCATCATGTTCCATAGGTTCATTCTCTACATTTGGATGATCGATATCATCCTCAAGTTCTTGTCTAATGCTCAAGTCGTCTTCATTGTCCTGTAAGACAATCAGAGGATCTGATTCCTCTACTTCATGCTCCTTTTCTTGATGAATTTCAAGAAAAGTTGCATCACGACTTTCAATCAGACCTTTAGTTTCATGGAAGAACCTATACCCTTTAGAATTTTCACTATACCCAATAAACTTGCACTTTAATGTCCTGAAGTTTAGCTTGTCCCTTAGCTGACTCGGTACCAGAACATGTGCAACACCCCCATTTCCGGAGATGGCCCAACTCGGGCTTTCTCCCATTCCATATTTCATATGGCGTTGATTCTATGGACTTGGTGGGAATCCTATTCTGTATATAGTTCGCAGTCAACACTGCCTCTCCCTAGAATTTCTTAGAGAGTCCTGAGTGTGAAAGCATACATCTTACTGCATTCATCAAAGTTCGATTCTTTCTTTCTGCTACACCATTCTGATGTGGTGTATAAGGCATTGTAGTCTGCCTACGAATACCTGCCTGAATACAGTAATCCTCAAACTCCTTTGAGGTATATTCTCCACCTCTATCTGTCCTAAGAGTCTTGATTGGTTTTCCCAATCTTGTCTCCACTTCCGTCTTATATCTCTTAAATGTTTCAAGTGCTTCCGACTTTCTTCCTAAGAGATAGACATAGGAGAACTTCGAGTAGTCATCAATGAATGTTATAAAGTATTCCTTATTTCTATGTGTGCTGACGCTCAGTGGTCCACATATGTCTGAATGGATCAAACCTAGTAACTTTGTTGATCGAATTCCGGTTGAGAAGGGTCTTCTCGTCATTTTACTGATCAGACAGTGTTCGCAGGGAAATGTCCTTGCACCCGTGATCTTAGGAAACAAATTTGCCTTAATCATTTGATCCATCTTAGAATTTCCTGGATGACCCAGTCACATGTGTCACGTCATAATCAGACAAACAACAAAAGGAATAATCAGAAGCGACATTCATTGATTCACTAGAATTTATTACAAGAAGACAGAACAGGTCATGCTCGGGCACAAACTTTCCCATCGCATAGACCGTCTTATTCTTGCCTATAGATACACGCTTGTTATAAAATCTAACTTCGAAGTCAAATTGAGCAGCACTGGGACAGATATCAGGTTCCGACTTATCCTTGGGGCATATAGTACATCATTCAGTACCATAATGCTATCTCCCAGGTCAAGTCTGTATGTCCCAACACCTTCCACATCCAGGTAAGTGTTGTTCCCCTTGAAAATCCTCTGTTCGCCTTTGCTCAGCTCCTTGAAGTCCACCAGGCCCTCCTTTGTCTTCGCGATATTTCTGGTTGCTCCAGAGTCGATCCACCATCCATCACTATCCGTGATGACAGAGTTGCATTCCACGACAGCCGCGAATTCCATTTTCTTTTTTCCTTTGTTTTTAGGTACTTTAGAATTTCCCGGCTTCTTCTTATTGGGGCAACTGACCTTGAAATGGCCATATTTGCCACAACCGTAACAAGAGCCACGTGGGTATTTCCCACTCTTTCCCTTGAAATTCGCCTTGGAGGGGGATAGCCTTTTCTTCGCGTGCACGGCATTCGCTTCTTCTTCTTCCTCGACCTCAAAGATCTCAGCTTTCGATCTTTGTTTGGAGAGGTCCTCCTCAATCGCCAGTTGTGCAGGTAGGTCCGTCACAGACTTAATGTTACCATTCATCCTTAGAGATGTGGCAACCATGTCGAATGACGGAGGGAGACTTCCTAGTATGGTTGCGATCTGCATCCTCTCCGGAATTGCACAATCAGCAGCCGCAAGATCTTTGGCCATCACGATCATCTTGTTCACGTGCTCGAGGACACTTTCAGATTCCTTCATTCTACACAAGTTGTACTTGTGTAGAAGAAGCTAGATGCTCACTTCAGATTTGGAGTGATATTTCTCCTTAACCGCAGTCCAGAGCTCGTAAGCTGATTCGCAGGTCTCAAAGACCCGAATCAGGTTCAGATCCATGTGGGTCAGTATAAAGCTTCTAGCCATATTATCCATTTTCTCCCATTGTTCGCGGGACCTAATTTCCTCCACAGTCGGATTTTCAGATAAAGTTGGGCCGGGTTTGACTATGATGGTGTGTATGCTATCGTGTAGCAGGCCATAGTAGATCTTTCTACTCTACAATTCATAATTAGTACCATTAAGGTACTCGATTTTCCCTACCTCAGTGACAATAGTTTTGCTTGTCATTTTTGTTGATCTAAAGAAATAAATATGTAAGTTTGGTATGAGATTGTGATATCTAACAAGAATAAGTAAAGTTTTTATCGATATAGTGAAATAGATATAAGGTTGGAAATTTAAAACTTAAAAAATATTAAGATGTGGTTAAAAAAAATGAAGCCTATTTTACTTAAGTTAAGCATCGAGATTAAAAAAAACTTTAGTTCGACCAACAAAGTGCCTAGAAGATGACGATAAAGGTAAAAAAACTAACTTAATCCTTTAATATACAAGTTAAAAAAACTTTAACAAATATTGCAATTACTGCTTGGTTAAAAAAATAATTAATAAGCAAACTTGTAATGTTAATAGATCAAACAAAACAACAAAAAAATACAGCAACTAAAAAATGAAAGAAAAAAAATCTTTTAAAAAAACGATAGTTTAATTACAACTTCTCTTGCCCCCTTTTATTTTAAGCAAACAAACAAGACTTGCAAAATAATATTAGTTTTTTTAAACAAGTTCTCCACACACACAAAAAAACTTCCACTTAAAAAAAATTATTGATAGATGATTAAGTAAACAAAAAAATGAATGAAAATTTGTTTAACAACTGAGGAAATAATATTACTTTACAGAACAATATCAACTAAAAAATGAATAATAATACTCAAAGATTTCAAAAAAAACTTGATGTAATGCATTCAATCTCAGGTTAAAAAAAGTTTTCTTATAGTCATGGCCATAAAAAAACTTGATGTAGTCACGGCCACAAAAAAAGGTAAGAGCAGATTTAGAAAGCAAACAAACTTTAGGGAAAAAAATTAAATGACGTTGTGGTTCTGAAAAAAAACTTTATAATGACAGGCTGGCAACATTGAGGTATGCAGCACGTGAATGAAAAAAAAAGAAAAAGGTAACGTTGGCAAATGACAGGCTGGCAATTTAAAAAAAAACTGAATGCAACCCGTGAATAGGTCAAGAACGAAAAAAGCATACCTCAAGGCCGTGTTAGGGTTTCTTGTTCTCAAAAGAATGGAGGTGCGGCGGCGGTCGAGCAAGAATGGAGGTGCGTCGCCGGAGGGGATCTTCGTCGGAGTAGCGCAACCACGAGCTCTGATACCAGTGAAGTAACTCGACGAGGTACGCCTTCTTCTTATGCTGCGAGAGAGCGTGAGAGGGTGAGCGAGAGATCGAGAGAGCGAGAGAAGGTGGAGATGGGAAGGGGGCTCCCAACGGCGAGGCTAGGAGCTGATGACTCTTCTCCTCCTCGCGGAGGTCTTTATATAGGCGTGAATGCCCTCGCTTAGTCCGCCCCCTTCCTGCAACTGCCCCCCCTCCCCCCCGAAATGGCCGGATCGGGCGGCGAACAGTTCTTGACCACTTAGTCACAGGCCGTTCTACATACACAAGCAGAAAAAAGTTGTATTGGTTATCACAAGAGAAACATACGAGCATTCGATGTTTTCTAACATGTGGCATGGTTCAATACTCAGATTTAACAAATATAAAATAACGCCAATTGATTAACTCGTCAACACTGCCAGACGTGGAGACGGACAAAAGCAATCAAGTAATTTCATGTGGTGCATAATGGTGTAGATGGTCGTCCACTCTTCTTGTAATGTGCATTATAAACTAGAGATCAATGGACTACGAGATAAATTAAGTACTAATGGTTGGATATATCGAAGCTTTTTGATTAAGAATTAAGATATAATGATCTGATTGGTGAAAGGTGTTTTGCAAGGCGAAGCGTCCATGATACCATCCTCGCTCAAATGTGAGAAAAGATACTGAGTTTATTAAATAAAAAGTCGTAAAATAATGTGATTAGTAATGATTATCCAAGATCAAATGTATTGAAGCAGATCGTGCACTTCCCGTCGGAAACTCTATCAATGGATTGTGAACTTGGACGGTTAGCGATGATTCACGGGTTTAATTTGAATTGAGAATTGAAATGGTTGTTGTTAAGTGAAGCTAGCGGACATGTTGGAAACTTGGTTAGGATGCATAGTACCCCAACGCATAGCTACGAAGGCACTCCAACCCTAAGGCATTCTTCTTGCCGTAGAGTCATAGTGTGAGGTCTCATATAGACTAAGACCACAGACTATCCACGAAGCTTGGATTATATTTCCATTGTGATCTTACTCTCTTTATAGTTAGAATGGTTTTTCGATATATGTTTATATTCAGGTTGGATTTATAAGCCGAGTTGGTAGGAGCCGTTTATCATGGAATGGTTGTTCTTTGTGAGGTTTCGTTTCTTGGTGGATGTTGGGAAGATGGATGTTGGTTATACTTTGTGGGTTTCCACAATTGTTTCTTGTACACTTTCTGTTTGTATGTCTAGTTGTTGTTTTTATATCCGTATTGGATGCTTTTCTCATAAACCTATTTTGCGTGAATTCGACAGGTCATAGGAGAAGCAGTCGCTGCGATGCGACAAGTCGTAGGAGAAGTAGTAACTACGATATGCGACAAGTGATTGACTTTGTTACAGCTTTCTTTTGTGGTACAACACGTTCATTTCCTTGTATGTTTTTGTATATGTACTTTTATTTTGTGAGATATGACGGTGATGTATGCATGTGACTATAAATTGCATGGTGATGTATCTATACTTGTTGCCATACTTCTAGAGCATTGTGTATAATTTTTTTGGGTGGACATAATGTATGAATAGAATGAAAATGGATGAAAAAAATGCAATTATTCTTTCTTTGCTGTTCTCCTACATGTTTATCATAGCTTGGTGTTTCGAATGTAGAATCGCATGTTGTGGATGTGTACTGCTGAGTATCTGTACCCTTGGAGCGTCACAAAATTCAAATGAACATGTATAATACAATTTCCGCCACTTTTTTGTACTAGTTATTTATTAGACATGTTTTAACGTCAACAACAAAATCAATATGGATGGTTAAATAATTCTCGAAAATAATAAAAATTTTTAACCAAATTATGATTTTTAATATTCAAAGTATGTCCAGTGTTATTCGTTGACACACAATTTAGGTCGGAGATTAATATTATTTGATTCATAATAGTCATTAGAATATATTTTTTTAACTTTAAAAATATCATGTATCAAAATGACAAGTTCTTTCAATACTCTTTTTTTGTGATAGATGCCAAATTTTGGACTCTATGTAAATCACTGATTTTTTGAAAAATATATATTGTTAAAATATTAAAAATTAAGTTTGATTTTGTAGTTTTTCATAATGTACACATCTTTTTTTATTATCGAAGTACAAAAAGATCCACATTCTAACTTTAAAGATACTAAATCACTATAAAAAATGAAACATTCTTCAATAAAATGTTGAATTTATTTATATTTTTAACATTCTATACAACACAAAGTCTATTAAACAGGATTAATGGTAACATTTGCAAGGAATTATTGGATGCATACCCGTTGGTAAACACCCATCCTTCCACGCGTCCCCGCCAACCCCAACCGTCTAAACCATTGCCCCGCATCGCAATTTCGAACTCAAATCAAACCTCCGGAGTCCGAACCCTCCGCCCCCGATGTCCATCTCGACTCCTCTGCTCTCCGCCTCTCTCTTCCACCACGCCCACCTCACCTCCCCACCTCCCCCCTCTCCTTCACCCTTCTCCATCGACTCCCCCCTCCCCCCGGTCCCCTCGTCCTTCCCCGTCACCAAGATCATCCCCGGTACTCGCTTCCTCGTCGACTCCTTCCGATCGCCCGCCGACTTCTCCGTCTCCTACTTCCTTTCCCACTTCCATTCCGACCACTATTCCGGTCTCTCCCATTCCTGGCGTCACGGTATCGTCTATTGCTCACCTGTCACCGCCCGCCTCCTCATCGACACTCTCCTCGTCCCTCCCTCCTTTGTCGTTCCCCTCTCGCTCGGTGTCACGCACCTTATTGATGGCTGCGAGGTCACAGCCATCGACGCCAACCACTGCCCAGGTGCCGTCCAGTTCCTCTTCAAGGTCCCCTGCAAGGATCGGCCCGAATGGGAGAGGTATGTCCACACTGGGGACTTCAGGTACTGTGATTCCATGAAATTAGATAGCAACCTGCAAGCGTTCATCGGTGCTGATGCTGTTTTCCTGGACACCACTTACTGTAATCCCAAGTTCACCTTCCCACTGCAAGAGGCATCTATTGATTACATTGCCAGTACCATTGAGCGGATTACGCTCTCAGAGTCAGTTTTGTTCCTCCTTTCTACTTATGTTGTTGGTAAAGAGAGGATTTTACTGGAGGTATCACGACGATGCAAGTGTATGATACATGTGGATGCGAGGAAAATGGGTGTTCTGCGTGCATTGGGGTATGATGATCCCACCGTCTTCACTGAAGATGCCGCAGCTACAAATGTTCATGTGGTTGGGTGGAATATGTTGGGCGAGACATGGCCGTACTTCCGCCCAAATTTTGTGAAGATGAAGGAGATTGTTGCGGAGAGGGGATATTCGAGAGGTGTGGGCTTTGTGCCCACTGGGTGGATGTACCAAACTAAGAAGGATGGCTTTGCTGTTAGGGTCAAGGACTCTCTTGAAATTCATCTCGTTCCATATAGTGAACATTCAAGTTACAATGAACTAAGGGAATACGTGGGGTTCTTGCGGCCAAAACGGGTCATCCCGACAGTAGGCGTTGACATTGAGAAGCTCGATAGTAAGCACGCCGTTGCGATGCGGAAGCATTTTGCGAATTTGGTCGATGAGACTGCAAATAAGCAAGATTTCTTGATGAATTTCCGTAAGGGGATAAAGGAAATGGATAAATCTTGTGGTGACAATTTGGGTACCGGGCAGGGCGAAGAGATAAAAGAAGTTATTGGTCCGCCACTGGAAGCAGTGGGTTTGAGGCAGGAAAAGTGTGCACCGGTTACGGATGCAGCAAATTCGTACCTTGGGGAAACTATCGAGGAGTTGCATGGTTGTTTGCCATCATGGGTCACCAGAGAGCAGGTGTTAGAACTTTTGACATGTTCTAAAGGAGATATGGTTGAGGCAGTATCTACTTTTTATGAACGTGAAACAGAACTTTTTGAGCAGGCAAGCACTTCTGTTGAATCTGCTTCTTTGGTTAATCGTGCTCCTACATCACAATCTGGGTTGGTAAATGTTATTATGAAGCCGGATAGTAGCAATCCACCTACTTTAGGTGACAAACGGTTAATTGATCAAAATTTCATCGCTGGAAAAATTAATTCACCAAGAAATAGAGGCCAGGTTGTTGGTTGCAAGCCAAACAAAAGACGGAAAAGCTGTTCAACTTTGAAATTAAGTGAAAGCAAACAGTCCGTGATAACTAATTTCTTCAACAAAGTTACAAATACTGTTTCCAGTACTTGTCACAATGCTGGACCTCAGCATTTGAATGTAGAGATAGAATTAGATATCAAGGGCACTCCATCGGATGATCGTAACGAAAAAAAATTAGACCAGGTAGATCATTTTCTTCAAATTATTGATGGAGGGATGTGCAGACACAGTGCCAATTCTCTACTTGGGAAGGCAAAAGGAAACATAAATTTAGCACTTGATATGTACTATGGTAATTCCCATCAGAATAAGGATCAGCCAATCAGTTTCCCCGAGGATTCTCCTTGCAACAACCTTGTTGAGATCCAATACAAGCTTCCTACTGGTATGCAAGATGTGGCCATTTTGTCCACTCTGGGTGATTCTGTAATTGGGAGTTCTGCGAGTTCACTGGCATTGCCTCCTGAAAAGTATTCCCCTATTAATCACGGTTTGTTTCCATATCGCATTTTGTGACTAGATATCATTCGAGTTCCGAAGATCCAAATTAATAGTTGGTTATGCAGCATGTTGGACATCTGGGCAACCAGCTCCATACTTGCACCTTGCTCGCACTTTCTTTATGGTGGAGCAAGAAAAAGGCAAGAAAAAAACCACTGGAATTCTGTGTAATATGTTTCGAAGGTCTCTTTATGTGGCATTGACGTAGTTTGTTCTCCTTTCTTCCCCTTCAGTAGATTGTGTTTATTTATCAGCTATGTTTTGGCTAATGTGTTTGTGTAGCTTGCTTGCCTTGTCCCCCGAAGATGTGCTTCCTGCTGTGTACCTTTGTACAAACAGGATAGCTCCTGACCACAAAAACAAGGTCAGAGACATATATATTTTTAAATTCTTGATTATATTTAGAACGCTTCAACGTGTGTTTGGTATGTAAAAATGGAATTCAGTGTGAATGAAATTGATGGACAAATTAAATTTATTAAGAAATTAACTCTGTTAGTTACGTTCTTCTGTTGAGTTTGGTGATGAAATATGCTTCATGTTGGCATCATTTCCTACAGTATGTGATTAAAACTAGGGGATTTATACACCATGGACCTCATAAACATTGCCAATTACCTTCTCGATCCCGTGAACATCTGTCAATTACCTTCTCGATCACGTGAACATCATAATTATCACATCAACCTGCAAACTTGCTAACTCTTACCTACGAACCCTGTGGTTAACTCCCATCTAGTTTGTTGTTAAGATAGACCAGATTTTGTAACAAAATATTTATATTACCCTTATTGTTTGTCATATTTACAAATGTATACCCTCCTCCCCCACTCTTCTCACCTCCTCTTCCCCTCTGTCCCAACCTCCCCTCCCTCCCCCGTCGCTGCCCCAACTTCCGGCCCCCTCCCCCGCACCTTCTCGACCTCCGCCCCCTCACCAGTGTCGCCCAGGTTGGTTCTTTCACATCTAAAAGTAGAATTCTAATCCATACATCTTGAAATTACGAAGAAATACATTCTAAATCGAAACCAAAATCTCCACAAATTACACAGGAGGGCTTTCAAAACAGTACACACTCCTCAAACTCGAGCTGGATGTCAGATTCGATGGCCTTGTGCAGGCCACTGAAGTAGGAGGAGGGCGAGCAGAGAGAGAGAGAGAGAGATAGGAGTGTCGATCCGGTGCCTTGCAAGGGGGAAATTTGGGGATGACCAGTAGAGCATGGTCTCCTCCTTCGAGCTCCGACAAGGCTCAAACAAATACTCTCACCGGAATTGAGCCTTGGGAGTTGATATACTGATCGATTCACTATAGCATGATACAAGCCATCATCACCATCCCATGTGCTCCCACAATCAGCGTATATCTTCGATGCCCTACACTATCACGCGTGTGTGTGGGAGAGAGATTCATCACCTCCTGCCTCCATCTCCATCCTCTTCCGTTTTCCCCATCTCCATGGGTGTCTCGAGAGAATAAATAGATGTAGAAAGAAGAGGGCCCCACCCATATCTCAGATCATAAAACAGGAGCATTTGCCATAAAACCCGTAGAGGAGGGGGGGCATTTGCGCACAACATCGACATAGCTTACCACTATGATAGTTCTTCCTCGTCAAACTTGTCCCTTAATTGAGCTTCAATATCTCGTCCACAATAGCTTTGCCCCTCGTTGAGTTACACAGAGCTTCACTATTATAGTGGTGTCTCGTAGCTCCTGTAGGCATAATATTTTTCCCCTCATCCTTGTGTGCCCCTATCAATGAAGTAGGCAATCGTAGCCTACTTTGGACCTTTAAGGCCGCACTTTCGGGAGCGATGTCATGACTCAGAGCATCTCTCGATGGGCGAGGAAGAGTGAGGAGGTGGAAGGGCAGCGGGGAGGGCGTGGAGGAGGGATGAGAGGGTGAGGGCGATAAGAGCGAGGATGGCGAAGAGTAGGAAGGAGTCAAGGGAAGTGAAGGGGGTGGTGGTGGGAGGAGATAGGGTGGGTGTTGATGCATGCTTCTTCAATGAGCAGAAGTCGTTGTGTTCACCGGAATGGAGATGAGGAAAAAGAATAAGAAGACGAAGGGATGAGAGTGAGGGAAGAAATCCAGCATTGATTTTGGTTTGGTTTGATTAACTCACCCTTAACTCAAGCAAGTTGTCTCAAGAAGAGTCAAATTAACGCTAATGTTTGTAATGTTAACGGAGCAAGTTTACGGTGCTGAGGTGATAATTAGAATGTGTAAAGGGTCGAGAATTTGTCTCAAGAAGAGTCAAATTAACGCTAATGTTTGTAATGTTAACGGAGCAAGTTTACGGTGCTGAGGTGATAATTAGAATGTGTAAAGGGTCGAGAAGGTAATTGACAAAGTTTCCAAAGTTCATGGTGTAAAAATCCCTAAAAACATGACCCATGTTGATGAAATCTGGATAAGCGGGCGTGAAACATATGCTTTCCTAAAAGAAAGTGAATCTCCATGTATAACAAAGCTTTTCAAAGGATATGGAGTGAATATAAAGTAAAACTTATTTGATAGTGTGTGGAGAGAATAATGAGTTGTTTATTATGAGTCCATAGATCTCTCTTATATAGAGAGGAGAAACCCTATATGGCAAATTATATAACAGAGACAAAAGAAATATAAAAATATATAAAAAATACGAAGATACATAAATAACTCTCAACACTCCCCCTCAAGATGGAGCATAGATGTCGGTCATGCTCAACTTGGGAAAAAATTCTGGAATGACCCTCTGGCTAGGGCTTTGGTGAAAACATATGTTGTTTGTACCCTAAGCTGATTTGGGAGGTAGAGATAAAATTATTCTGAATCGTGTCTCGCGTATATTAGTAATCTACCTCAATGTATTTTGATCCTTTTATGGAATGCTGGATTGTTGGCAATGAAAAGCGCATCCTGATTATCACATTGCACTTGCATAGGAAGAGACGTCAAGAATTATGTCTATTAGAATGGATTTGACCCACATCATTTCAGTGCTTTCCTATGCCATAGCTCTATACTTAGACTCAACACCATATCGTAAACACTATCATATGTGCGATGATTCACTATAAAGACCCTTTTGCAATCAACCACAGGAGACCTTGGTGGGACACTAACCAAGCTCCATGTGATACGAGATTGGAGCACTGCCATTTCCTCCTTTGTAGTCAAACTCCACTGGCTATCTTGCATAGCATCCTGATATGTGCATGCGATCTCTATGGTTGACAATCCCACCACAAATCTCCTGAAATCCTCTGAAAGACACCTCAAAGAAACATGGGGATCAAGAGGATACATAACACATGTATGCCTCCGCTTTTGAAGAGCAATGGGAAGATCGAGGTTCTTTAGACCATCTATATCCTATAAAATGGCAGCATGAGGTCTTCTCAACTGTATAATAGCCTGCAATATAGATAAATCACCAGTGCCATCAGTAGAAACCAAAGTGCTCAGAATATATATGGGGCGTGTTGGATGATGGGGAAGACACACAAGCAAGGGGTATAGTAGGCGGCCTGCAAATATAAAAATAAAGAAAAGTCCGAGCCATAGGAGGTACCCTGGTAGGTGGCAGTGGAATCACAAGAGGAGGCGATGGAGGTAGTGGTGATGGTGGTGGCTGTGGTGATGGTGTAGGAGGTAGCATGTAAACCTCCTCATGAGGCTTAAACATAATCATTCTGTTACATGTAGGAGAAAAGTACAACACTGTCTCAAATATTTCGACATCGACACTAACATAATACTTCTATCTGACCAGATCAAAGCATCGATACCCTTTTCATGTCCGAGAGTATCCCACAAAACACACTTAACATCTCTGGAGAGAGCTTGTCATGACCAGGGTTCATATGATGAACAAATACCACAGATCCAAAGAGACGGGGTGTTAGATAGAAAAGGTCTTTATTAAGAAACACAATCAAAAAAGGAATCTTATCACCTACATGGAAGACGACATACACTCGAACAAGTAGCATGTAGTGAGGATTGCTTCACCTCATAAAGAGTGGGGAGCACCGTGTTTGTGTTCAACAACACCATTCTGTTGAGATAAGAGGTCTGAGGTGTAATGCCAAGGAACCTGAAGAATTGAAAAAGTTGAACGGTTACAACTATAAGGCATTGTTAGAGCGAACATACTTAACAATAACATAAAAAGTATTCTTTATTTGATTAATAAATGTTTGAATGACATATTCATCTTTAGATTTGTTTTTCAAAAGAGAAATCCAAGAAGGTATAGAATAATCACAAACAACCACAATATAGATCATGTGCCCTTGATAATCAGGGACACATCCCAAATATCAAAATGAATCAACTCAAATAAGGTATTTCTGTTACGACTCTGATGACCAAGAAAACTAGAGCAGTGATGCTTCTGAAGCTGGCAAGCCTCGCACTAAAATGTAGACTGAGTTGAGATCTGCAGGAGGACTCTAAACAACTTCTGCAGAGGAAGGTGACCGAATCGAAGATACGACGTGTATGGAGAGACCAGCCCAGTGTGAATGAAAGAAGCACTACCTTAAGGAGACTGCACAAGTATGTAGAGACCCCCTTTCTCACGGTCACATCCAATCACCTCGCCTGTGAGTATATCGTGAAACACAAGAGAAGAGAGGTCAAATATGGCATGAAAATGCAAATTCTTGGTGACTTGACTAATAGATTATATATTCATATAGAAATCAAGTGCATGAAGCACATTCTGCATAAGCATAAATGGCGTCAACCAGATCTCCCCCTGTCCTGTAATAGGAGAATATGTCCCGTATGCAATAACAACGGATCTGTCTAGAGGTACCGATCTATAGGATGTGACCTGAGCTTTGCCTCCTCACTGATGATGAGATGCTATCATGTCTGCCCGATGAGAACTAGTAAGGGAATAAGCTATATCTAAAGTGCTAGCATAGAATCTGATTGTGGCACCGAGGTTAGAAGGGCCCAAATACACACTAATAACAGCAACAACAAGAGTCATAATCTCCGTCAAATGGGAGATAAGGTCATCAAATTTCTGATCAATAGAAGGAATATGAGGCTCAACTTACTCAGCAACACGAACAGAAGCTCGATGACCATGCTTACTGTAGCAAGTGTCATGGGAGGGACTATAACGGTGACAATATGTACACGGTTGACGTGGACATCTGCCTCCTCTGTTGGGGACACTACGTCCTCTGATCTATGCTGGACCTCCTCTACCACTAGATGTGGCCATTGCAGAGGAGGTCCGAGTAGCAACAACAAGTGGCATTGTGATCCTTCTCAGTTTATTGTCAGCCTCCTCCATAAGAGGTATAGATGCACCCATACGAAGCTGAGTGCTTGTTTCATTATGCTGTGGGTCAAGTGCTGCCAAAAACATGCCAACCATAGTGGCGTTCTTGTGTACCAACTACTGCTCTACGGAAGAGTTTAGAGGCATGGAGTTGTGAACTTTCTCAAACATGCCCTGAGTCAATGACTAGAAGACATGAAGAGGGTGACCGTCTTGCTTGGTTGCGAAGATATCATATTGAGGTTGTAAAATCTTTGTTTCATTTCTCACCATAGATTAAATGGATGTGAGGATATCTCACATTACCTTGATAGTGGGCTAATGAAGGATGCCATTCGCTATCTCTGTGCTCAGAAAACCAAATAGCCATACATGTACACACGTGTCATCTTGCTTCCATGAAGCATTCGCCCTAGTCTTATCAAACGGCTCTGACTGTGTCACAATGCGCTCCTTGTTATTGCACCGCATGATTGTCATAAATTGCATGAACTATAACTCATAGTTGGTCCCATCCATCTTGACTATGTATGTCCGGCCCTTGAAGGCACCGAAGGAAGATAAATCACCCTTGTATACTAACATGATGGAGAAGTCAGGAAAGGACTCGATTAGGGCTGTAGACTGATATGAATGTGTCTACTCGATCATACGAGAAATCGGTTATGTATGCAGATTGTAGAGATATCTCTATGTTTTCATATTGTTTATGTAATTTTCCATTTCTTTTATCTACCATGTGTAATTTACCAATTGGAACTCACCTCTATATTGTTATGTATCTTTGCTGAGGGTTGCGTCTCCGCACCACCCTTTTGTAGGTTGCGCTGCTGCACACCATCCGGAGAGGAATTATTATGTTCTAGGAGACCATATCAATGATCACGTATGGTCTGATTTTAAGGTTTTCAGGATGATTTCAGATTGATAAATCCACCCCTCCTTGCCATAGGACACACCTCATATTGACGGGAATGATTGTAAATTGAGTCTCACTTGCAATCAATTGCACTCATGTCCGTGTAGACAAGTTTCTCTTTTATTTATAAGCCCTAGTCTTTGGATTCAACATCACATCAGAAAACAATGTTGATATTTCCTCCGCAGGTGCCTTTCGAGAAGCTTCATAGCTTTATGCCTCTTGCAGCTACACCTGAGCAGTAGGAGTATATGAACGCCACAATGATTGGCATCTTCTTAGCGGCTCTTGATCCTGAATATGAAGCCGCTCGATCACAGATCCTTACATATGCTACTTTTCCTCCCACGGAGGAGGCATACTGTAGACTTAGTAGGATTACCATTCCATTGTCAATTCCATCTCAGGCCTCCTCTGCGATGGCCGCATCCCGTGATAGAGGATGCACTTCACAGTACAGAGGTCGTGGGTTCCATGGTCGAGGAGGTGATCATGGTCCTCGTATGCTATATACCTATTGTTACTGTCCTGGTCACTCTGATGATACATGCTACTCCAAGCATGGTTTCCAGCTTCTGCTCATGTTACTAAGCATAGTGAGTCTCCTGCTGCTTCTGCTTTCGATCAAAGATTTGATAAGCTAGTCTCTTGCTTGAGAGAAATCATGCCTCCCACTGCTTCTTCGGGGTTCTCGAGTACTTCAGATGTAGCTGTTTCTACCTCGATCAGTATCTCAGGTAGTGATTATGCTTTTGCCAGTTGTTGTTGGGCTGTCGTGATAAAATAAACTATGGATTCTGATACCTCTCAGCATTTGTGCGGAGATAGAGGACAATTTGCATCATACAGATTGATAGATCCTGGAAGATCATTAATCATAGCGGATGAGATTCGTTCCCCTATTGTGGGATAAGGGGAGATCCGTTTGACGCCATCCATCCATCTATAGAATATGCTTTATGCACCTGAATTTACCATGAATTTATTATATATTAGTCATATTAGTAAGAATTTACATTGCCGTGCTGTTTTTGACCCATATTCCTTCGTGTTTCTGGACATACTCACGTGCAGGGTGATTGGATGTGGTTGTGAGAAGGGAGGCCTATATCGACTAATCCATACTCCTTATGTTGGTGCTTCATCTAATTCTATAAGTCTAGTCTCTCCTTTTATGTGGCATATCTGATTTGGTCATCTTCCCCTTCAGAAGATGTGTCATGTGCTTCCTCAAATTCTCCTTGATCTACATTCCAGCGCGGAGCTTGTCAGCTAGGAAAGTACCACCAGTCTTCATTCTAAGTCATTGGGGTCGTAATAACAATTCTCTCTTTGAGTTGATTCATCTGGATATTTGGGGTCCAAGTCGTGTTCTCGACCATCATGGATAGACATTTTATCTTATTGCAATAGATGATTTTTCTAGATTGTCACGGGCTTTTTTAATTAAAGAATAAGTCTAAGAATTGTGATTCTATCATTTAGCAATTAAATAAAGAGTATTTTTTATGCTACTGTCAATTTTGTTTGCACTGATAATGCCTTGGAGTTCTTAACCTTACAACTTTCACATTTCTTTCGATCGCTTGGCATTTCACATCAAACATCATGTGCTTACACATCCCAGCATAACGATGCTGCTGAACGTAAACATCATCATTTACTACATGTGACATGGAATCTTCTGATTCAGAGCCGTGTTCCCCACACCTTTTGGGTTATGCAATCCTCATCACTTGCTATCTTGTAAATCATATGTCTTCTACTGTTTTGGGCGAGCATGTCCCTTTCTCAATTACATTTCCAGAGAAGGATTTGTTCTTCCTCACTAATTGTGTATTTGGCTCTATTGCCTTTGTGCACCGATTGTCACCTGGCCTTGACAAGCTTTCTTCCAGAGCTGTCAAGTGTGTTTTTGTGAGGTATTCCAAGATACAAAAGGGATATCAGTGTTACGATCCGGTTCGTCGGAGGTATTATGTCAGTGTTGATATCACTTTTTTGAGTCTGTGATGTACTTCTCTCCTATATGGGACATATTGACTCCATCTGATTCTGGACAGGAGGTTTACATGCCTCCACCTCCGCCACCACCACCGCCTGTCCCAATACCACCTCTGATCCTCCTCCTCCACCACCTCCTCCTAATCTCATACCCTAATTCTTACCGTGATTCTACGTTCACAGACCATCTACTGCTTATGGGCCTCCTCAGTCAACACATCTTAGGTATGTTCTGAACACAGTTTCTACTGACGGCACTAGTGATTTATCGCTATAACATGTTACTGTACACGATGTGAAGGTCCATTCTCGAGAGGTTAGTGGGCATGTAGAGGAGATTGCAATGATCTTGAGGTACCCATTGCACTTAGGAAGCAAAGGCGTACATGTGCCTCATATCCTCTCACTTCCACCTACTTCTTTGGCATGCTTGCCAACATATTTCAGGAGGTTTAATCATGGGCTTATCTGTCGTAGAAATTCCATGGACCTACGACAGGGCAGTCAGTGGCGTCTTGCGATGTAGGAGGAAATGGCCACGTCACAGTTACGTGGAACTTGGTAATCCTAGTTCCCCTTGGGTCAACTATTGTCAGTTGCACGTGGGTGTTCACTGTGAAGCATTGAGCAGATGGTACAATCGATCATTATAAGGAGAGATTTGTTGCACGTGGGTTCACCTAAGCGTATGGAGTGGACCATTAGGATACCTTCTCACCAGTGGCACACCATTCTACACTTTGGATTCTTCTTATTTTAGATGTGGTACTTGATTGACCTTTATTTCAGCTTGACGTCTGGAATGTGTTTCTCTATGGTGATCTCCAAAGGGAAGTGTACATGCAGCAACCGCCGGGGTTTATTGCTGAGGGGGAGTGCCAGTAAGTTTGTAGACTTCATAAGGCTATCTATAACCTTAAGCAAGTCCAAGAGCATGGTTCCAGAAGCTCTCGTTCTTGATTGAGCAGAAAAGGTTCATGGGGTCGAATGTAGATCGCTTACTGTTTGTCCAAAGAACCCAGAGAGGTACAATTATTATTATGATTTATGTTGATGATATCATCGTTACAGGAGATGACATGCATTGGATTAGTGAGGCTAAGGAGTTCCTTGGGCAACAATTTGTTACCAAGGATCTTGGTCCTCTACTATACTTCCTTGGATTAGAGTTCTCTAGGAACCAATAGGGTCTTGTGGATGACCCAAAGGAATTATATTACAAACCTTTTTGCAGATATATGCATGAGCGAGTGCATACCTGCTACTACTCCCACGGACCCCAGAGTGAGGCTGTACGACGATGATACAGAGGAAGTAGATAAGAGGAGATACATAGATCTGGTTAGGAAGCTACTTTATGTTACAATCACCAGACCATACATCTTATTTGCTGTTGGTCGGATCAGCCAATTCATGGAGTAGTCCAGGCAGGTACATATGGATGCAATTCATACGATGTACTTGAAGTCACCTCCTGGTGCATGATTACTTTTCAGGAAAGAGACATCCTCAATGTCTCAACTTGCACATATGCATACTATGCAATATGCTCTAAGGAAAGAAAGTATACCTCAGGGTTTGCGGTATTTATTGACGTCTCTTTAGTATCCTAGAAAAGCAAGAAGCAGATAGAGGTTACTAGATCCAGTGCAGAATTAAAGTACATAGCAATGGCCCATGGGACCACTGAGATGATGTGGGTCAGATCAGTCATGATCGACCTTGGCATTGATGTACCACTTCCCATGCACTTCCAATGCAACAACCAGGCTGCGCTATTTATTGCCACTAGTCCCGCTTTTCATGAGAGGACGAAGAATATATTGAGGATGATTGTCACTATACACGTAACATGATTTAGAGAGGCTTCATCTCCACCTCCCATGTCAATTCAGAGGATCAGGCTGCAGATACCTTCACCAAGGCCCTGACCAAATGCTCGTTCCATAAGTATGGATCCAAATTGGGCATAATCGACATCTATGCTCCATCTTTGGGGGGGGGGGTATAGAGATATTTCTATATTTTCATAATCACTTATGTATTTCCTATTTCTTTTATCTACATTGTGTAATTTACCCATTGGGACTGTCCTCTATAAAAGAGAGCCCTAAGGTCTCATGAATAATATAGATTATCTTTCATCCAACACGGACTATGCCACAATCGTTTCCATCAACTTTGGGAGCACGTTAGGAGCTGCTGAATGATGTTAACAATATAAAATCACCCTAACCGCAACAAAATCAGACCGCACACAACCTAGGTTGCATGAGAACCACTAAAATCATACCACAGAAGGTGTGGTGGCTATCAACGGAGGTTGCAGGTGGGCTGTGCGCACACTGGGAGGGCCCACACGACACGACTGGGGCCGTTGACAGTGCCTAGAGGGGCCCGCACGGTATCCCTATCCTCGAAAAGGCACCACATAGTACGAACCTTACCATTGGGTGGGGAAGCCCATCATTGGGCGGCGGGAACTGCCACTGGGTATACTCTGCGTGGTGGTTGTTGGGTGGCTAGGGGACTCCTGGAGGTGGTGGTTATGCGCAAAAGGGGGTGTGTGGAGAGAAAATAATGATATTGTGGAGAGAAACTAATACATTGTTTATTCATGAGGCCATAGGAGAAAACCTAGATGTCAAATTACATGATAGAGACAAAAAAATATAAAAATACATATGAAATAAGAAGATACTCGGATAACTCTCAACATAGTGTAAGTAAATATTTTCTCCAAAGAAGAAAGAAGAAAGTGTGAACACCTAAAAAGAGATGTTGTAATACATATAAGTTATATATATAAGTTATATATAAGCTATATATACACCTTATGCTTTTGATACTTGCCTGGATTTCCCCAAACAAGTGACACATGGAGTACATATAAGTTATATAATTGTATAAGATCTTATCTAATTTAATTTCTTGAAATGTCAACTCCGTACAAAATAAATTATTCATCCATCCTTGTCCTCAAAATTTAACCGTGCTACACTGAACAAATAACAAGCTCCCAAAAAAGTTATCTTAAGTGATATAGAAGGTAAAAAGTATTTCTAGGTTTTTGTAGATTGCAAATTAAACATCGTCAGGTTTGCTCCTTGCGGAGATTTAATATACCTCTAGCTTAGTTACACTGCAAATGGTGCTTCAATGGCAACTCTTCCCGCAATGGCGTAGCCAAGAAAAGTAGAAAACAACAACGGGGAGAAGCCATACCAGTTTCTCTACAGAGTTAGCAAGACTGACGTGCAGCTGTGCTGCTATGCTCTCGTAGCTTGAAGACAAATAATCAACAGCTATGCTCTTGTCGCTTAAAGAGGCGCACAGATTGGAAGGGAACAAACACAGTGAAAGTAGGGAGTTAGGAATGGAGAAGGGAGTTGTGCGTACGATCTTTGTAGGGAGATAGGAATGGAGAAGGGAGTAGTATGCACGATTTTTGCGATCAATGGGGAATGCAGAGGATATGAAACGTTTTAACTTTTAAATTTTATAATAAAAATAAGATGCTTTCTATCATTACAATATCAACGGTGGATTTTTTAGTTTTGGGGAACGTGCAATTTCTAAGATGTTATTTTAGATTTGTATAAAATGTTAAAATCAAGATTTTTTTCTCCAAAAAATAGTGGTTCAACAGGTGGTTCGTTTCAAGCGGTTCAACTGGGTTTTGATCGATTTAGATTGGTTTTGACTTCATAAAAACCGGTTGGTCCAACCATCCTTCCTCCGGTTCCTGGTTCAATCGGGTTGAACCAGCCGGTTCGGTTTGGTTTAGAACCTTGGTGCTGGGTCATTTTAGGGCCCTCCTTTCGGGCTGACATCATGTATAACAAACATTATTAGCAGATTAATATAATATTTCTGTGGTGTGTCCCAACACTTAATCTCACCCTTTTTCTCTCTAAAAAATGCATTCAATCGTATGCCCTTTTGGGAGCAGTAAAACATGTGCTCTGTTTAGAAGCTCAACTTCTCTGTTGGCATGTAAGAATTCGATGACAACCTCCATAACATCATTTCTAATCCTACTCCAAAAATCTATGGAAAAGGAGATCGGGAAGCCATTTGGGCCTAGCACCCCATCCTCATTAAGGTTCATTATCGCGTCGTGCATCTCCTGCATACTCGTTACAACAGTTAGTTGAGACCCCAGTGGTGCTGCGCCTGCATCAATTCCATTCACCAACAGGCCCACTTCTACTTGACTGATGGAAATAACCTGTTGTAGTAGCACCAATCTCCTGATCACTACTAACTGTTTCTCCACGAACCTCAATAGAAATAATGTTTAGGTAGTTCTAACAATAACAAAAATAGTCCGTGGATTGTTTGGTTGACTATTTGCAACTTTCTTGAAAGTGGGGCTTAGGGTGTTCAGGATATTTATTCCTTTCTTATATCTCCTGGGCTAAAAGAGCTTGGAATTCTTTTTTACAATGATCTTTTCTAATCCAAACTAGTGAGCTTTATGACCATATTGATAACCTTAAGGGTTTCATATCTACACCTAGATGATGTCTTCTTAATGAAAGTTGGACTACCTTCCAACATATACTAGGATGGATAATAGGCAAGGGTTCATTGATTTCTGGCATAGTACTTGTGTTGGCAACTTCCCCATCTCTCATTATTTACGTGTCAACTGAAATATTCTTTCTGGCATAGTACTTGTGTTGGCAACTTCCCCATCTCTCATTATTTACTTGTCAACTGAAATCTTCTTAAGGTTGCTGTTGCCATGTTTATTCAAAACCTACCGCATACTCAGTTTTCTCTCTCAGTTCCTTCTTTTAGCCAAGTGTTTTTTCCTTTCTACCACTCTTACTTCCACTCAAGACCATCCAATCTGGACCGTTACACATTCTTGGAACTTCTTTGTCTCCTGCTACATTTATCTTCATCGCCCTCCTCAACACTGTTTCCCTACATGGGTCATAATATCTGGAAACTCAAACTCCCCATATGTATCTCTCTCTCTCTCTCTCTCTTTATATATTGATTTCCCTGGAGACACCTTCCTTTTTTTTTGAAGTCAAAACAAGGGGGAGACACTCAGCGGTGTTCACCCCAATATATCAGAAAAAAGGAAAGGACAAAGGGGGTACAAAAAAACATGTAAAAACTGTACAAAGAAGCAACAAAGCCCCTTTCAAACCAAAAACGAGCTGAGGCCTAAACCGCACCCCACTCCTCCACCAATCTTGCACAGTGAATAAGCACGTTTTCCTTGTAAAAGCGTTGGCCTGAGAAGAGGGCCTCATTTCTCCCAAGCCAAATCGACCAAAGCCTCGCAACTGGACGCAAGATTTCCCTTCTTTCCCTGTTTCTGTTGAGCACCAACGATCCGCAGAACGCCATCAAGTCATCCGTTCTCACCCAATCCACATCTGGTTCCTCCCAAACCCCTCTGACTGTGGAGACACCTTCCTATCAATATAAACATTATGAAAAGGCATCCTCATTATCTCTCGCTGCTATTGCTGTCCTCATTCTCATGATATTGAGATATGGTCCCATTTTTTTGAACATAGGCAACTTTCACAGGTTGTCTTTGCTTGGATTAAGAATCAAATGGGGAATTACTATCTGACCAACAATCCTCGTCACCTTTTCTGCACTCTAAAGCTTGTCCATGTTTTCTAAACGGCGCTTCCTGATCCACAACAATTTCGCTTATTGAACCACTTGGGTTTTTAGTAACTCAGGGAAACATAAGCATAAAAACTGGTCAGGATTCATATTACTTTATTTCTATTGCTGGGATTGGAATATCCAGATATATCGACAAGTTAACAATATCGATGTCACTCTCTCGATATCGGTCACCAAGAGGTTGTGCCATTAGACTACGTAGATGCCCTATTAGGATTATACATAAAAAGAAAAGAAAAGATGTCATACTATAAATAAATTATTACTTTAAGTCTATACCACTTCCCTTTAAGCTGGAGCATAGATGTCTATCATACCCAGCTTAGATGAACACTTCTGGAATGGTCCCCTTGCAAGTGCTTCGGTGAATATGTTCGCCGTTTGTTCTACTGAACATACATGAAAAGTAGATATGAAACCTTTCTGGATCATTTTTTTAATAAGCCTTTATGAATCACATCCTTGGTGTAATGACAATCGATCTCAATGTGCATAGTCCTCTCATGGAATGTTGGATGTTGCCAAGTTAGGCCAGTCAAGTTCGATTTGGCCCATATCATCTTAGTGCTGACCTGAGTCATGGCTCTGTACTCAGTTTCTGCGCTTGATCTGGCAACTAGTTTCTGTATCTTGGCACTTGGGCTTCCTTATGATTTCTGTAATAATATTCTAAATCAGGATTACACATTAACAGATGGTATACCGAGGAAAAGATGGTTGGACACACGACAGGGGGAACCCTCAGTGAAGACGGCATGGAACTTTGTGAGGGTTCAATCGCCAAAAGTTGATTGGGGAGTTGGAATCTGGGGATCCCACATTCCGTCAAAATACTCCATTGTTCTCTGGAGACTTTTTTTGAAGATACTTCCTCTTGACCAGTATTTTAAAGGAATTGGTTTCAGCTTTCCTTCAAAATGCTATTGCTGCAAAGAACCAAAGGAAGAAACTCTTGCACACTTGTTCTGGGAGAGCGATTTAGCTTCTGCTGGATGGACTTGGTTTTTCCGATTTTTAAATATTCCACATAATGCCAACAATTTTTTTGAGTGGCTTTTTATCATCTTCTCAACAGCTAATGGTGATTCTTCTATCATGCTGGTGCGCCGGTTATTATCAGCCATTATTATTTGGACTATTTGGAAAGAACGAAATAAAAGAAGGCATCAGAATATTCATGCTCCTCTACCTGCTTTTATGGGACAAATTGCAGATGACTTTCACATTCTCAAGTCTTTTATTAAAAGCTCCAAGGTTCGTAACAATGCTGAGCTTCTCTTTTTATCAGAGCTGGGTATCAATATTCACAAACCTGAGAAAATTCACAAAATCTTGAAATGGGTGAAACCCCCTTTGAACTTCTTAAAATTAAATACTGACGGGGCTTCGAGAGGAAACCCGGGACTATCTGGGGGAGGAGGCTTGTTAAGGGACCATGATGGGGTTCTTATCTTTGCATTTCATTCTTTCTTTGGTTATGGCACAAATTCAGTTGCTGAATTAAGAGCAGCAGTGTGTGGGCTAAAGTTTTGTCAGGAGATGGGTTACAGAAATATCATTTTAGAAATGGATTCTACTTATTGTGTTAATCTCTTAAACTCTGATGATTGTAACACTTGGCATATGAAAAAATGGTGGTTAGAGGCCAAAAGCCTTCTTCATCTCACGGTTCAGGTTAATCATCAATATAGGGAGGCTAATAGTGCAGCGGATTGTCTGGCTAATCTGTCTTTAGAAGAGAAAACTGCAAAGCGTTATCTATCCCAGGAAGAGATCCCAAAGAAGCTTTTGGGTATTATCAGGTGCGAGAAGCAGGGACTTCAATACATACGAAGAAGCAGCCATAGAGATAGATGACGATGGTGATGATGAAGTTGATATGGAGGATGCGCAAGGCCCACATATCTTCCCAGGCAAATTCAACAGGTCGGGTTTTCAAAGGTTCTAGTCATACTACTGGCTGATGTGTATGGCATTCAAGGACTGCCGTATGTGGAGCATCTAGATGGGTGAACTTGTCGTCTAGTCGGTGAAATGTCTCTTTTGCTCAGAACAAGTTGTTTTTTGCTCTTTCCTTTGTTGTTTCTTGGTCAAGTTTCTAGTTGCAGGTTTTGTCTCTTTTTTGTAGTACTTGTCCTGTTTGGGTTTAGGCCGAGTGTGACCTTACTGCGTCTCTGTGTCATTTTGTTGTCTTCTGGGCTTACTGTTGTAAGCTTCCCCCTTGAAGGGCCCCTTTGTAATGTTCTTTTTTGTTTAAATAAAAACAGCTACCCGGGCTGTGAAAACCGGGCTTAAAAAAAAACTAGTTTCTGCTTCTTGCATCCATGTAATTAGTGAACCACCAATGAAAACAATAAAGTATGTGGTGGAAATTTTATCCTTTGGATAGCTAGCATGATCAACATATGCGCAACCTGAGTTACTTGATAGGGCAAGGGTTGTCCCTTCATCGAAAAGCAGTCTTGAACCATGTGAGGAATTTAAGTACCCAGGAACCATTGTGACTGGTCCGGTCATGGTTGTTCCATGAATTGCTTGACTCTGTTCATACTAAAGGATATATTAGGTCTGATGTTTGTTGCATAGAGGAGCTTTTAGACAAGCTCTCTGTAGTTCTTCTTATCCACTCCCTCTGTATAATCATCATAAAGTTTCATATGGGGTTCATATGATCAATAATAGGCCTGTAATCTGCCATCTCGGTTTTTAAAATATGATCAATTATATACTTTCTTTGACTCATCGCGAGCTCTATGTGATTTCTGACAAACACTAGGCCAAGGAAGTACTGATGATCCTTGGAGATGAACTGTTTCCTCAGGAATTTATTTGCCTCATCAATGCCCTATATGCCATCTCTTCTAACAATGACATCCACATACACAACTGTACATCTTGATGTTCTATGCACACATAATAAACGATCGACAATAGTTTTGGTGTAGCCCTTTTGCTCTATCTGGTTTGAGAGATTCTGAAACCACACTCTCGAACTCTACTTAAGGCCATAAACGGCCTTATGGAGCCTGCACATCTTTTGACACTCCCTTATAATAGCAAACTCAGGTGGTTGCTACATGTACACATCTTCCTACAGGTCTGCATATAGAAACACGTTCTTGACATCTAGCCGAAATAATGACCAATCTCTGTAACTGCAATAGAGTGAAGGATTCAAATGATAAAATGATGTGCCAACAGAGTGAAAGTGTCCTTGCAGTCCACGACATATGTCTTTGTGAATCGTTTGCCATTAGTTGGTATTGTAGCGATCCATGCTGCCATTTGTTTGATGCTTCATTGTAAATACCCTCATGCACCTAACGACATATGCACCAAGGGGGGGGGGGGGTACTGACTAAGGTCCATGTGCCTTTGGACTACAACACCGTCATCTCCTCTTGCACAGCCAGCTGCTACTGGCTATCCTGCAATGCCTCATGATAAGTCAGTTCAATATCTCGAACCTGCAGCTGCTTCCTCTCGTTTCCAGCAGATCTGGTACAGAGCAGCTGTCGCCTAGCACTTGAAGCAGTTTGGTGCACCTTTGGCTCCTCCACAGCTCCTGCAAAAGCCCGCCGCAGAACCCTGGGCTATATGGAGCTGCTGCCCATGACCGAAGGACAAGTTTAACAGTGACTTGTTTCTTCAAGAAACAAGGATCCACCTTATGGATCGACTCCAGCAACCACAAATGAGCACCCCAACTCTGTAGCTTGATTGAAAAAAGCTTGAGCAAATGCTCGTCTTATTCTCTCAAAAGTGGAAGGTGGCAACGGCCTCCCCAATTGGCAGAGCTTTTTCTTTGTTTCTTGAAGATATTAGTCTTGCCCCCTTTTAGGGCCCCATAAGATTCTGACTTTTTTGCTTATTGGTGGTGTTGGACTTCTGCAAGGTATATACAGAAAGTGATGAGTTGATTCTTTTTCTGACCAGGAGCTTAACATTGGTTTTGGCATGGTCACAGCTGCTCTAGAAGAGGCTTGTGGAATCACTAGAGCTAAGATTAAAGAAATGTATACTAATTTAGGTGACCTCGGTAGGAAGTTCTATTTTTTTAACATTTCTACTCACATGATCTTTGAAGGAATCATTACACAATTATTGTCTTATACAGGTGACGTTGCTCAGATGTGTAGGCAGTCTCAGTCATTGCTTGTTCCTCCTAGCCCGCTTTCTATTTCTGATCTATTCACTACTCTTTGGAAAATAAGGTAACTAGTCATCTACTTTCCCACTTTCTATTGCTGCTTCATTCTCCACTCTTTGGAAAATAAGGTTGGAAGTCAATTATCATCCATGCATGGTTGGTAATGATGTGAAATTTAATGAGGGTATTTTGTTTATTTTTAGAAAAAACAATTGCCATTCTTATTTGGATTGATCTCTATATTTTGCAGTACGGTTGAGAAAATAAATGTTGTTGACTGTACATAGGTTCCGAAACTACAGGTTCTAAAAGTATCACTGTTTTGGATTAGTAGTTTTTTAAAAACCAGATCGATCACTAAGACATTGTTTCATTAACAGTGAGTGTGCACTTTGAGGAGAAATTGTGGGTATCTTAATCTTGGGAATCAGAGGATGATGTGGCTGTTGGACATGCGAGCTCACGGTGAGCCATTATGCAGTAAATGTTATTGCAAATCATTCCTGATCTGAAATGAAGAAATTTGCATTATAGGTCCCTTAGTACAATTAGGATTATGTACCATGACCACCTTAACGATCATACATATGTTTATTCAATGGTTGAAACATAGAGGCTGATGCTTGGATGATATACTAAGAATTAGATCGGGGACTCGTCAAGCACTGTCAAATGATTGTTAAGAGATGATCTCCATCCTAAGAAGGAGATGCCAATCCTTCTCTAAAGGCTGATATATGCTCGACTTCTTGGTTCATGTCCTCTGCATAAGAATAGAGATTCAGAGATGTCAAATAAGTTAGGTCAAAGAGTTGACTAAACGAGATCGAGATAGCCAAGACTTATGTCGTATCCTGTCACGATATAGGCACACATCTTCTGACCATAGATAGATGTGTTAATATATGTCTGAGTATGTACATTTGGCAGAGCGATAGGTTGATGACCTATTCTAGGTCTATACACCGGCGATCATGTGTGCATATAAGGGCATATGAGTAAATATGATATGTCAAAGGGATCATATATGTCCACTACTGGGTCGGAAGACATGAGCTTACTCATGAGGTATTGTGACCGATCAAATTACATGCATGGTCATCTTTCTTTGGAAGCATAACAAGAATTTGTAGGTATGATATAAACTTTTGGAAAGCGTAGGATTGATACCAACTCCCAATTACCGAATGAGAAACTTAATGATAAAACTCTGAAGAAGACAATTTAAAAGAGATCTATAACTTCGGGTTTATTCTAAATCTTCCAATATACAGGATATATGGGTATTGTTATAAAATATGAAGAATGTGGAAGCGAACATGGAAAAAGATAAAGAACAAAATAAGAACGCGGGATTTTTAACGTGGAACCCTACTCCGTGAGGAGCGGGATGAAACCACGGGAGAAGCCCTCCAGTAGGGCGTGTTTGTCTATTGACTTTCTCAATGAGTACAGGAGGTCTGGGGCTCCTTATATAGCCTTCCCAAAGCCTCCAAGTCCCACCGTTGGTCCATGTGGGACTAAACACATGATGGGGTAAATGGATCTTCTCCAGAATCCATTTACCCTGCTACAACTCAATAGGTGCACTACCAAATACTCCAACACTCCCCCTCAAGCTGGAGCATGCAATGCTCAGCTTGGACAAACAAACAGAAAGAAACTCAACTCACGCTACAGGACACTACGGACAATATCAACCCAACGCGCACATGCTGCAGTCGAGGACGTTGCTTCTCATGCCGTGCAGGTGAGGGGGACGAATGGGCTGGAGTGTGAGTCAACTGAAGACTCGGAATCTGACCATCGAGTCTGAAACTGCGCCTGAAGTCTCCTCGTCGGAGAACTGGGTCTCTCCCATCTGGCTCAGAGAATGGTGCACTGCTCTGGTGTACCTATGATACCACATGAAAACCCTTGCCAACATATGGCATAGGGAATGGTCCTCTACTCTGGAGTCCCTATGGCTCACATGAAAACTCCGACCTGACAACTAGAAGAATGATGGGGACCGCGAAACCAATGATGGCAACTTATGCTCATCTGACAATGACCGCACACTCGTGCGTGTCTGAAACTGGAGACTCGGAGATGTCTGATGTCGAGTCTGAAACTGAATCTGAACCGTAGAGTCTGAAATCTGAATGGCGTAATCTGAAGTCTGGAGATTCTGGAAAAACTGACAAACTGGCTTGTGACTCTATACATATACTTCCCCTTTCTCCCATACTTGTCGGAACATGAACATCAACAAAGTTGGGAGAAGACAAGATAGAAGGGGGAAAACAAAACAAAATAAGCCGCTACAAATTTTCGGCTTATCAAATCATGAATTTTGGCCGTTTCTTTCTTTTTTTTTACGGCTCTTTTTTTTCGCATTTTTTTAAAGCCGTCAAGCCTTTTTTTTACGGCTTTCGTTTGCATTTTTTTTCAAAACTGTGCGTACGGCTTTTTCTTGTACGCGCCTTCTTTTTCTTTTCCTTTTTTTCTCTCTCTCTCTCTCTTTTTTTTAAAATCTCTCTCCCTTTTTTTAACTCACAGTCCTATCTCTCTCCCCCTCTCTCTCTCTCTTTTTACCGAATGACACGGCTCAAATAAAGCCCCCACCTTTTTCTTTTCCATTTAACGGCAGTCCCTTGGGCTGGTTTCTAATTTCTCTCCCTTCTTCTTTTTCATTTTTTTAATTTGCAGTACAACCCACTTGCGCCTCGAAAAAATGCCTTCCCTCCATTTTTTTAAGGCCACGAAGTCGGTGGGAACCCTAGAATGGGAACCCTTCACAAAAGACACGCCGCCGCCAAGGGGATTTTTTTGCAGGGAGGCGGAAGCGGGTGCCGCCTTGGGGCCACGCAGGAGGTCTCGCCGCGCGAGATGGCGCTTGATCTGGAAGAGGACCGCCACCGCCGCGGAGGAGGGCACGATGGGAGGCGTGCTGGGCGGCGATGGAAGGCGCGTTGGGCGAGTGGGGTGCGCCGCCGAGGAATCTGGAGTGCACGGGAGGTCTCGATGACGAGCTGGAGGCGCTAGAGGCCGCCTGGAGGTCCTGTCACTGCCGCCATCGCTGGATGGTTGGGGGGCTCCGCTTGGGTTGCTCTCTGGGGATCACGCAGCCGCTTTCTAGGGATCTGGAGAAGGCGAGAGGGGCTCACGGCGAGAGGCGGGGCTGGGGCGGAAACGCTTGCGTGATGCGCCGCCTGCCGCCTGTTGGAGGGACGATTCTACGGCTGGCAGCAGTAGAGGTGCACGGCCAGTGCCGAGATTTGGAGAGGTGCACCGCCAACGACGAGTTCTGGGTTGTGCTTCCTTGCGAAAATGACGCTGCTGGGAGATGTTTGTACGTGCGAGCGGGGCCGCTGGAGATAACCGCGAATTGGTCGAGCCGCCTTGAGACTCTAGGGTTCGAAACCCTAAGATCTGGAACCGCTCTGATAGATCTTGCATCACTGAGAGCGCGAAGGCCACCCACCGCCTTGTGCGGGGTCTGCATCAAAACTGGAGAAGTTTTGCCTTCAACTAGAGATGAGGTGCGGCCTGATGCTGCATGGGGCCTGGAACTCGAATGGAGTTTTGCACAGCCGTCGAGATGAACACAAAATAGTTTCTAGGGTTATATCTAAACCTCAGAATAAGAACTTGATAATTGAATCTCGAATGATCGACGAACTTGATTGATCTTAAAAGAAAATCTTCACGAATAAAACTTCAAAATCAACCAGGAACGACTAGCTCTGATACCATGTTATAAAATATGAAGAATGCGGAAGCGAACATGGAAAAAGATAAAGAACAAAATAAGAACGCGGGATTTTTAACGTGGAACCCTACTCCGTAAGGAGCGGGATGAAACCACGGGAGAAGCCCTCCAATAGGGCGTGTTTGTCTATTGACCTTCTCAATGAGTACAGGAGGTCTGGGGCTCCTTATATAGCCTTCCCAGAGCCTCCAATTCCCACCGTTGGTCCATGTGAGACTAAACACATGATGGGGTAAATGGATCTTCTCCAGGATCCATTTACCCTGCTACAACTCAATAGGTGCACTACCAAATACTCCAACAGGTATTAGGAATACTCGAGGGTGATGTGATCATAAACAATTATATAATGATAACGCTTCCATTCTGAGGGAGTGATGAAATATTATTGAATTTTAGTGACTTCTCTCAGTAGAGAAGTTATCTAATCCTAGTCCAAGTGTTGGACATTGATATGAATATTTTTTTTGAAAGTCTGCAGGTTAGGGGGTAGTGCTCAGCGGTACCCTCCCCATCAAAATTTATTCCAAACAAAAACCAAAAGCCAGAGTTTTACAAAAATATATCATCTAACCCTCCCTCACAAAAGCATTACAGCACCCAGTCCTCAACCAGCCTATTTGTGAAGATAATCACGTTCTCCTTATAAAATCTTTGTCCGGAGAATAGCAAATCATTTCTGCCACGCCATATCGCCCAGAGGAAGGCCATGGGCAGCAGTCGATCCCTCCTCGGTCTTCCCCTATTCATGTAGATGGAATTCCAGAACGTGCGGAACCCCTCAAAGCTGCACCAAGTAATCCCCGTATCCAGCCATGTCTGAGAAACCACAGGGCAATCAAAGAAAAGGTGATCCACAATTTCAATGGCACTGTCACAGATTACGCATTTGTCCGCAATGATCCCAAGAAGCTTGACGCACCGGTCGCGCGTCATGAGTCTCTTCTGCCTAAGGAGCCATAGGAATATCCCCACTCTTTCCGGAAGACCAAGGGTCCAAATGGCAGCACAATCTCTGTTCAAGGACTCTGAGTTTGCCGGTGGCGGTCTAGAGATTGCACCGTAAGCCCCCTTCATCGAGAATGGCCCATCTCTCCAGCTCCAATGGTCTCTGCCCCCTCTTGGAGCCTCCACATTCCTCATGGCCTCAAGAAGCTCAAGGAAATTATCAAATCTTCTGTCCGAAAAATTGGCGGAGAAAGTAGGGCACCAAGAACCATCAGCCCAGTAATTCGCCATCGAGCACAACCTATCATTCGCCAAGGCAAATAAACGAGGAAAGCGAGAGCACAAGGCTCCCGCCCCTGTAACATCCGGTTTCCAACTAAACCCAAACTCAAGCCGATTAGCATCTGATTAACCCAATAAAGTTATCTGACAATATTAGATAACCTAAATCGACAATTGATCACGAATCAAAAGTCGTTCGGGAGAAATCGACCAAAAATCGGTTACTTTGTCATGCGCGCCGCGAAAAGCCGCGACGCAAATTCGGAAACCACAAAACGAACGGAGACCGTCATGAGATCCAATTCGACGAAACAAGACCAACGGAATCGACCGTTCGTCAATCGGAAATCGTTTGATATTTTTAAATCGTAAAATTTAAACTTAAAAAAAAACCGTATCCGAAAATTTCGGGTATTCAAAATCTGATCGTAAGTATATCAATATTATACTCATATTGATCGCCATTTAGAGACGATCAAATCAAGCCATTGTACGTCAGAAACCGAGAACCGAGGCGCTTATGTGGAGGATTTTTGCATTCCAAAGCAATATATATATAATAAATATTTTATTAAAATTCCAGCAGATGCTGTATAGATTTCACGTGATGTTTCTCTCTCTCTTTTCCATTTTGCCAAATCTCTTTACCACTTGTCATATCCCCAGAGACCACATTGGTTATATAAACAATAACCTCCCTTCATTCTTTCCAATCTCTCTTCCCGTTTCGCCCAAAACCTCCCTTTTCTTTCCAAGCAAAATACCCGTTCTTCTTCCTCCATATTTTTGCGGGAAAGCTGCTGCGGAAGATCTCCATTCTCCTCAAAATGGCTGCTGCTCGTGGGAACTACTGCATGAGTTGCTGTCATTTCCTTAAATCGAAGAAGCTCCTGCCCAAGATCGGTATTTCTCTTTACTCTCAAGCACCAGGAGCTGCTACCCATCTGAAACTCATGTTGCATGTGCTAGCAACCATTGCTGCTACCAAATTCAAGATCAAATCTCCTCCAAATTTGGGCAATCCATAGGTACGTTCCAAGACCTCTGCGTGTGTTGCCATGCATGTAATTCCAGCCCTTTTTCCTCTCAAATTCTCTCATTTTCCCCTACAAATTGATGTTGTCCAGCAGCTGGAGATGATCAATTGGATGCCAAAGACAACTCTTCAATGCTACTCCTCCTCTTGAAGGCTGCTACATACTTGATCAAGTCAAACTTCTCTTTTTCCCCAAATTGGGACAAATAGGTACAATCCTTTTCCCTTTCAATTGCTGCTGCCATAGCTGCAAGTAGCAGTGGAGATCCATCTTGTTGCATGCAACATTCAACCACAGCTGGAGCTGCTGTTCTGCAACTCTAAGAGCTGTTGCGTGCCATATCAAACCTCCAACTTTTGGAAGAAATTAAGGTACATCCCCTACCCATCATTTGCTGCCATGCATGTTAATTGCATATTTTTGATGTCTTTTCCTAAAAACAACATAAGATCGTGTTCATCTTGGTTTCCATAGATTTCTGTTGAAGATCTGGATTTTTAAGTTCTGTTTGGATCGATAATTCAAATCAGATTTACATTATAAAAAAAATGAATGAACTTGTGTTTTATTGCCTACTAAACATTATGGAGTGTTTCTGTTGTTAATAATCTACTTAGGCCCAGTTATGAAGTGGATAGAATGTTCTTGTAGTAATCAAAGATGATGTTCTTTTAATGCCATAATAGTCCATGAGATTTTAATAGTGTATGAGGATTTTTCATCTGTCAGAATTACCAATTAATGAATAATTTTTACATCAACAAGTCATCATCAGTACATGGTTGGGTCCTGATGTCCTGAGAAATTGGTTATTGATAATGGTAGAACATCCACTAACTGATAATTTAATGGGGGCTAACACATTTGTATATGTCCAACTCTTATTGAAATCCACGTAAATTTCTTTAAAGTATATTTCATGAAGTTATTTCGGTAAGATACCGAGAGATTCTTGTTAGTTTACCTTGATCTATACCAATTCCTTTGGATTTCCTAATAAGCAAAAATTTGCACTTCCACTATCTTTACCATATAAACATTTTCTACTCCAACGTGGGGAATTTCTCCACATAACTGGACTGGCACTTACATTTTATCTAACTCTGGAGATGCACATCTTTCATGTTTGAGATAAAAACATCTTCTATATAATCAAACTTTTTTATTTGAATAAGGAATTTTGTTGTTAATTTATTCTATAGGTAAAATACGAAGGTTGTCTATATCAATCCTATAGATTGGAACAAACATATTGTCCTATGTCAACTGATGTATATCTTTAAGAAAATTTTAAATTGTGACATGTGACTTTTGTCGTGACACGTACTTCTTTTTTTTAGTTTCATTATTTACATGACAATTCCTTACATTCGATATAAATACTTTTCAAAGGTATTATCCAAACCTAGCATATTACCCGGTATTCAAGATACAGGATTGATACGAAAAGGTTTTCTTGACCCAGCAAGAATGAAAATACAACATTATGACTATAGATAGCTACATCAAGAAATGACGTCATTTTCTCAGTAGAGCATGATATATGGTTAGAACATCCTTTCCAAAATGTTTAATACACAGAATCATCTTCCATGCTCTCTACTACTTATTGATCACTATCAATAAGATCAAAAGACTTAGATCAACGCAATCAAACAAAGAAATGAGTGAAGAAGAAATGAGCAGTCAAGTAGGTGGAAAATTTGAAATCACTTATCTCTAATGATGAATAGTGCCGATCATGATGACTTCTACACATGATCGTGCGAGAGCGCGGTGACTCTCACCTGGGCGGGAGATAGGAAGCCCAGTTAGGGCAGCGGCCGCCAAGTGCGTGGGTCTAGGATTCCAGTCTCTTTTCGGTTTTTACGCGAGCTCGCAGTGTTTTTACGCCTCGTTGGGATCCTGACTTTAGACCAGTTCTGCTGACCCTGTCTTTTAGGATGCCCAGGCGGGGGATCCTGGTTTTTCAGTTTTATGTACGAGCTCGGTTGCCCGTTACCGGTCGGGCTGTTTTTCTAGAGCGACTTTTCCGGGAAGTCCCTCTCACCCGTCTCAGTGGCGTAGTTTGGGAGTAGACCTATCCCTCTATTGGACCGTCCTTCCAATTAGGGGGCGAGACGGAAGAGCCCTTTTGTTGGCTTCTTCACCGCTTGAGTTTTTCTTTCGCCAACAGACTTGGCGATTCTACATCCAGATCATCCATATCTACATCTATATCTACATCATCGAGAGTTACATCAGAGAGAGAGTTACAGTCATGGTTTGGAGGAAATCACAATTTAAAATTGAGATAATTAGAAGTGACTATAATCAGTTTTGAGATCCCCATAAAGATCATAGTTAAGTTAAGTAAATGGAAGTAACTATAGTCTAATTCGAAATCTAATTAAGCTAGTGGACGTGTTGGGAACTTAGTTAGGATGCATTATACAACACCGCATGCCTACGGAGGCACCCCAACCCTAAGACTTTTCCCAAGTCTTAGAGTCATAGTGTGAGGTTTCACACGAACCAAGACCACAGACTATCCACTAGACTTAAGAATTTAATAAATCATTATATCTTCTCATCTCATTTTTTTAATCATCAAAATCCACAAATATGATCTCTAAGTAATAGGAGAATGAAATATACTTACTATGATCAATGAGTTACCGTAGACATATGCTTATGTGGGAAATGTGGGGATAAGGGCTGATCAGGAGATGTTCTTACTAAAAATTTGGAAACCTTTTACATTTGCAAGTAGAAATGAAGTTTAAATTGAGTTGCTCATGCCTCTCTACTTGCTTTCTTTTGTAAATAATAAATGCCTGTTATTTTTATATAAACTTACGGGAAGTACCAGCACCCGCTGACGCCTTTTCTTCCTTGCACGCATGGCAGGCAAGGAGCCTTTAGCACAGTAGCGGGTTAATGATTTCAAGAGATAAATTTTATAACCAATGGTATGATTTATTTTGTGCCAATTTTTGTTCAATTTATATTGTATTATGTTTCTTTCTCTTCAGTCAGATTTTTGGGATATACTGTATGTACTGTCAGACTTTGTACATGTGAAATATATGGAAGTTAATGAAATAAGATTTTGGTGACAATTGTTCTAATAACTTGTGGTTATGATTGTGAATGTCATGTGGAAAATTATCCGCGCGAAAAAAAATTTCCCTGTTTTTCTGTCACTTAATGTGATCTTATGTGAATGAATTATTGCGAATTGCGCGTAAACGGGTACCCGGATCCTCGGGGATTCACAGTTTGGTATCAGAGCAGTGGTACCCCGATACGCACATTCGCGGTATTACAGTTCCGATCGCATTAAGTTCTCGGATAGCGACAGTCTTCCGACTTGTCGTGAAACCGAGAAGGGAAATATGACATTCAGATTCAATTACCACAGATGTCACCAATTTCATTAATTTTCATATTATATCCCAAGAAGAGAAAAAGCATATATTATAAGTATCTTCAAATGGTACTTCTATGACTAGTTATGGTTCTCATGCAGAGCCATGTCATCCCGACCAGACCAGGAGATGACTAACCAACTAGTACACATACTGACTACTCTTGTCAACCTTTCCATGATCTACCTAATTCTAGCGTGACGCATTCTTTTCTAGCTTTGAGACTACTTGTTTCTTTAGGTAGAGTCGCAGAGACTCTCTCTCCTCTCCATATCACATCCGAGGGCCAAGTGGCCAGTTATTTATTATTTCACTGATAGTCAGGCACTTGCCCGTACTGATTGGCGGTCACGAGATGATCGCAGCTTGTCTACTTCTACAGCTTGATGAGTTCGACTTGATTCTAGGCATAGATTGGCTATCAGTTCATCATACACTTGTTGATTGCTTTAGGAAGACAGTTGTCTTTAGGATTCCAGACTTACCCAAGTTCACTTTTGAGGGTATTTTACATGACTCCACCATGGAGTACATTTCAGTGTTGCGAGCTCAGCGACTTGTTGATCAGGGTTATGATTCATACCTTGCATTTGGTCGTAAGGTATCTGATCAGGAGCCGATGATACAGGACATCCGAGTAGTATCAGAATACCCAGATGATTTCCTGATGAACTAGCAGGATTACCTCATGAGAGAGAGATCGAGTTTGAGATCACATTACTACCAGACACCCAACCAATCTCGATGACTCCTTACCGTATGACACCAGCCGAGTTGAGGGAGCTGAAGGTGCAGTTGCAGGAGTTGCTTGATTTGGGATTCGTGAGGCCGAGCACTTCACCTTGGGGTGCTCCGGTTCTATTTGTCAAGAAGAAGGATGGATCCATGAGACTGTGCATCGATTTCAGGCAGCTAAACAAGAGAATGGTGAAGAACCATTATCCTTTGCTGCGCATCGATGATTTATTCGGTCAGCTCCAGGTATCTTCGGTGTTCTCGAAGATAGATCTTCGCTCAGGCTACCATCAGCTGAGGATTCGCGAGTCTGATATTCCGAAGACCGCTTTCAGAACTCACTATGGATACTACAAGTTTGTGGTGATGTCATTGGAGCTCACCAATGCACCTGCGGCTTTCATGGATAGGACAAGTTTGTAGTGGTATTCATCGATGATGTGCTCATCTACTCACGGAATGAATGGGATCATGCAAATGATCTGCGGATCATTTTAGATACATTGCGAGAGCACAAGTTATATGCCAAATTGAGCAAATGTGAGTTCTGGTTATCCCAGATCTCATCTTTGGGACATGTCATTTCTGGAGCAGGTATGGCAGTTGATCCTGCGAAGATTGAGGAAGTTATGTCTTGGGAGCAGCCCAAGACTGTCACACAGATTCGGAGCTTCGTCGGATTAGCAGGCTATTACAGACGCATTGTAGGCAGATTTTCACGCATATTTCGCCCTCTGACACGCTTGACACAAAAGGGAGTCCCATTTATTTGGGATGATTCATGTGAACAGGCCTTCAGGACACTGAAGGAGAGATTGACGACGACACCTATTCTTACTCTTCCTTCAGGTACTCAGGATTATGCAGTATACACAGATGCATCTGGAGAAGGTCTAGGAGCAGTGTTGATGCAGAGAGGACAGGTGATTGCTTACGCATCACGACAGTTGAGACCGCACGAGCGGAACTACCCCACACATGACTTAGAGTTGGCGGCAGTTGTCTTCGCCTTGAAGATCTGGCGCCACTATCTATATGGGGTGAATTTCGAGATCTACACAGACCACAAGAACTTGAAGTACATATTTGATCAGAAAGAACTGAACATGAGGCAGCGCAGATGGCTCGAGCTACTGAAGGATTATGATTGCACGATCTCTTACCATCCCGGTAAGGGAAACGTGGTAGCCGATGCACTTAGCAGGAGAGCACATGCAGAGGGTACGGCGAACTGTCTATACATGTGGGATATGCTCACATCTTTGACTGATTGGCATCCTCAGGAGAGCGCATACATTTCTACTGTCGTGCCTCCTCGATACAGCAGCCTTTGGGATCGTATTGTAGAAGGCCAGAAGACCGATCCTTGGATCCGAGACAGATACATGCGCGCCGTCAAGGACGAATTTGATGACTTTGTTGTGATGGAGTCTATTTTATGGAAGGCAGGACGGGTAGTTGTACCCAATGATGAGCATCTTCGCAGAGACATTCTCGATGAGGCACACAGTTCACGGTTATCTATCCATCCAGGCAGTACGAAGATGTACCGTGATCTGCGTCGACATTCTGGTGGGATGGAATGAAGCGCGATGTGGCGCTACATGTTAGCAGATGCATGACCTGTCAGATGGTCAAGGCTGAGCACAAGAGACCGTCAGGATTACTACAGTCTCTCCCCATTCCCGAGTGGAAGTGGGAGAGCATTTCTATGGATTTTGTCACAGGTCTGCCAAAGACACCAGGTGGCCATGATTCCATAGGGGTCGTTGTTGATCGATTGACCAGTCAGCCCACTTCATACCTGTCAACACGACTTACACTCCGTCTAGGATGGCCAAGCTCTATGTGCAGAACATTATCAGGCTGCATGGTATACCACGAGAGGTGGTGTCTGACCGGGATTCGAGATTCACATCTCATTATTGGCACCAGTTTATGTCAGTACTACAGACAGAGCTGAGGATGAGTTCTGCATATCATCCGCAGACAGATGGGCAGAGTGAGCGCACCATTCAGACACTTGAGGATCTACTTCGCGCATGCACTTTGGAGTGGAAAGGGTCCTGGAAGGACCATTTGCCTTTGGTGGAATTCACGTACAACAACAGCTATCACTCCAGTATTGGCATGGCACCATTCGAGGCCCTATACGGGCGGAGATGCCTCACACCTCTCAGTTGGCGTGAGGTAGGTGATCATGCTTTATATTCCGTGGATCTCTTGGAGGAGACTGCGAGAGCTGTTGATCTTGTGAGACGGAGGCTTCTGACGACACAGAACCGCCAGAAGAGCTATGCGGATCGTCGGAGGAGAGACTTAGAGTTCCAGGTAATCTAATTATTTCTTCTTCATCTATGACATATATATGTCCAAATTAATCTCATATTAATGACACTCCTATCGATTATAGGTTGGAGATTGGGTATTTTTGCGAGTATCTCCCATGAAAGGAGTGCAGAGATTCGGTGTTCGTGGCAAGTTGGCGCCGCGATATGTTGGACCTTTTGAGATTCTGGCTAAAGTGGGGAGAGTGGCATACCGAGTAGCCCTTCCTCCACATCTTTCTGCTATTCATGATGTTTTCCACATATCCAATCTGAGGAAGTATGTCCACGACCCTCGACACATTATCAGTTACGAGAATCTCGATGTAGAACCGGATCTAACTTATGAGGAGAAGCCAGTTCAGATACTTGACCGTGCTGTGAAGAAGCTTCGCAGCAAGGAGATTTCATTGGTCAAGGTTTTGTGGCACCGGCACGGCGTCAAGGAAGCGACATGGGAGACTGAAGCCGACATGCGGGCACGATATCCGCAGCTATTCTGATGTAATCGTCAAAACAAGCTTTTGTAATTAGACACATGATAAATATATGGCTTGTTTTCTCTTTGAGGTTTTTATGGGTTCAAAACCCTTTGAGGTTTTTATGGACATATGAAAATCAAACAAGACACCTAATAACCTTAACTCGAGTCTCGAGGACGAGACTCCCTTTGAGGTTTTTATAATTGTAACATCCGGTTTCCAACTAAACCCAAACTCAAGCCGATTAGCATCTGATTAACCCAATAAAGTTATCTGACAATATTAGATAACCTAAATCGACAATTGATCACGAATCAAAAGTCGTTCGGGAGAAATCGACCAAAAATCGGTCACTTTGTAATGCGCGCCGAGAAAAGCCGCGACGCAAATTCGGAAACCACAAAACGAACGGAGACCGTCATGAGATCCAATTCGACGAAACAAGACCAACGGAATCGACCGTTCGTCAATCGGAAATCGTTTGATATTTTTAAATCGTAAAATTTAAACTTAAAAAAAAACCGTATCCGAAAATTTCGGGTATTCAAAATCTGATCGTAAGTATATCAATATTATACTCATATTGATCGCCATTTAGAGACGATCAAATCAAGCCATTGTACGTCAGAAACCGAGAACCGAGGCGCTTATGTGGAGGATTTTTGCATTCCAAAGCAATATATATATAATAAATATTTTATTAAAATTCCAGCAGATGCTGTATAGATTTCACGTGATGTTTCTCTCTCTCTTTTCCATTTTGCCAAATCTCTTTACCACTTGTCATATCCCCAGAGACCACATTGGTTATATAAACAATAACCTCCCTTCATTCTTTCCAATCTCTCTTCCCGTTTCGCCCAAAACCTCCCTTTTCTTTCCAAGCAAAAGACCCGTTCTTCTTCCTCCATATTTTTGCGGGAAAGCTGCTGCGGAAGATCTCCATTCTCCTCAAAATGGCTGCTGCTCGTGGGAACTACTGCATGAGTTGCTGTCATTTCCTTAAATCGAAGAAGCTCCGGCCCAAGATCGGTATTTCTCTTTACTCTCAAGCACCAGGAGCTGCTACCCATCTGAAACTCATGTTGCATGTGCTAGCAACCATTGCTGCTACCAAATTCAAGATCAAATCTCCTCCAAATTTGGGCAATCCATAGGTACGTTCCAAGACCTCTGCGTGTGTTGCCATGCATGTAATTCCATCCCTTTTTCCTCTCAAATTCTCTCATTTTCCCCTACAAATTGATGTTGTCCAGCAGCTGGAGATGATCAATTGGATGCCAAAGACAACTCTTCAATGCTACTCCTCCTCTTGAAGGCTGCTACATACTTGATCAAGTCAAACTTCTCTTTTTCCCCAAATTGGGACAAATATTTTTGATGTCTTTTCCTAAAAACAACATAAGATCGTGTTCATCTTGGTTTCCATAGATTTCTGTTGAAGATCTGGATTTTTAAGTTCTGTTTGGATCGATAATTCAAATCAGATTTACATTATAAAAAAAATGAATGAACTTGTGTTTTATTGCCTACTAAACATTATGGAGTGTTTCTGTTGTTAATAATCTACTTAGGCCCAGTTATGAAGTGGATAGAATGTTCTTGTAGTAATCAAAGATGATGTTCTTTTAATGCCATAATAGTCCATGAGATTTTAATAGTGTATGAGGATTTTTCATCTGTCAGAATTACCAATTAATGAATAATTTTTACATCAACAAGTCATCATCAGTACATGGTTGGGTCCTGATGTCCTGAGAAATTGGTTATTGATAATGGTAGAACATCCACTAACTGATAATTTAATGGGGGCTAACACATTTGTATATGTCCAACTCTTATTGAAATCCACGTAAATTTCTTTAAAGTATATTTCATGAAGTTATTTCGGTAAGATACCGAGAGATTCTTGTTAGTTTACCTTGATCTATACCAATTCCTTTGGATTTCCTAATAAGCAAAAATTTGCACTTCCACTATCTTTACCATATAAACATTTTCTACTCCAACGTGGGGAATTTCTCCACATAACTGGACTGGCACTTACATTTTATCTAACTCTGGAGATGCACATCTTTCATGTTTGAGATAAAAACATCTTCTATATAATCAAACTTTTTTATTTGAATAAGGAATTTTGTTGTTAATTTATTCTATAGGTAAAATACGAAGGTTGTCTATATCAATCCTATAGATTGGAACAAACATATTGTCCTATGTCAACTGATGTATATCTTTAAGAAAATTTTAAATTGTGACATGTGACTTTTGTCGTGACACGTACTTCTTTTTTTTAGTTTCATTATTTACATGACAATTCCTTACATTCGATATAAATACTTTTCAAAGGTATTATCCAAACCTAGCATATTACCCGGTATTCAAGATACAGGATTGATACGAAAAGGTTTTCTTGACCCAGCAAGAATGAAAATACAACATTATGACTATAGATAGCTACATCAAGAAATGACGTCATTTTCTCAGTAGAGCATGATATATGGTTAGAACATCCTTTCCAAAATGTTTAATACACAGAATCATCTTCCATGCTCTCTACTACTTATTGATCACTATCAATAAGATCAAAAGACTTAGATCAACGCAATCAAACAAAGAAATGAGTGAAGAAGAAATGAGCAGTCAAGTAGGTGGAAAATTTGAAATCACTTATCTCTAATGATGAATAGTGCCGATCATGATGACTTCTACACATGATCGTGCGAGAGCGCGGTGACTCTCACCTGGGCGGGAGATAGGAAGCCCAGTTAGGGCAGCGGCCGCCAAGTGCGTGGGTCTAGGATTCCAGTCTCTTTTCGGTTTTTACACGAGCTCGCAGTGTTTTTACGCCTCGTTGGGATCCTGACTTTAGACCAGTTCTGCTGACCCTGTCTTTTAGGATGCCCAGGCGGGGGATCCTGGTTTTTCAGTTTTATGTACGAGCTCGGTTGCCCGTTACCGGTCGGGCTGTTTTTCTAGAGCGACTTTTCCGGGAAGTCCCTCTCACCCGTCTCAGTGGCATAGTTTGGGAGTAGACCTATCCCTCTATTGGACCGTCCTTCCAATTAGGGGGCGAGACGGAAGAGCCCTTTTGTTGGCTTCTTCACCGCTTGAGTTTTTCTTTCGCCAACAGACTTGGCGATTCTACATCCAGATCATCCATATCTACATCTATATCTACATCATCGAGAGTTACATCAGAGAGAGAGTTACAGTCATGGTTTGGAGGAAATCACAATTTAAAATTGAGATAATTAGAAGTGACTATAATCAGTTTTGAGATCCCCAAAAAGATCATAGTTAAGTTAAGTAAATGGAAGTAACTATAGTCTAATTCGAAATCTAATTAAGCTAGTGGACGTGTTGGGAACTTAGTTAGGATGCATTATACAACACCGCCATGCCTACGGAGGCACCCCAACCCTAAGACTTTTCCCAAGTCTTAGAGTCATAGTGTGAGGTTTCACACGAACCAAGACCACAGACTATCCACTAGACTTAAGAATTTAATAAATCATTATATCTTCTCATCTCATCTTTTCCATCATCAAAATCTACAAATATGATCTCTAAGTAATAGGAGAATGAAATATACTTACTATGATCAATGAGTTACCGTAGACATATGCTTATGTGGGAAATGTGGGGATAAGGGCTGATCAGGAGATGTTCTTACTAAAAATTTGGAAACCTTTTACATTTGCAAGTAGAAATGAAGTTTAAATTGAGTTGCTCATGCCTCTCTACTTGCTTTCTTTTGTAAATAATAAATGCCTGTTATTTTTATATAAACTTACGGGAAGTACCAGCACCCGCTGACGCCTTTTCTTCCTTGCACGCATGGCAGGCAAGGAGCCTTTAGCACAGTAGCGGGTTAATGATTTCAAGAGATAAATTTTATAACCAATGGTATGATTTATTTTGTGCCAATTTTTGTTCAATTTATATTGTATTATGTTTCTTTCTCTTCAGTCAGATTTTTGGGATATACTGTATGTACTGTCAGACTTTGTACATGTGGAAATATATGGAAGGTTAATGAAATAAGATTTTGGTGACAATTGTTCTAATAACTGTGGTTATGATTGTGAATGTCATGTGGAAAAATTATCCGCGCGAAAAAAAAAATTTCCTTGTTTTTCTGTCACTTAATGTGATCTTATGTGAATGAATTATTGCGAATTGCGCGTAAACGGGTACCCGGATCCTCGGGGATTCACACCCCCCGACCAATCGTCCTCCCAAAAGCAAAGTCGTTTCCTCCCCCCAGAACCGGCTTGAACATCATTATATTCTTCAAAAATGACTTCATTACGCCCCTCCAGAAAGGTGTAATCGCCGCGCTACAGATTTGCTGTGATCGCGGCACCCCCTTCACACCTTAAATCTCGCGGATCGTCAAACAAACAAGATCATTTCCCGGGCCCCACACCCTGCTAGCCTATTTTAGCAAAAACGCCTCATTCATTTGCTCCAAAGATCTAACTCCCAGCCCCCCCCAAACCTTCGTGCGTTGGATATCCTCCCAGCTCACCAGGTGAATCCCCCCTCGCCCAGTAGCCCCGTTGCCCCACAAAAAGCCGCACATCTATTTCTCCAACCTTGCGCAGATCCCCTTCGGAATCTTGCGAGAAGCAAGGAAATAAATAGGAATGGCCGACAGCACGGCCTTGAGAAGAACCAACCTACCTCCCCTCGACAAGATAAAAGCCTTCCAGCCCGCCAACCTCGATTCCACCTTCTCCACCACTCTCAGACAATCACGAAGCCTTGCCCTCCCCAGCGTCAGAGGCATTCCCAGGTAGTCAATTGGTAGGGCATCACGCGCAGACGCCAAGGCTGCAGCCAACCCATCCACCATACACTCCGCCGCACCAAAGGGGACAAATAGGGACTGGCGGATGTCTTGGCTGATATGGCGGAAGGGGTAGTTAATCATGGCCTATCTGGTGGCTACTCTAGAGGCGAGCTGCGGATCCCTATTATCCAGTACGCGGACGACACTCTTTCTCTCATTGAGGGGGGGTCGAGGAGGCTATTGGCATGGCTACGACGCTTGAAGTTTTCTCTAAGCTGTCAGGCTTATGCAAGAATGACAACATTGATATGAATATGATTCAGATGTAATGAGAAGATTAGATTGATGACTTTGATTTAATCAAGCATCTTTGAGAGATCCCCGATATCTAGATTTGATATATGATCTCAATATCCAAGTCACTATACGTGGAACGTACAATCATCCTGTCCTTATTTCCAAGTATCTGCGGAGAAAGCACATTATTCTTGAAAGGGTTTAAGAATATTTCTATTGTTGATAATGTATTTGAGCGTTGAGAAAATTTGATAATTAAATGCGATTTAGTTATCATATATAATATGAATATGATTCATATTATTTGGGCACATGTGACGAGTCATCTTAGATAACTAAATGTGATTTAATTATCAACGATATGATTAATGTAGATATTTTTTTGAAGCCAAGAAGAATGGGGATACACTCAGTGGTGTTCACCCCAATATATTAAAAAGAAAGAGGGTCAAAGATACAAAAAGAACAAACGTGAATCCCACAAAAGGAAGCGATATAGCCTCCAGATCTGGGCAAGGAAAAAAAACAGAATCAGCTATTACACCAGTCGTCCACCAATCCAGCCGCGCGAATGATCACATTCTCCACCAGAATCAGCTATTTATAATGTAGATATAAATATCCATAATAATAATTGTTGGAGTATTAGGTTGTGCGCTACATGAATTGTATATGGGTAAATGGATTACTCCAGGATCTATTTACCCCATCCCAATATTTAGTCCCACATCTACCAGTGGCAGGACTTTGATGCTCTGTAGAGGCTATATAAGGAGCCCAGACCTCCTGTATCCATTGAGAAAAGCAATAGACTATCAACTCTCTGAGGCAATGCCCTAAATGTCAGTTTCAGTCACCATTTCGGTATCGACCAAAACATACTTTCGGTGGAATTTCGACTGGAATTTCGGTCATTTCGATCATTTTTTGTACTAGGACCCCCATATTTCGATCATTTTGGTCATTTCGGTCGAATTTTGATTTCAATTGGATATCGATATTCGATGAAAATTCGACGGAATTTCACTGAAATTTGAGGCCATGCATTCTCCTGTGATTTCATCCCTCTCCTTAGGGAGTAGGGTTCCACGTTAAAATCTCTTATTCTTCATGTTTAATATTTATTTTTCTGATTCTGCTTCCTCAATCCTATTTTCTAACATGGTATCAGAGCGGTTCGATTATCGAGGATTTCAAATTCTTATTTATGATTCGAGATTCGTTTTTTTTTCTTGTTGAAGATTTGTTCGCCTTGTTTGAGATATGTTCTGAAAATCTCTGCCGTCAATTAGATCTATCTCTAGGCGGGGATATGTTCATGTTTCAGGGTTTTGTCTGAAACTCTAGCTATATAGAAGATACGTTCCATATTCCTTTTCCAAGCAAGAGGGTTTTCTGTAACCCTAGTAATTTGGGAGGTTTGAAGCTCTAGTACGAGTTCCCAACAGCCTGACGATGTTCAAAATCGCCTTGCCACAAGCATCGCCGATCTCCTTTTTGTTCAGGGTGCTGCCTCCACGTGAATCCTGTGCGCAACAAAACCATCGCGGCGCAGATCCGGATCTCTTCTCCAGGCAGCTCGCATGGCCTCCAACAACAACCCTACTTTGGTTGTTAATCCTCCAACAGCCCGTTGCATGGAGCCCTAGCATATGGCGACGATACAACAGCGCATCGAGGCGCATGCGACACACCTCGACGAAGGGTGGCGCGATTCCCAGCGATGGAGGGCCCAACACGTTTTGACTCCTCCAGGCGATGGTGTGCCCTCCGACAACTCACCCCTCACAGTCCCGCAGTCGGGGCAGTTGATCCTCGCCGCCTCTGCCTCAAAGGCCCCTGCCGCAGGCGACACAACAGACCTTCTCGTCGTGCGATTGCATCCTCCATCACGCACAGACTGAAGCACGTCCTCCAGGTGCGGTGAGCCCCCAACGCTACATATCCTCTGCAGCGGGAAGCCCCTAGCGGGGGGCGACAATCGTGATGGGATTTCCCATCCTGGGAACCCTAAGTAGCCTCGAAAGGCTGGATGTGATTAAATTAACGAATGATGTGGGTCGTGTTTGTTAAAAAAATGAGAGGGGCTGTGTCTTGTTTTTGAAAAGGAGAGAGAGAGTTTAGGCTGTAAAAAAACAAAAAAAAATAAAGAAGAAGAAGAAAAGCCGTTAAACAAATGTGAAACAACTTTAAAAAATTCGAAAAAATGTGAGGAGAAAAATCGTAAAAAAATGATGAAACAGTTTTAAAAAATGTGTTCAAAAAATGTGGGACAACTACTAACAAAAAAAAGATGAATAGCCGGGAAAAAATTATTTTTATTGTGAAAAGCCGATAAAAATTGTGTTGGCTTATTGTTTTCCCCATCTTGCTTGTCTTCTCCCAACTTGGTCGATGTTTGTTCTTTCGACAAGTTTGGGAGAATGGGGGAGTATTGTGTAGAGTCACAAGTTTGTTGCTGATTCTCCAGTACGGATTTTGAACCAACCAATTATCCAGACTCTACAGTTCAGTTGTTCAGACTCAACGATTTGTTCCGACTCATCAGTTTTCAGATGAGCACATGTTTGCCATCTTTTGTATGCGTCGAGGGTCGTGCACATACTTTCTCAGATTAGATACATGAAAGACGTCGTGTATGCTAAAGGTGTGGAGGAAGGGCTACTCAGCAGGCCATCTTCCCCACTCTAACAAGAATCTCTAGCGGTCTAACCTATTGTGGCGTCAGCTTGCTACAAACACCGAATCTTTGTATTCCCTTCATGGGAGATACACGGAGGAATACCCAATCTCCCACCTGTAATTACAGGAATTTCATTATGATGAGATTAGTTGAATATCAATAAGTATCTTTTTGCAAATTGATTAAGAGAAGATGTTCGGATTACCTGAAACCCCAAGTCTCTTCTCCGACGATCTATATAGCTTTTTTGGCAGCTTTGTGCCGTAAGAAGCTTCCGCCTTACTAGATCAACAACTCTCGCAATCTCCTCCAAGAGATCCATGGAATATAAAGCATGATCACCTATCTCACGCCAACTGAGAGGTGTGAGGCATCTCTGCATGTATAGGGCTTCGAATGGTGCATTGCCGATACTGGAATGATAGCTGTTGTGTACGTGAATTCCACCATTGGCAGATGGTCCTTTCAGGACTCTTTCCACTCCAAAGTGCCTGCACGGAGAAAATCCTCAAGTGTTTGATTGGTGCGCTCACTTTGTCCGTCGGTCTGCGGATGATATGCATAACTTATTTTCAGCTCTGTCTGTAGTGCTGTCATGAATTGATGCCAATATTGCGATGAGTCCCTATCAGACACCACCTTGCGTAATATACCATGAAGTTTCTTGATATTCTGCACATATAGTCTGACCAACTTGGATGGAGTGTAAGTCATATTGACAGGTATGAAATGGGCTGACTTGATCAACTTGTCAACAACAACCCAGATAGAATTATGGCCACTTGGTGTCTTCGGCAATCCTGTAATGAAATCCATAGATATACTCTTCCACTTCCACTCAGGAATGAGAAAAGATTGTAATGGCCCTGGTGGTCTCCTGTGCTCGACCTTGACTATCTGACATGTCATGCATTTGCTGACATGTTGTGCCACATCACATTCCATCCCATCCCACCAGAAATGTCGACGTATATCATGATACTTTCTTGTGCTGCCAGGATGAATAGATAATCGTGAACTGTGTGCCTCGTTAAGAATATCTCTACGCAACTGCTCGTCCTTGAGCACAATAATCTGACCTGCCTTCTATAAAATGGATCCTGCTACAACAAAATCATCAATCTCGTCCTTGATGGTGCACATGTATCTATCTCGAATCCAAGGATTCGTCTTCTGGCCTTCTACGATGCAATTCCACAAACTGTTGAATCGTAGAGGTACAGTAGTAGAAATGGAGACACTCTCCTGAGGATGCCAATCAGTCAAAGCTACGAGCATGTCCTACGTGTATAACCAGTCGCTGTACCCTCAACATGAGCTCTCTTGCTAAGCACGTCTGCCATCATGTTTCCCTTACTAGATGGTAAGAGATTGTGCAGTCATATCCTTCAGTAGCTCGATCCACCTGTGCTGTCTCATGTTCAACTCATTCTGATCAAATATGTATTTCAACCTTTTGTAATCAGTGAAAATATCAAAATTCACCCCATAAAGATAGTGGTGCCAGATCTTCGACGCGAAGATAACTGCCGCCAACTCCAAGTCATGGGTGGGGTAGTTCCGCTCACGCGGTCTCAAATGTCGTGATGTGTATGCAATCATATGACCTCTCTGCATGAATACTGCTCCTAGACCTTCTCCTGAGGCATCTGTGTATACTGCATAATCCCGTGTGCCTGCTGGAAATGCAAGAATGGATGCTGTCATCAATCTCTCCTTTTGTGTCCTGAAGGCCTGCTCGCATTAATCGTCCCAGATAAAAGGAATTCCCTTTTGTGTCAGTCGTGTCAAAGGAATAACAATGCGTGAAATCCACTGAGGAAGCGTCTGTAATGGCCGCTAGCTCAAGGAAGCTCTGAATCTGAGTGACTGTCTTGGCGTGCTCCCAAGACATGACTGCCTCAACCTTCGCAGGATAAACCGCGATGTCTGCTTCAGAATTGACGTGCCCAAGAAATGAAACCTGGGATAATCAGAACTCGCACTTGCCCAACTTGGTATACAGACTACAGTTGTGCTCCCTCAATGTATCTAAGACAATCTTAAGATTATTCGCATGATCTCATTAATTCCATGAATATATAAGCACATCATCAATAAATACCACCACAAACTTGTCTAAGTATGGATGGAAAATCCTGTTCATCATATCCATGAATGCTGCAGGTGGCATTAGTGAGCTCAAACGGCACCACCACAAACTCATAGTGTCCATTCAAGTCCTGAAAGCTGTCTTCGGAAAATCAAACTCTCGAATCCTCAATCGATGATAGTCTGATCCAAGGTCGATCTTTGAGAACATCGAAGATCCCTTGGAGCTGATCAAATAAATCATCGATGCGCGGTAATGGATAACGATTTTCACCATTCTCTTGTTCAACTGCTAGTAGTCAATGCATAATCTCATCGATCTATCCTTCTTCTTGATAAATAGAACTGCTGCACCCTAAGGTGAAGTGCTCGACCGCACGAATCTTAAGTTAATTAACTCCTGCAACTACACCTTCAACTCTCTCAACTCAGCTGGTGCCATGCGGTAAGGAGCCATCGAGATCGACTGTGCGTCTGGTAGCAATGTGATCTCAAACTCGATCTCTCTCAGGAGGTAATCCTGGTAACTCATTAGAAAAAAACATCTTGATAATCTGATACTACTCTGATGTCCTGTGTCATCCGCTCATGATCAGATATCTCTCAAACAAAGGCTAAATATGAATCACATCCCTGATCAACGAGTCTCTGAGGTCTCAACACTGAGATGTACTCCATTCTGGAGTCATGTAATGTACCCTCAAAAGTAAACTCAAGCAAATATGGAATCCTGAAGACAACTGTCTTTTTAAAGCAATCAATAAAAGCATGATGAGTTGATAACCAATCCATGTCTAGAATCAAGTCAAACTCATCAACCTGTAGTAGCAGACAATCTACGATCATCTCGTGACCGCTAATCAGTATTGGCAAGTGTTTGACTATCAATGAATTGATAAACAACTAACCACCTGGCCCTTAATTGTGGTAAGGAGGATATAGGGTCTCAGAAACTCGACCCAGTGAAGCTAGTAGCCTTGAAGCAATAAAAGAATGTGTTGCTCCAGAATTAAATAAAACATGGAAAGGTCGGCCCAAGATTGAGACCATACCTTTCACCACAATAACTGCTGAACGTTCCTGCTCCTTGGTAACTGCATATAACTGACCCTGCCTAGCTGGCACTGTACTCAAGCCTGCCGTACTCTGTGTATGTCTCTGCGGCCTCCTGAAGTTGGAGTTCCTACCACGGAAACTCCCAGTATATTGTGCTTGTGGCTGTGGCTGTGTGGCCTGTGGTTACAGTCGAGGTTTTCCAGAAGCCTGTGGGCACTGAGCTAGGTAATGTCCCCACTCACGGCATAAGTAACATCAGATTTATCGGTTAGGTGGAGTGGTTGTGTCTGTGCTTCGAGTCGGTCCTGCTGGGGGTCTGTCTGCTCGATGCGATCCAGATGGTCAAGCTGAATCGGTGCCACATCCGGCAAATGCTCCTCCTAGTCGCTGAAGACGAGCGAGTACTACTAGAAAATGCTGGACCTGTAGGTCGAAACCGCCTAACTGTCCTCTGCTGTTGGAATGGTCGACGTATCGGTCGTCCAAATGATTGCTGTGACCTATGTGTCGCTCCAGACGAACTCCCGAAACGTCTCTCATGGATATCCTTAAACTTCTCCGCTGCGTCAGTAGCCTCGGATATGGAAGTGATGCATAATCTGCCCAGCTTCTCGTGTACCTCTTGTTGCATACATCTGATGAACTTTTCCAGATTCTTATCTGGAAATGCAACAACTGCTGGAGTGTCTCGAGACAGTTCGGTGTATCAGACAAAGTAATCTCGGGCTGTCATCCGTCAATGTCGAAGCTCTGCAAACAAACGACGCCGGGACTCCTTCCGCTTCGCAGAAAAGAAGTGGGATCTGAATCGCATCTCAAAATCATCCTATGTGGGCTTGCGCCTTAACTCAGAAACTACTGCCTCCCACCATCTCTCTGCAAAATCTATTCTCCATGAAAGATAGCCATGAGTCTCATGGTGCGCGAATCACCCATAATACCTTCATCACCTTCTTCAGCCACTGTTCAACCTAGTATGATGTCCCGGTGCCCTCAAACATGGACAAATTGGCCCATTGGTTGGAAGTGAAAATCAACTGATGCTTGTGGGTAGCTATGTACTCGGGTGCGTCCTCATCTGCAAAGTCGATATGGTCCTGCTCCCTGTCATAGTCTCCATCTTTTGATCCATGCTTTGGTATGTCCTCATGTGGATCATCAAAATGAGGTTGGTATACCTCAACAGATTGATGCTGGTCCTGTCGTGTTTCATCTTGAGATGGATGGTTTGTGTAACCTGACAACTCCTCGAACCTCATCTCCATCTCTGTCTGCCGGTCTGCTATCTCAGTCTGCTGTGCCAGAATCTAGTCATGCTGATCTCTCATAGCAGTTTGCTGCTGCTGGAGGTCGGTGAGAGCAATCATGATACGCTACAATCGTTCAACCATCTCCTTTTTTGATCTGGTCGTCATGGCTTTGCATAAGCACCATTTTTAGTCATAAAAATTGCTGTTCGTATATACTATAATATATGTTCTCTTCTTGGGATATAATATGAAAATTAATGAAATTGATGACAATTATGGTTATGGAATTTGAATATCATATTTCCTTCTTGAACTGTTAGAATACTCAGATGATTTTTTCTATAGAGCCCTCGGGTCTCTTATATAGGGAGAGAGCCCTTGGGTAAATTACATGAGAGGTACATAAAGAAACTGAAATAACATAAAAGACGGACAACTATCTCTACACTCCCCCTCAAGATGGAGCATAGATATCTATCATGCTCAACTTGGAAGAACATCTCTGGAAGGGTCCTCTGAGCAATGGCTTAGTAAATATGTCCGCTGTCTGATCCTCTGAACTGACGTGAGACGTGGAGATGAAGCCCTTCTGAATCATGTCCCTAGTGTAATGACAGTCCACCTCTATGTGTTTGGTTCTCTCATGGAAGGCTGGATTGTTGGCAATAAATAATGCTGCCTGATTATCACATTGAAGGTTCATAGGCAAGGGAACGTCAACATTCAGATCTTCTAAGACTGCTTTAACCCACATCATTTCTGCGCTTGCCTGTGCCATGGCTCTATACTCGGACTCAGCACTGGATCTCGCCACAACAGTTTGCTTCTTGCTTTTCCAAGAGACTAAAGAGCTTCCTATGAAGATAGCAAATCCAGAAGTAGACTTACGGTCCCTTGGACATCCTGCATAATCTGCATCTGCACAGGCTGAAATAGACAGATCTGTATCTTTCTTGAATAGCAACCCTGTGCCTGGAGAAGACTTCAAATATCTCAATATCATGTATAAGGCATCCATATGTACTTGCCTCAGCTGCTCCACGAACTGACTCACCCGGTTTACTGCAAGGGCAATATCCGGTCGAGTTATAGTGATGTATAGGAGCTTACCCACCATTTCTCTGTACCTTCTCTTGTCCACCTCCTCGGTATCATCATCGTACAGCTTCATACTCGGGTCCATAGGTGTACTTGAAGGTCTGCATCCAGTCATTCCTGTTTCGACTAGCAAATCTGTGACGTATTTTCTTTGAGTCATCACCATTCCTTGTGCATTTCTTGCAAATTCTATCCCCAGAAAATATCGTATTGTGCCTAGATCCTTTGTAATGAACTGGCTGCCCAACATAGACTTGGTGATCTCAACTCCCTGTGCATCATCTCCCGTAACCAATATGTCATCAACATATACCATAACAACAATGGTACCTCTAGGGGTCTTCCGGACGAACAGTGAGTGGTCCGCATTAGATCTTCTGAACCCCTGTCGTTCAATAAGCTGAGAGAGCTTCTGGAACCATGCACGGGGACTCTGTTTAAGGCCATAAATAGCCTTATGAAGTCTGCACACCTTCTGAGTCTCCCCCTCAGCAGCAAACCCGGGTGGCTGCTGCATGTAGACTTCTTCCTGTAGATCACCATACAAGAAAGCATTTTTAACATCAAGCTGGAATATGGTCCACTCACGTACCACTGCAACCGATAGGAGGATGCGAAGGGTAGAATGTCTCGCCACCGGTGAAAAAGTGTCCAAGTAATCTACTCCATATGTCTGTGTAAACCCTCGTGCTACAAGCCTGGCCTTGTATCTGTCAAGACGACCATCTGCATGATATTTGACCGTAAAAACCCACTTGCAGCTCACCACAGACGCACCTGGAGGAATAGGGACTAGAGACCAAGTCCCTCTGGATTGCAATGCACGCATCTCCTCTTCCATTGCTAAACGCCAGCATTCAATCTTCATGGCATCCTGATATGTCCGTGGAATCTCAACTGACGATACAGCAGCGGAAAACTTCTGGAAATCCCCAGTGAGACGATGAAAGGAGACATGAGATGCTAGGGGATATGAGGCACACTGTCGTCGCTGTTTCCTATGAGCAATAGGCCGGTCCAAGTCATCCAAAACAGTGCTGACCGGTTGGCCCTCCTCCTGTGGTAAAAACTCCTGCACATGTGCATTATTTAACCCATCATTAATATCAGAACATACCTGAGGCGTGCTGGATGGTTGAGATGTAGCCTGAGCAGGGCCCGTGCGTCTCGTGTAGAACTTAGTGAAAGGAACAACTGGGAGTGGTGGTGGTGGTGGTGGTGGTGGTGTTGGTGTTGATATTTGGGACGCTGGAGTAGATGACGGACCCAGGCTTGGAGGTGGTGGAACATAGACTTGGGAGTCTGATGATGGGGAGGAGACCAATCTGTCACCTGCAGGGGAGAAGTACATGACAGGTTCAAAAAATGTAACATCTGCACTCACATAGTACTTGTTATTGACAGGATCATAGCAACGGTACCCCTTCTGTGTCCGGGAGTAGCCCACGAAAACACACTTGATAGCCCTAGGGGATAGCTTATCAAGCCCTGGAGATAAGCGGTGAACAAAAGCGACAGTGCCAAAAACCCGAGGTGTCAATGTAAACAAGTCTCTGTCAGGAAAGAGAACAGAGATTGGAGACTTTTCCCCAAGAACAGTTGTAGGCATTCGATTAACCAGATAACACGCAGTAAGTATAGCATCACCCCAAAAGGTTAATGGAGCACAACTCTGAATAAGTAAAGTGCGAGCAATGTCAAGAAAGTGTCGATGTTTTCGTTCGGCAACCTCATTTTGTTGAGAGGTGTAGGCACATGTGGTTTGGTGGACAATGCCTTTAGATGAAAGGAAGCTAGCAAGAGAGCGAGTGCAGAATTCCAATGCATTGTCAGTACGCACATACTTAACAGAAGATGAAAAAACATTCTGAACTTCATTAATTAGATTTTGAAGAACACTTCCTGCTTCAGATTTATTTTTGAGAAGGAAAGTCCATGACACTCTGGAGAAATCATCTACGATAACTAGATAGAACCTGTGCCCCTGGTGATCCGGGACACGACTTGGACCCCAAATATCTATATGAAATAATTCAAACGGGGAGCTACTGCTCCGACTCTGACGACCTGGGAAGCTAGACCGATGGTGCTTCCCTAACTGACATGCTTCACACCGAAAAGAAGAACTCGGAGATATCTGAGGCAGGAGGTGACGCATCTTTTGCAGCGGTAGATGACCGAACCGAAGATGACAGGTGTACGGAGAAACAGAAGCCTGGGTATGCAAGGAGACACCAGCGTAGGAGTTACGAACGAGACGATAAAGGCCATTGTGCTCAGAACCACAACCAATCACCCTGCCCGTCAGTATGTCCTGAAAAATAACAGACGATGGATCAAAAATAGCACGACAGTGCAAATCACGTGTAATCTGACTAATAGATAAGAGGTTCATAGAAAATTCTGGAGCATGTAGCACATTCTGTAAGTGCATAGAGGGTAGCAAAGCTGTCTCCCCCTGACCAATGATAGGAGACTGAGTGCCATCAGCAATGAGTACAGAGCGACCTGGCTGAACAGCTCTGTATGACTGCAGAATATCTTTCTCACGGCATAGATGATGGGTAGCTCCAGAGTCGACAATCCATCCTGTGAGGTCATGAGTATGAAATGAGGCTGAAGGACTACCTGAGGCACTGGCTGAGGCCGATGTACTGGCTGACGCCGAAGCCGCAACATCAGAAACGTCAGCACCCTCTGATGGAGAAGATTGTGGCATAATATCCCGAAGTCGTGCCACCAACTCTTCGAACCTGTGATCTGGAGTGGATGCGGGTGGACCCTGAACATGATCAGCTACTCGTGCAGAAGGAGGAAAACCATGCTTGGAATAGCATGTATCCTCCGAATGACCAGTGCGGCGACAATATGAGCACGTAGAGCGTATGCGGCCTCCGCGGCCACGTCCACCACTTCCCCTGCCACGAAAGGAGGACGAACCACCACGTCCCCTGGAAACTGCCATTGCTGACGGAGTCGCAGTCGCTGTACTGGATGGAACGGGTATACGACTGAGCCTCCTGTATACCTCTTCTATTGATGGGATGGTGGCATCGGCCAGTATCTGAGCGCGTGCTGCCTCGTACTCCGGATCTAGGGCGGCGAGTAATACGCCAACCATAGTGGCGTTGCGGAACGTCTTCTGCTGTTCCGCCGTGGCTGTAAGCGGAATGGTGCTGTAGAGCTTCTCGAACATGCCACGAAGCGACGTGTACAGTGAATGGAGAGGCCTCCCATTCTGCTTCGTGGTAAATATGTCATGCTGCAACTGGAGCATCTTCGTCTCATTGCGGACCTGAGAGTACGTCATAGCCAAAATATCCCACATCGCCTTAGCGGTGGGCTGGTGAAGGACATCATTCGCTATCTCCGTCATGAGCGTACATGAGAGCCACACCTTGGCGTACGCATCATCTGCCTCCCTTGAGGCATAGATCCCTGTCTTCTCCGGCGGTTCATCCTCGGTAAGAATATGCTTCTTACCACACGACTTCATGAGACTGAGGAACTGCATCGCCCACAGTTCGTAGTTCGTCCCGTCCATCTTGACGATTGGTGCCGAACCTTTGAAGGCACCTATGGCGGGCATATCTAGCTTCTGATCTGACATGATGCCGGAGAAGAGCGACTAATGATAACCAAGAATATACTGTCTACCGGAACTTTGTAGGATCCAAGTGCATAGGTAGACGATTATGCACTTGAATCAAACATAACTCCGAGTCCTAGGAAGAACTCGGAACACCGGCAACAAGTAGAGGCGGTGGGAGCCTCTACCTCGCCAAAATAGCGACTGAGAGGGGTCGGTCAGGGGCTGGACAGCAAGTACAGGGGCAGCAAGTACAGGGGCCCGGCGTCGGTTGGTGGGGGCCCGGCGGGGTTGAGGATGCCCTACAGGGGCTGGCGGTAGGTAGAAGAGGCCTGGCTGTGGCGAAGATTCCCTACAGCGGCGTCGTGGGAGGCCCGAAAGGGGCTGGCGGCGGCGATGGAGTGCCCGGGAGCCTGGGAGGGAGGCCGGCGAAATCCTAGAGGGGAGGGGGGGGGGACGGCGGTGGAAACCCTAGGTTAGGGTCATGGCTCTGATACCATGTTAGAATACTCAGATGATTTTTTCTATAGAGCCCTCGGGTCTCTTATATAGGGAGAGAGCCCTTGGGTAAATTACATGAGAGGTACATAAAGAAACTGAAATAACATAAAAGACGGACAACTATCTCTACATGAACTCGTGACAAGTTGGAGGTCTGTCACTATCCGAGAACTTAATACGATCGGAATTGTAATACTACAAACATGTGTAGCGGGTTATTACAGCTCTGATACCAAACTGTGAACCCCCTCGGATCCAGGTACTCGTTTACAACACATTGGTGATATTTTATTCATTAAAGATCGAACAAGTTACATGGATATACGTGGAAATTTTTCACGTTTCTGCAAATAACATCCACATTTAAACTAACAACCACAGAACCAACAACATGATGTGTCACCAAAATTTGTATTCATTAATTTCTATATACACACACATGTACAAGAAATGTTAACAATACATACATGTATTCTAACAAATGCAACTGAAGAGAAAGGGAGCGTTTTACATTATAACTGAATAAAAATTGTAACAACTACAACTGTACCATCTGGTGTAGCAATGAATGTTAAAAATTATTAATCACCTACGAAGTCGCATGCTGCTTGCCTGCCAAAACATGAAAGGAACAAGAGACATCAACGGGAACTGGTACATTCCAAAACTTATTAAAATAAGCAAGCATTTAAAGTAGTTGTAAAAGAAATAAGTAGTAAGGCATAAACAACTAAAAATTACAACTACTTGCTATGAAAAAGGTTTTCAAGCTACTCTAAAGGGATGCCCCAAGTTTTACCCATTACCTTATATATGTCATATTCTTATATAGTAGTTAATGATTCATATGTAATTATATTAATATTTTGTTATTTATATATCATAACTATGGATTTTGATGATGGGGTAGATGAAGTTTTTAAACCGATTCTTGATTTTATATAAATTCTCAAGTTTAGTGAATAGTCTGTGGTCTTGATCTGTGTGTTACCTCACACCATGACTCTAAGGCGTGAAGAGTGCCTTAGGGTTGTGGTGCCTCCGTAGGCATGCTATGGGGTATAGTTCATCCTAATTAAGTTGCCAACACGTCCACTGACTTAGCTTATATTCATGATAGTAATTAGGGATGAAAACGAATGTGAATATATTTTTATCTGATCCGCTATCGTATTCATTTTATACATATTTTTACATTCGTATTCGTTTTAAAATGGATGCGGATATGGATATCACCTTTGCATTCGTTAATATTCGCATTCGTATATTCATTTCGTACATAAGTATAGCAATATATTTATTTATACACATGCGTAACAATATTTTATGACTGCATTCACCATTGTTGGTATAATTGTTATGAAATTACTATATATGGTATATCTATTTTATGTGTAAACCATCACAAACATGTATATTTCTGTTAATCCTATTAAATATTTATGCTATTATTTGTATTCGATTCATATTCGTTTTGTTAAGAAATAAACATGCGGAAGAGAACATGGAAAAAGACAAAGAACAATGAAGAACACGGGATTTTAACGTGGAACCCTACTCCGTGAGGAGCGGGATGAAACCACGGGAGAAGCCCTCAAAGGAGCGTGTTTTTCTATTGCTTTTCTCTCAATGGATACAGGAGGTCTGGGGCTCCTTATATAGCCTTCCCAGAGCCTCCAAGTCCTACCACTGGTCCATGTGGGACTAAACACTGGATGGGATAAATGGATCTTCTCCATGATCCATTTACCCTGCTACAACTCATGACACATACAATCAAGTACTCTAACACTCCCCCTCAAGCTGGAGCATGCAATGCTCAGCTTGGATAAACAAAAAGAAACTCAACTCAACGCTACAGGACAGTACGAACAATATCAATCCAACGCGCACATTGCTGCAGTCGAGGACGTTGCTTCTTATGCCGTGCAGGTGAGAGGACGGACGGGCTGGAGTGTGAGTCTGCTGAATCTCCTCGTAGGAGAGCATGTGCTTTGAACTGCGCCTGTCAGAGTCACTGCAACTGAAAAATGAGTCTCCTCGTCATAGTACTCTGGCCCGCCACAATAATGTGGACAACTGCTCCATCTCTGAAAAAGGGCCGAACTGAAAAGGCCGTGGCTGTGCAATCCTCGTCGGAGTCCACGGTCGCTGGAGAATGGAGTCTGAAAGAAGTCTCCTCGTCGGAGAACTGGATCTCTCCCATCTGGCTCAGAGAATGGTGCACTGCTCTGGTGTACCTATGATACCACATGAAAACCCTTGCCAATATAGCATAGGGAATGGTCCTCTACTCTGAAGTCCCTATGGCTCACATGAAAACTCTGACCGACAAAACAAGAATAATGATGGGGACTTCTGCAAAAGATGGCAAGCTCATGCTCATCTGAAATAACCGCATACATGTGCGTGTCTGAAAATGAGTCTCTCTCTAGAGATCTCGAAAATGGGCCTCAACATGGAGTGCCTCAAACTTTGACTCCGACCAATCTTGTCGAGTCTGGACAACTGCGCATCAAACTGGGACTCGGAATCTGAACGTCGAGTCTGGAATTGCACATGGAAATCTTCATCTGAAAAACTGTAGAGTCTGGAAATCTGATTGGTCTGGAAATCGGAATCTGGAATCCGTGGAGACCTGTGACTCTACACCATACTCTCCCTTTCTCCCATACTTGTCGGAAAATGAACATCGACAAAGTTGGGAGAAGACAACATAATGATGGGGGTAAAGAAAACATCAAATAGCCGACTTCATCATTTTTTTCCGGCTTTTCAAACATCATCATCATTTTTTTGGCTAGTTTCAAATTTTTTTAATAGCCGCAACTTTTTTCAAAGCCGTTCATTTTTTTCGGCTAAATCTTTTTTTAAGCCGTAAAACTTTTATTTTTAAACATTTTTTTAATAAGCCATTTCAAATCTTTTTTTCGGCTCTCCTTTTTTTTATGCGTACGGCTTTTCAAATGTACGCGCCTTTTTTTAACAAAAAACCTTTACTCATTTGGGCTTACAATCCTCATCCTTTTTTTTAACTATTTGGCCCCATTTGGGACCAACTCACTTTTTTTTCTTTCAACCCTCTTTTTTTTTCACAGGCCACAACCTACATTTTCTACGTCATCATTTCAATTTTTTTTATTTATAAAAACCAAGGACCATCGAGGACCCTAGGGTTCACATCCTGGAACCCTTTCTTGATGAAGCGCCGCCTCCTTGAATCTTGGAATCACGCCATCTCGTGCGAGAGGGAAGCAACCTCTAGCCATCGAGGGACGCTGATTGGATCTACGCTTGGGGTTCGCGCTGGAGCATGCGCACGGAGCTCGCCCGGGGCATCTCCTGGTGCGGCTAGGGCACGCCGCCTGGGTGTTGCCATGGCGGTCTTTGCGCCGCCTGCGCGATGTTGGAGAACACGCCTCTGGGAGGTCGGGGATGCATGGATCCGGCGGCTGGATTAGGTGGCGCTGCCTGCGATGCGGCGTCGCGCGACATCATGGTGCTGTCGCCGCCTGGGCGCGGCATCACGCCGCCAGGACCATCGCCTGAGTCTGGACCATCACGCCTGGGCGCTTGGGGTCGCTGAAGGTTGAAGTGCTGCCGCCCGATGCCGATGCGTGTTTCACATTTAGAGATCGGTGTCAAAGGGGCGGCGCGCGCCTGGGCTACGCGTGCTTTGGAGTCACCGTTGCTCCTGGGACTCAATCTCTGGATCTGAAATCTGTTGCGCGCATAGTTATCGCCACCATTGCTTGAGGGAACTCCACAGGTTGGAGATCGTGCAGAGCGGATGGGGTTGCGCGCAAGAAGGGTCTGGATCTAGTGCCGCCAAGACTAGCAGAGCTAGGGTTTCGAAAGCCCTTCAACTTGACGTGTTCTTCGTAAACTTGAACAAATCATTCCATAGAAATAATCTTCAAGCAATCACTGGATCTTTAAAATCGATCGAATCTCGAACATAAATAAAGAAAAAAATTCCGAGAATCGAACCCGCTCTGATACCATGTTAAGAAATAAACATGCGGAAGCGAACATGGAAAAAGATAAAGAACAATGAAGAATGCGGGATTTTAACGTGGAACCCTACTCCGTGAGGAGCGGGATGAAACCACGGGAGAAGCCCTCAAATGGGTGCGTTTTTCTATTGCTTTTCTCTCAATGGATACAGGAGATCTGGGGCTCCTTATATAGCCTTCCCAGAGCCTCCAAGTCCTACCACTGGTCCATATGGGGCTAAACACTGGATGGGGTAAATGGATCTTCTCCAGGATCCATTTACCCTGCTACAACTCATGACGCATACAACCAAGTACTCCAACACGTTTTATATTTGTATTCGTTTTTATGGATATGGTAACACATTTTTCACATTCATCATCAATGAATGTCAAGATTAATCACTCAGCTACTAAGTCGCAGGCTGCTTGCCTGCCAAAACATGAAAGGAACTAGAGACATCAACGGGCACTGGTACATTCCAAAACTTATTAAAACAAGCAAACATTTAAAGTAGTTGTAAAAGAAACAAGTGGTAAGACATAAACAACTAAAAATTTACAACTACTTGCTATGAAAAGGTTTTCAAGCTACTCTAAAGGGATGCCCCAAATTTTACCCATTACCTTATATATGTGTCACGACCCCGATTCCCGGGCCGTCGGATCCTCCCATATCCGGATCTGGTTAGCAATAATTTATTCAGCTCTCACAACTAACATTCAGAAACAGACTGCAAATAAAATACTCAGAAGAAAGTATTTCAATACTTTGCCATTCACAAAATAAGGTTCAAATGATATACTGTCCCACTATAACCATTTACATGTACATCAGCTTGCAAGGAAAAAAAATATGCAAAAGATTACTAACTACCTTAAAGAGTAAAGCTACTGGGGCTGGCTGGACGTCTAGTATGTAAGCTGGATGAATTTTTAGAGTCCTTGCGATGGCTCACCGATACCTCTTGGGTTTTCCATAAATCATAGGATAAAAATTAGCGAATGGTAAGTAACGAAGAAGAGAGGCAAACAAATTGTGTAATTTTTTCAAAACTTGATATCACAAAATTTTAATTCCTTTTCATTAATTTAAGTCCTATTCCTTTCTATTACACATCAGGGATTAGTCCAGGGAAACCCCACCATTCTTGGACTCCGAAGCTATGGACACTTCGGGATTGGAGATTATGTTGATCTTGGTAAGCTTATGCCGCCGCACGTCACCTCAACCAATCCTCCAATACTACCCTGCCAATTTCCTTTTCTTTTATTAAATGGGGTCTCAATCCTCAGCCTGAAAAAAACAAATGAGCACACCGTCCTCGAGCACTCGGTTGCTTAAAACCTCAGGCTAACATTTAATTATATAACCTAGCGGCTTTAAATACATGTTATCGTGACCCAGCCGCTATTGAACCACCCGTGCCTCCACATGGCACGCCCACATCTTCCGTCGTTCAACCTGACGATATTGGCTGCTGGTACCACGCGTTGCAAAATATTCATTTCGTGCGCACTTATCATAACCGGGCAACCGTGTACCATCTAGGTAGGGAAACGCCAATACGGGTTCCTTCCGACAAACCTACAGGTTGCATGCCCGACCTGTAGTTCTCCTCCCAGTCATCCTTAACGTGACACATGATCCTTTTCAGGATCTAACTCAAACCACATCAATTCACATGATGTAATTCTTTCTTTAAGTCTTCGACTTGCATAATCAACAAAACTTAGTATAAACTCACATGTATATTATTCATAACCATATATACTCGTATTTATGCCTATTTTTAACTCCCAAATCCTAACTTTCAAAGCCAAAGCATCAATTTGATACTTAAACCTTATTTTAATGAGAATCACAAAGCAATTCTTCAGACTTTTTCAAAAAAAATCAAAATTAGGGTTCTACGTAGCAAAGAATACAAAATCAAGAATTTCAATAATTTCGTATGAAAACCCAACATCAAAAGAAAGGATTTCGATACCTAATCGAGCTCTCTCTCGTGTATGCAAGGCTTTATCGTGTTTCATTTTTAGAAAGGCTATTTTAAGGCTCCTGAAAAGATCGAATTTCATTTTCGTATCAAAACGCTAAGAACATGTCAAGAACGCGAAGAACGAACGAAAAACGCGAAGAACACGAAGAACGTCAAGAACATATTTTCTCTTAAAATTTCGGCAGAGTTTCCCCTTATATCGGGACATATTTCTCAGAAAAATTCGGCAGAGTTTCCCCTTATATCGGAACATATTTCTCGGAAAAATTAGACAGAGTTTCCTCTTATATCGGGACATATTTCAAAATAAAAACAAAGAGTTTCCTCTATAAAATCAATTGAGAGGAAAATAATGACGAAACTGAAAGAATATACTCAAACAATAAGAGATGAAGAATCGGTAGACACCATCGCATCTTAGGTGAGTGAACGTGTGACGAATCTCAGAGTCACTGACGTGCATAGCTGCCCGCACCTAATAGGGTATTACACAGATTTCTCCATCAAAATAATTATAAAAGTATAATAGAAAGAATAGAAACATAAACGATGGAGAATCGGTAGACACCACGCGTCTTAGATGAGTGAACGTGTGACGAATCAAAGGGTCACTGACGTGTATAGCTGCCCGCACCTAAGTAGGGTGTTACACAGATTTCTCCTCGAATCATAACAGGAAAACGAATCGGAAAGAAAGATGAATCAAGAACAAAACTTGGAAGAAGAAGAGGATGAATTGAAAGCATAACTTACGAAGCAAACTAAGAGAGGATCGTACCTTTCTCGTCCTCGTTCTCCCGGCAGCGCTTCGCTAGCGCTCCTTCCTCGCCTCCCACTCCTCCCCCGACCTCTCGACCCTAGCCCTTGGTGTGGTGGTGGTAGTGGAAGTCGTAGAGAATGAATGGGTGGGGGGGTCTATTTATAGGCCCCGGAAAACGACTAACCATGGTTAGAAAACCATGGTTTAGACCTTAACCATGGTTTAACAACCCATGGTTTTGGCCCATGGTTTTGGTCGAGACCTATCTCAAACTTGGAGCTTAAGTTAGAACATTCCAGAGGATTCTAGATTCGCTAATGACGCTTGATTAACACTAATCGTGATTAACTTTCACTAATCGCGATTTAACTTCTGCAGCTTACGCTTATCATTTGCTAACTATTGATTAGTATTTACTAATGATCATTAGCAATTTTCAATCCGTCATTAGTTTTTTTAATGATGTTTAATTAGTTTTAATGACAATTATTATGGGTTAATGACATCTTAGCCTTCCTTACTTCTCTTTCTTACGAAAATCATAACAATTCGAAACGAAGTCCGATTCACACGAAACAAATTTTGTTGGTTTTCTCTTGACGAGCCGGATCTTATTATATAGGATCCGAGATATGCCAAGTTCAAGGCTTTACAATTATAACAACCTTAAAGAAAGTCTCGTCCTCGAGACTAGAAATGCAGGCATAACAACCTTAAAGAGGACTGAAATCATAACAACCTTAAAGAGAATGAACGTCCTTTCATTTACAATGAACATATACATGATACATAGTGTTATCATTCAAACAAGTACGGGTATTTCTCTCTCATTTCTGCCTCAGGTTCCCATGTGGCTTTTTCAAACTCTTGGTTCCGCCACAATACTTTAACTAAAGGCACCTCTTTGTTTCTCAACTTCTTGATATCCCTTTGAAGTATTTGCACAGGTGTCTCTTGGTATGTCAAGTCTTGCTCAACATGTAAATCATCATAACTTATCTTATACTTTGGATCCCTAATGTACTTTCTCAGGTTTGATACATGAAATACATTATGTATTGCCGAAAGATGTAGAGGATGCGCAAGTCTATAGGCAACTTTTCCAATCCGTTGAATAATTTCAAAGGGACCCACGAACCTGGGTGCTAACTTCCCACGCAAGCCAAACCTTTGAACACCCTTCATAGGTGATACTTTGAGAAATATAAAGTCACCTACCTCAAATTCAAGGTCTCTTTGCCTGGTATCACTATAACTTTTCTGGCGACTCTGGGCAGTTGATAGTCTTTTTCTAGCAAGCTCTACAGCTTCTCGTGTCTTCTAAAGTCTATCTGAATCGTAAAGGTTCTTTATTCCGACCTCTTGCCAACACTAAGGAGTAGTACACCTTCGTCCATATAGTGCTTCAAATGGTGCCATGCCAATACTTGTATGGTAACTATTATTGTAGGTGAATTATGCAAGAGGCAAATGTCTAATCCACGATCCCTTCCATTCTAAGGCACATGCTCGTAGCATATCCTCTAGTGTCTGAATCGTACGTTCTGACTGACCATTTGTTTGTGGATGATATGCTGTACTCTAGCATAGTTGTGTACCTAAGGCTTTCAGGAAGTTCTCCCAATAGTGTGAGGTGAATCGTGAATCTCGATCGGAAACTACTTCCTTCGGGATACCATGGAGGCGAATCACATGTGTAATATATAACTCAACAAGCTGGTCTGAGTGAAAGATAAGGTTATCAGAATGAAGTGTGCTACCTTTGTCAGACGATCTATTATAACCCATATACTATCTTTACTACCAGTCGTCTGAGGTAAGCCAGTAACGAAATCCATGAAAATGCTTTCCCATTTCCATTTAGGTATAGGGAGGGCTTGCAATAATCCCGGTGGCTTTTGGTGTGAATCCTTTACCTGCTGGCAAGTGAAACATGAATTTACAAAGTCAGCAACATCTTTCTTCATTCCTGGCCACCAGAAGTATGAATGAAGATCCTTATACATCTTCGTAATTCCTGGATGAATAGATAATCTAGAACAATGAGCTTCACGTAAAATGTCTTTCCTCAGTTCAGGTATGTCTGATACACAAGCTCTGTGATGGTTATATAGTAACCCATCTTGTATCTGGAATCCCTCTATCTCATTCTTTTCAAGTTGTTGTTTCAAGTCTTTAATGACTGGATCATCCTCTTGTTCTTTCTTTATTTTATCCGAGATCTCTGGTTTGTATCGATGAGGAATAGTTATAGTATCAACACTACTATCAAATGGTTTCCATTCACTTAACGTTGATAGTAAACCCCAGAAGTGGATAGCACTCACTAACCCAGGTGAATAAGTTCTTCTGCTAAGGGCATCTGCTACGACGTTCCCCTTAATAGGGTGGTAGGAGATAGTGCAATCATAATCTTTCAACAACTCTAGCCACCGTCTCTGTCCCATATTGAGCTCCTTTTGATCAAACAGATATTTCAAGCTTTTATGATCGGTGAAGATTTCAAAATTAATACCATACAAGTAGTGTCTCCGTATCTTTAAAGCGAAAACTACGGCAGCTAATTCAAGGTCATGTGTTGGGTAGTTCTTCTCATGTGTACTGAGCTGTCGTGATGTATACGCAACTATCTTACCATGTTGCATAAGAACCGCCCCAAGTCCTTCTTTAGATGCGTCAGTGTACACTGTAAACCCTTCACCCCCGGAGGGTAGAGTAAGGATTGGTGCAGATGTTAGGTATTCTTTCAGTGTTTGGAAACTTATTTCGCATGCATCTGACCATATGAATGGAACTTCCTTCTGGGTAAACCTAGTCATTGGCAATGCTATTCGTGAAAGTTCTTCACAAATCTTCTATAATATCTAGCTAATCCCAGAAAAGATCGTATTTCTGTGACAGTCTTCGGGCGTTCCCAACTCATCACCGCACTAACCTTTGTAGGATCAACTGATATACCTTCCCCAGAAATAAAATGGCCTTAAAAAGATACTTTAGATAGCAAGAAGTCACATTTGCTATATTTAGCATACAGTTTGTTCTTGCTTAGAGTTTCAAGTGCCCGCCTGAGGTGGTGTTCATGCAAATACTTGTCTTTGGAGTAAATAAGCACATCATCAATAAAGACTACTACAAAGTGATCTAAGAACTCCTTGAATACTCTATTCATGAGATCCATGAAGGCTGCTGGGGCATTTGTTAATCCAAAAGGCATGACTAAGAATTCATAATGCCCGTATCTAGTTCGAAAAGCTGTCTTGGGAATATCTGTATCTTTAATTTTCAACTGATGGTATCCAGATCTTAAATCAATCTTGGAATACACAGTTGAACCCTGTAACTGATCAAAAAGATCATCTATTCTCGGCAGTGGATACTTATTCTTTATTGTCCTCTTGTTTAATGGTCTATAGTTAATGCACAACCGCATCGACCCATCCTTTTTCCTAACAAATAAGACAGGTGCACTCCATGGTGAAGTAATAGGACGAATGAATCCTTTATCTAATAGTTCTTGCAATTGTACCTTTAACTCTCGTAACTCAGCTGGTGCCATCCTATACGGAGAGATAGAGATAGGCTGAGTATCCGGTATGAGAGAGACTTCAAATTCAATCTCTTGCTCAGGTGGTAATCCAGGTAGTTCCTCTGGAAATACATCAGGAAACTCGCACACTATAGGCACATCTTCTATCATTCTTTCTGACCATGATGTTGTGGATACATAAGATAAATAACCGTGACACCCTTGCTCTAACAACTGTTGTGCCTTAAATGTAGAGATATATTTGATATTATCATTGGATGTCTTTCCAATGAACTGGAACTCTATCAAATTTGGAAGGTGAAACGTTACTGTCTTCTGAAAACAGTCAAGACATGCATGATGCCTTTCTAGCCAATCCATCCCTAAGATAAGATCAAAACAATTCAATTCGATAAGTAGCAGATAAGCAAGTGACTGATGTCGTGCAATCTGTCCGATACAGTTGTCTAAGATCTTCTTGAATTATAATTGACCTCCTGGTTCCTTACTGAGATAATGGTTTTGTACTTATATTGGAATCTTATCCTTACAATAGGAATCAAATACTCTTCTTCTTCTTCTTTGTTTTGGTGTGCCTACGAAATACCTCCTCCACTGCTCCTCCAAATGGAGTAGGAGCAACCGAATTCTATGGACCGATGGTATCTAGACTATTTCTTATGAGGATGAATAGAACTCTCAACTCTATCATCTGTGGGTCTGGATGACTTTGATCTCTCATAGTGGCATTGAGTCTTCGCTCTAATGCTTATTACCTTTGACCCATCTCATGGGTCATCACCATCATAGCCACTAATTGCCTAGACACATCTTGGTCTGTCATGATCCTGGGATCAGTTAAGGTCAAAGGTCAGATCCTATATGTCTTAGCATGATGTACATAAGGGACAATGACTTGTGAATGATTTTGCGGTCAATTATTAAGATCAAAGGATCTTAATACAACCTTAGTTTCTGAATACCGCTCATAGTTGTCAATTACTAAATAAATTACTGGAGTAACCTTGCTCTGATACCAATCTGTCACGACCCCGATTCCTGGGCCGTCGGATCTTCCCATATCCGGATCTGGTTAGTCAGCAATAATTTATTCAGCAATCACAACTAACATTCAGAAACAGACTGCAAATAAAATACTCAGAAGAAAGTATTTCAACACTTTGCCATTCACAAAATAAGGTTCAAATGATACACTGTCCCAGTATAACCATCTACATGTACATCAGCTTGCAAGGAAAAAAATATGCAAAAGATTACTAACTACCTTAAAGAGTAAAGCTACTGGGGCTGGCTGAACGTCTATTATGTAAGCTGGATGAATTTTTAGAGTCCTTGCGATGGCTCACCGATACCTGTTGGGTTTTCCATAAATCATAGAATAAAAATTAGCGAATGCTAAGTAACGAAGAAGAGAAAGGCAAACAAATTGTGTAATTTTTTCAAAACTTGATATCACAAAATTTTCATTCCTTTTCATAAATTTAAGTTCTATTCCTTTCTATTCAACATTAGGGATTAGGCCAGGGGAACCCCACCATTCTTGGACTCCGAAGCTGTGGACACTTCGGGATTGGAGATTGTGTTGATCTTGGTAAGCTTATGCCGCCGCACGTTGCCTCAACCAATCCTCCAATACTACCCTGACAATTTCCTTTTCTTTTATTAAATAGGGTCTCAACCCTCAGCCTGAAAAAAAACAAATGAGCACACCGTCCTCGAGCACTCGGTTGCTTAAAACCTCAGGCTAACATTTAATCATATAACCTAGCGGCTTTAAATACATGTTATCGTAACCCATCCGCTATTGAACCACCCGTGCCTCCACATGGCACGACCACATCTTCCATCGTTCAACCCGGCGATATTGACTCCCGGTACCATGCGTTGCAAAACATTCATTTCGTGCGCACTTATCATAACCGGGCAACCATGTACCACCTAGGTAGGGAAACGCCAATACGGGTTCCTTCCGACAAACCTACAGGTTGCATGCCCGACCTGTAGTTCTACTCCCAGTCATCCTTAACGTGACACATGATCCTTTTCAGGATCTAACTCAAACCACATCAATTCATATGATGTAATTCTTTCTTTAGGTCTTCGACTTTCATAATCAACAACACTTAGTATCGACTCACATGTATATTATTCATAACCATATATACTCGTATTTATGCCTATTTTTAACTCCCAAATCCTAACTTTCAAAGTCAAAGCATCAATTTGATGCTTAAACCTTATTTTAGTGGGAATCACAAAGCAATTTTTCAGACTTTTTCAAAAAAAATCAAAATTAGGGTTCTACGTAGCAAAGAACACAAAATCAAGAATTTCAATAATTTCGTATGAAAACCCAACAGTAAAAGGAAGGATTTCGTTACCTAATCGAGCTCTCTCTCGTGTATGCAAGGCTTTTTCGTGTTTCGTTTTTATAAAGGCTATTTTAAGGCTCCTGAAAAGATCAAATTTCATTTTCGTATCAAAACGCTAGTAACATGTCAAGAACGCGAAGAACGAACGAAGAATGCGAAGAACGCGAAGAACACGAAGAACGTCAAGAACATATTTTCTCTTAAAATTTCGGCAGAGTTTCCCTTTATATCGGGACATATTTCTCAGAAAAATTCGGCAGAGTTTCCCCTTATATCGGGACATATTTCTCGGAAAATTCGGCAGAGTTTCCTCTTATATCGGGACGTATTTCAAAATAAAAACGAAAAGAGTTTCCTCTATAAAATCAATCGAGAGAAAAATAACATCGAAACTGAAATAATATACTCAAACAACAAGAGATGAAGAATCGTTAGACACCACGCATTTTAGGTGAGTGAACGTGTGACGAATCACAGGGTCACTGACGTGCATAGACGTTCGCACCTAAGTAGGGTATTACACAGATTTTTTCATCAAAATAATTATAAAAGTATAATAGAAAGAATAGAAACATAAACGATGGAGAATCAGTAGACACCACGCGTCTTAGATGAATGAACGTGTGACGAATCACAGGGTCACTAACGTGAATAGCCGCCCGTACCTAAGTAGGATGTTATACATATTTCTCCTCGAACCACAACAGGAAAACGAATCGGAAAGAAAGATGAATCAAGAACAAAACTTGAAAGAACAAGAGGATGAATTGAAAGCCTAGCTTACGAAGCAAACTAAGAGAGGATCGTACCTTTCTCCTCCTCGTTTTCCCGGCAGCGCTTCGCTAGCGCTCCTCCCTCGCCTCCCACTCCTCCTCCCGACCTCTCGACCCTAGCCCTTGGGGTGGTGGTGGTAGTGGAACTCGTAGAGAATGAATGGGTCTGGGGCTATTTATAGGCCCCAGAAAACCACTAACCATGGTTAGAAAACCATGGTTTAGGCCTTAACCATTGTTTAACAGCCCATGGTTTTGGCCCATGGTTTTGGCCGAAACCTATCCCAAACTTGGAGCTTAAGTTAGAACATTTCAGAGGATTCTAGATTCGCTAATGACGCTTGATTAACACTAATCGTGATTAACTTTCACTAATCGCGATTTAACTTTCGCGGCTTACGCTTATCATTTGCTAACTATTGATTAGTGTTACTAATGATCATTAGCGGTTTTCAATCCGTCATTAGTTTCTTTAATCATGTTTAATTAGTCTTAATGACAGTCATTATGGGTTAATGACATCTTAGCCTTCCTTACTTATCTTTCTTCCGAAAATCATAGCAATTCGAAACGAAGTCCGATTCACACGAAACAAATTTCGTTGGTTTTCTCTTGACGAGCCGGATCTTATTATATAGGATCCGAGATATGCCAAGTTCAAGGCTTTACAATATGTCATATTCTTATATAGTAGTTAATGATTCATATGTAATCATATTAATCTCTTGTTATTTATAGATCATAATTATGGATTTTAATGATGGGGAAGATGAAGTTTTTAAGCCGATTCTTGATTTTATCTAAATTCTCAAGTTTAGTGAATAGTCCGTGGTCTTGATCTGTGTGTAACCTCACACCATGACTCTAAGGCGTGAAGAGTGCCTTAGGGTTGTGGTGCCTCTGTAGGCATGCTATGGGGTATAGTACATCCTAATTAAGTTCCCAACACGTCCACTAACTTAGCGTATATTCATGGTGGTAATTAGGGTTGGAAACGAATGCGAATATATTCGTATCTGATCCGCTATTGTATTCATTTTATACATATTTTTACATTCGTATTCATATTTGTTTTAAATTGGATGCGAATATGGATATCACCTTGACATTCGTTAATATTCGCATTCATATTCGTATATTCATTTTCGTATATAAGTATAGCAATATATTTATTTATACATGTGCGTAACAATATTTTATGTCGACGAAAAAGTGCGATGGGAGCGAGAGGGTGCGGTTCTCTGGAGGGCGGTGCGAGCGGTGGGGGTTGCGAGGGCGGCCTCTTCGTCGGTGAGGCCTCTCAGGCGCTCGTGGTGGGGGCTGCTCGTGGGAGTCGCTCCAGGGCGTCTTCGGATGGGTCGAGGGCGGTGCATGTGGGCTCGGAGATTCATGCCAATGGTGCGCGGGTGGCGGTTAGCAGTTCGGGGGGTGTGGCTGTCGTCTCCGTGAACGAAGACGTTGTCTCCACCCATTCTGCTTCGTCGGCGGGTTGGAGGACGGTTACTCGTAGGAAGCCTGGGAAGCGGTGCTTCAGGTGCGGGGAGCGGGGTCATATTGCCTCTGCTTGCCCTCAACCTCCGCGTTGCTTTGCATGCGGGGCTGCTGGTCATCGTCGTGCCTCTTGTGGGTGGCTCCGTCAGCGCGGTGACCTTCGGTCTGGGGGAGCTTCCTTCTCGGTGCGTGCGGTGGCGGATCCTCCCCCCCGCCCCTCCATCCGGGGGCGGTCGTTCGCTGAGGTTGTGGCTGCTCCTCCGCCTCTGCTCCCTGCCAGGGTGGGGGCGGAGTCTGGTGATGGCGCGCCTAAGGCTGTCGGTTGCTCTGCGACAGCCTTGGGCGGTGGGCCTTCCTCTGTTCTTATCGGGGTTGCTCGTCACCCAATCGTTGACTGGGAGGCGGTGAAGGCGATGGTTCTGCGCGTGATTGGCCCATCCTTCCTTGGGGACTTCTGCGTTTTGGACGCCTCCCACTGTTGCCTTCGTGGTCTCTCTCCGCAGCTTCGGGACTTCTTGCTCTCTCATGGCTCTAATGATGCGGTCTTCTGGCGTCCTCCGCGTGTGGCTGATGGAGTCTCGCTCTCGACCGAGGTGTGTCTGGCCTCCATATCGGGGGTTCCGCTTCTCTCAAGATCCATTCCTGTGCTGAACAAGGTCTTCCGCCGGTGGGGATCGATTCTCTCCATTTTTGACGACGGCCTCTCCCCCGGGACTGACTGGCATTCTATGAAGGTGCTATTCGAGTGCAGTTCCGCCTTCCTCCGCGAGTCCAACGGGCGATCCGTCTTCGGCTCTCTAAAGATTGGCTCCTGGAGCTTTCGTCCGGTTCTCACTGTTCTCCCGCCCCCTTCGTCGGACTCGGGTGCTCCGTCGATGGTTGATGACCTCCTCCCCCCTCCCGCGGCGGACATCGTCCTGCTGGAGGGCAAGGACGCTTCGTCTTCGCCGCCCCACGTGGCACACGACGGTTCTTCTTCTGGTTGCCACGTGGAAGCGCAGCCGATTTTCTCTGTGGAGGCGCCGTACTCGAATGATGTTGGTGCCTCGTCCGAGACGCCCCTTCGGTTTTCTCGTCTGACAAGCGAATCTCCGTATGCTGATGGGATGGAAGGTTTCGAGGGCGATTCGCCGTCCTTTTTTATTAGATTCGGTTCGTCTCCTGTTATGCGGGTCGGGTGTTCGGACTCGGTCGCGGTTCGTCCTCATTCTCGGAGCGTCTCCTCGTCCTTGGGCGGATCGTGGCCGCGATTGTCGGATTCGGGACCTCGGATGACCCGCCAAGCCCCTTTGGTGTTTCATGTTGAGCCCTTTCGGTTGGCAGCTTGCTCCACAGTGTTGACCTCGACTCCGCCTCGCCCTCCCCCTTTCCCCTCTCTGGCTCTCTCTCCTCAGGTATCGGGAGGCCTTCATACAGGTGCAGGCTCGGCATCCTCCTTCAGGCGATTCGGGTCCACGTACTCCAGACGCGGCTCCTCCTCCAAGCCGCCCGCTTTGGTTCTTTCATGCGAAGGGTCGCGTCAGGCTGTGGCTGACGCAGCGGGCGTGCGTGTCATTACGGCTGGTGCGGATTCTTCAGACGAACAAGTGCAGGTGGCCGATGCACCGGGGTCGGTTGCTTCCGACTGAGGGTGGCGGTATACGCGTGGCGTCTTCTCTTTCGGGTCGTTCTCCTTGTGTTTTTAATGAAGCTTCTGTCTTGGAATGTTCGTGGCTTGGGTGACGTGGTTAAACGAAGAACTCTGGGTTCCCGGCTCTTGAAATGGGAGTGTGATGTTGCGTGTATTCAGGAAACTAAACTCGCAGATCTTGATGGCTTCTCTTGGCGTTCCTTTGGCGCTGGCTCCTTCTCTGAATATCGCGCGATCAACGCGGTGGGTGCTGCGGGCGGTTTGTTGATTACGTGGCAACCTCGTTTGTTCTCTTTTAGATCTATGCTCACTGGTCGCCATGTTCTCTCAGTTGTGCTGGATAAAGTCCGCTCGGGATCCCCTCTCGCTATCTCATGTGTATACGCCCCTTCCTGTCACATTCTGCGTCGGGAAGTTTGGGATGACCTTCGTACTGCACACGCCTCTTTCTCCGGGATCCCTTGGATTATTGGCGGGGACTTCAACGTTACCATTGACGCCTCTGATCGCCCTCGTGGTCGGGGTGGTCGTGATCCGGACTCGCTTGATTTTCGGGAATTAATTCATGATTTGGCGCTTACTAATTTGGTTCCGAATGATATCGCCTACACGTGGCGGAACAACTCCTCTCGATCCAGAATCGACCGCTTCCTTGGCAACGGTGTGGCTCTAGACACGTTCCCTCTTTGCTCTGTTGGCTCTCGTCCACGTGCCTTCTCGGACCATTCGCCCATCATTTGGGACGACGGAGCTGGCCTTGCTACTCGTGGCATCTTTCGTTATGAGAAAAGCTGGCTATTGGAACCATCATTTAAAGACATCGTCTCGAACCACTGGACTCACTTCCCGGCCTCGGGGTCGGCGGCTGCCATTCTATCTCAGAAGCTCTCCTCCCTCCGCCGGGTGCTGGTTGATTTCAAGGCTTCCACTAGGCATTCGCGCAAGGCTATTCGTTCTGAGGCTGAGAGTATTATAATGCGCCTGGACTCCATTGAGAATGATCGCGACCTTTCCGGGGACGAGCTTCATGATCGCTCGAGTGTTATTACTCGGTTCAGTCGGAGGATAGAAAGCGCTGTATTGAATGGCGCCAAATATCTAAGGTTAAATGGCTCAAGGAGGGCGACGCTAACACTTCTTTTTTTTCATCGGGCGGCTAGCAACCGGCGTCGATTAAATTGTATCCGGTCAATCTCCATCAATGGGCAAGTTCTCTCGGACGATCGTGCGATGGGTTATGCCATCTCTGAGCAATTCCATCGTTCCTCTTCTGCCCTTCCCCCTCGGCGATGGCGTTGGCTCGGGGAGGGGGCCCCACGGGTCTCCGACGCTGACTCCTCTATTCTCACTCGCCCTATTTCCATGGCTGAGCTTAGGACCGCTGTGTGGAGCCTGAATGGGGATTCCTCCCCGGGCCCGGATGGCTTTCCAATATCTTTCTACAAAGATTTTTGGGAGGTGGTCTCGGGGGACGTGCTTGCGGTGGTGTCTGAATTCTGCTCGGGCAACCATGGGTTCGATCGTATCAACAGGGCTCACATCGTTCTTATTCCAAAGAAATCTCCCGCTCTTCACCTTGACGACTTTCGCCCGATTGCCGTATCCAACGCTATCTACCTCATTGTGGCCAAAACCTTGGCCAACCGCTTATCGCCGATCATGCACGGCCTCATCTCGCCGGTTCAAGGTGCGTTCATTAAAGGTAGGCAGATTGCGGATTGTATCCTTGTGGCGTCAGAAATTGTGGCTGATTGGAAGAGGGAGAAGAAGAAAGGAACCTTATGGAAGATCGACTTTCCAAGGCCTACGATTCGATTGATTGGCGATTCCTATGGTCTGTCCTTCATCGGCGGGGCTTCCCGAATGCTTGGATTTCCTGGATGCGCAGATGTATCTCCACGGTCTCTCTTTCCGTGCTTCTCAACGGCTGTCCGGTTGGTGGATTCTTCCAGCCGCGTAGGGGGGTGCGTCAGGGCTGCCCCTTGGCCCCTTTGCTCTTTGTTCTTGCCTCGGATGTCTTGTCTCGGATGGTGCACAGCGTCGTTGATGCGGGCCTCTCCGCGGGCTTTCGGAAGGGAGGCTTATGTGTGCCTATTATTCAATTCGCGGACGACACTATTTGCTTCATTGAAGGGGACTCCGTCGCAGTGGCTGGGATGGCACATACGATCTCCCTATTTTGTGATCTATCGGGTATGTCGATTAATCAAGATAAATGCTGTATGGTGCCCTTTGGTTTGTCGGCATCTGAGGAGGACGATTACAGCCGTATCCTCGGCTCTCGGATTGGGTCGTTCCCTCTACCCTACCTCGGTGTTCCCCTCTCGCTTGGCCGGAACCGCCTTATTGACTGGAGGTCTATCTTGGAGCGGGTGGACTCGCGCCTGACGGGCTGGAAGGCTTCCTTGCTTTCTCGGGGCGGTCGTCTTGTTCTTCTAAAGTCGGTTCTCTCTGCAATCCCCATCTACTTCCTTTCGGTTCGAAAATTGCCAGTGGGTGTTCGTGTCAGATTGGAAAAGTGCATGCGAAGTTTTTTGTGGGGGCGGGCGGACGCCAGTGGCCGCGGGATTCACTTGGTTGCTTGGGATGTGGTTACCCGGCCCAAGAGATTTGGGCGGCCTTGGCGTTCGTGCCTTCGATCGGGTAAATGAGGCCCTTCTATTGAAATGGGTACCTAAGATCTGGGGCAAGGATGACTCTTCTTTGGCAACGTTCTGCGTGCGATTTTGGGCGAGGACTGGAATTCCTTCATGCGCGGGACCTGCCCTATTCATTCTTCTCATTTTTGGCGTTACGTCTTTGATATCTATCGAAAGAATTGCTCCTTATTCACTCCGGTGCTGGGTTCGGGTTCTGTCTTCAAGTTCTGGCTGGACGACTGGACGGTGGGTGGCGACTTCCGGACTCGCTTCCCGCGGCTTTTCTCCTTGGCGTCTAATCGCCTGGCCTCCATTGCCGATTATTGGCTCAACGACGGCTGGTGCCCCGCCTTCTCGGGGACTCTTTCGGACCAACGCGTCAACGACCTCGTCTCCCTGCTGGAGGCTCTCTCCTCTTCCGCCCTCCCCCTCGGGTGGGAGGGATCACTGGGCTTGGAGGGATGGTGCTTTCTCCTCTCGCAAGGCCTTTTGTGCGCTGCTTCCGCCTCCCCCCCTGGCTGCCTCCTTGGTTCGTGACTGCGCCCTCTTATGGGGGCTCCGCTTGCCCGCTAGGATCACATTCTTCTTCTGGGTTTTTTCGGCATCGGAGGCTGATGACTCGTGACCGGTGTGCCTCCTTCCTTCACACCCCCTACGTCCTGTGCCATCTCTGTGGGATGTCAGACGAGTCGGCCGACCACCTGTTCTTCCATTGTGCGTCGGTGTCTCGGATTTGGGATGATGTTGCTTGGGCTCGTGCGGCCAATACGGAAGACTTCTGCGATATCCTTTGGGCCAACAGAAGGCGGCCCCGTTCGCTTCTACTGGGTCCCTTGGCGCGCCTTTGGTCTATCTGGCGGGCTCGTAACGACGCTATTTTCTCGGGCGCGCGATTCTACGTGGAGAATGTGACTACCGCGGCTATCAACCTAATTGCTGATTGGTCTTTGTAGTTGGGCCACGGGGCCCGGATGTCGTTTTCTTTGGTCTCTCCCTCTTCCCCCCTTCTTCCCCCCTCACGCTGTAAATACTCCGTTCTTTTTTGTTCTTAATATATTACGCTGGGGTGAACACCATCGCGTGTCTCCCCCTTTTTTGAGATTAAAAAAAAACAATATTTTATGTCTGCATTCACCATTGTTGGTATAATTGTTATGAAATTACTATATTTGGTATATCTATTTTATATGTAAACCATCCCAAACATGTATATTTATGTTAATTTATTAAATATTTATGTTATTATTCGTATTCGATTCATATTCGTTTTACATTCATATTCGTTTTTATGGATATGGTAACAAAATTTTCACATTTATCAACATTCGCATCCGCATTCGCATTCGCATACGTATCCGTGTTTTAAAGTGGATAAGGATATGATTATACCTATATTCGTATCCATATCCGATCGTTTTCATCCCTAGTGGTAATCCGAAGATCCGATGGTTTGCTGACGATTGGTGGTTGATAATGACTAATGATTCTATGCTAAGTTTGATTGTGGTCAACTCTAAGCAATACCACAGTAACTGATCTTAACTCTTAGTCATATTCTACTATAACTCATTTCAATCTCAATTTGTAACTCCTCCAACTTTCAACTGTAACTGATTCAATGTAACCCTAGATGATTCAGATGTAGCCATAGACGATTCAGATGTAGCATCGCCAAGTCTGTTGGCGGAAAGTAAACAAAACTCAAGTTGTGAGGAAGTCTCCTAAGAGACTTTTCCATCTCGCTTCTAATTGGAAGCGCGATCCAATAGAGGGATAGGTCTACTACAAAACTAAGCCACTAAGATGGATGAGAGAGACTTTCCGGAAAAGTCACTCTAGAAACCAGCCCGACTAGTACGGGCTAACGAGCTCGTACAAAAAATTAAAACCGAGGATCCCCGCATGGGTATCCTAAAACAGAGGGTCAGCGGAGCTGGTCAAAACTTAGGATCCCAACGAGTCGTAAAACACTGCGAGCTCGCGTCAAAACTGTAAATAAGACTTGGTTCCTAGACCCGCGCACTTGGTGATCGCTGCCATAATCGAGCTTTCTATCTCCCTCCCAATTGAAGATCACCCCGTCCTCGCATGGTCAGGTGTAATGGTCAACATGACCTGCGCGATTAATTGATTATCATTGATTTATAATCAACTAATTTTCGAGTAAACATTCAATAATTATATATGTTCCCTTATTATGTGTAAATAATCATGATTTCCAAGTCTTGGTCTTTTAAGTTAACTGCATCCCATTACACAAGAATCACCTTGGTAGAGGAGAATATGGAACATAGTAGTTTGTTTCTAAAGGGATGCCCTTACTGGAGTCTCATGATAAAACAAAATCGAATATCCAACTGTGATATCATTAGCTATGATCCCAACTTTTTGTTCTTGTTGGCTCATTTTGGGAGCTTTACCCAAATAAAAAGCTGTCTAACAGATAATATAATCATAAATCCAAGAAGGTGGGTGTTAGTGTTTACTGAACTTGCTGATACAATCGTGAATCGACTTACTATAGATCAGATTTCAGTAAGTTCATGCTTATCTCAATGAAGGACAAGTACTTAGAGTTAATATTATGGCCAAATCTTCCTTATAACATTGTGCTTGCAAATGCGGTTCGAAAAAAAATAAATAATGATGAAGGTATTATAATGGTAAAGGTGAATAGATTTCAATGATGCATTGGCTAGGAACTCGGGGACCTAATCTTTCAAGAGCATATACACCAAATTTGAAGTCTCTAGTAATTATTACAGTTGCTTGCTTTACCTATCAGGATTCCATTCTGGAGATACCTTCTGAAGGAAGGAACCTTAATCCCATGATGACCTTATACTTAAGGAACAGTACAAAGAAAAGAATCTAAGCTTGCGGGTGCATATGTTGTCTTTGTTTCTACTGTTTATATAAACATGTTTCTTTTAATTTTCAATAGAATTTATATCAATTTATATCCCTTTGCATAGAGAGGTACCCTTTCATTCCAACTTGAAACCTCAAATCTCTAACCCACCGTCAAAAACTTCCTACTTGATTTAACATTAATGGTCCTCTTGGATTTCAACAATCATTAGCAGAGATGGCTGCCAGGCTACTAGATTTGCATTATTTAGTATCTCCCGCAGTAGCTAAAGGTTGAGATGACATCTTGGGCATAACTATGCATAGTTTCTACCACCTAAATTTCAGGGAGGTTTATCTTGTATCCAGTGATCTCACTCATAACTAATATCTCTTCAACAAACAATAGGATAAATAAATGAACATTCAGATGATCATTTCATTAAAATTTTATAAATCTCCAGATCAAAGATTTTTTCATATAGATATCTTATTAAGATGATAGTGCTTTTTATGTTGGTATTCAGAATTCACGCATTCTCAATTGTCAATAAAATAATGAATGAACATTCGATAGTCATTTCATTGGAAAGTTCTTAAGTCTCCAGATCAAATCTTTCTTTCCTGCAAAACCCTCTTGACCCACTGCACTCAAAATTTCCAACCATTGGGTAACAGGCCAAACAAACATAAATGGTTGGCATAATTGATATGAGAAAATTTAGACTTATTAAATTTTATGAGGATTACTTGCGTTAGCACAACTGACACCAATCTTTCATATCCAAGAGAATGACTAAAATTGTTCATGGATCAACAAATGACTAAAATTGTTCATGGATCAACAAGAGGGAAAAGTGGGGTTTCACTTCCATGGCAACAAAAGAAAGACTACGGATTGGTACATTTCAAGATCTCCAAAATGGATATCATATTTGCATGCAAGAGCAGAATTTGGTTGCAACAAAAGGAGGAAGTGGAATTTCACATGCATGGCAGCAAGAGAAAAGAGAGAAAGATTGCACCTTTTTATTTTTAGCATATATATCAAAATATTATGCAGAAATTCCCCAAAATTGGCTGCAATGCAGCTTGTATTGTAGCACAACAACTGCAGGAGGAGCTGGATGCAGTCCAGGAGCTTGGAGATTGAGAAGATTTTGGAAGAAATTAGAGGAAGAAAAGGGGACAAGAAAGGAGAACGGGCTCCCTCTCGTTGGAGAAAGAAATGATGGAAATAAAGAGAAGAGGGAAGGAGGGACGAAGCTTCCTTTTTACATGACATCATCCATGACCTCAATTATGACATCAACATGCTGATGCCATATTTACAATTATTTTTTTAAAATTTGGCTGGAATCCAGACTCTGTTAGCAGAAAATTTAAAATTATATATATTGACTATTTTTCTCTTATTTATTTAAAGTGTTAAATTTGGTGGTATGCGCAGTTCGAGTTTCGGATTTCAATGCACATATCTCGTTTAGATCGTCTCTAAACAACGATTAATATGAATATAATATTCATATACTTTCGATCGGGTTTGGATTCCCGAATTTTTCGAGATACGGTTTTGGTTTTGGTTTAAATTTTGTTATCTAAAAATATCAAACGATCTCCGATTGAAGAACGGTCAATTCCATTGATTTTATTTCGTCAATTCAGATTTTATGACGATCTCGATTTGTTTTGCGGTTTTCGATTTCGTGTCACAACTTTTTCGTAGCACGCATTACGATGCGATCACCTTTTGGTCGATTTTGTCCGAATTACTTTTGATTCACGATCAATTGATTAATTTAAGTTTTTTAATACTGCATGATAACTTTATCTGTTTAAATGAACCCTAATAGGGTTTAATTGGATCTCAATCTTACAACTTCTACCTCGGGCTTTGAGAGTATCATCCTCATTAGAAATTTGGATATAGTTTTTTTGGTTTTTGGCTTCTTCAGTTTTTTTAGTGTTTGTGATATTTATATTTAGGGTGGTTTTGGTTTGGTTATTATTGTATTTTCGAATGATTTTTATTGTATTTTTATTTATTTTATTAAAACATTATAAACTGTATATACTACCTCACACTCAGTCACATATCCACTTACTCGCTTCAGACCGCATGGCGGAACGAATACTGCATACCGACTTTTGAACCTTGGTCGTGCTGGGGTCTTCTCTATCCTCAAGTGCTCATGTGGAGCCTCTCGAGGACATCAAACCTTGCACATCTTGCACTCCAGTTGTTGATCGCCCTAACATCTACATTGATGGCACTTGTACTCTCTTCGATTTTGCATGGATGCTCTTCACACCCCTATGATGCCTAACAATCACCCAATCATCTCTCCCAACAACCCTCATGTACCTTGGTGTCTCCCTCTAGTACAAACCCGCCTATATGCAAGTCAGATGAATCCAAGCCCTCAAGACGGTCACCTCCATCTAGGGTTGAGCATCAGGCAGGGTTGACTCGACCTAACCTGATCAGTGGCCCAGTTTTACCCGGCCTTGTCCCAAGCCTGAACAAGTAATGGGTGGGATGGGCCTTATTTAGGTATATTTCAGATCTTGGGCTGTACTCGAGCTTCACTTAGCGTGGACCCAAAGCCCGCTTGCCCGTCCTGTGTAGTGACCCGACATGCGGCTCGAATTTGGCCTGACCTAAGCCCGACTCCAACCAAGTAACCCCAACCGCCGGAAACCCATTTTCTCGATCCTTATAGTGACCTGACTTGTGGTTCGGATTTGGCCTGACCCTGGCCTGACCCCAAACAAGTCACCCTAACTGCCCCGCCCCTGCCCATGTCCCCCACCCCCCTCAAACCCTTCCTCCTCTCGACAACTCGGGTACTGCATCCTCGACCCCTCACTCTCTCAACCATCTCCCGAGTCTCCTCTACCCGACCCCCTCAGCCTTAGCCCTCTCCCTCTCCCCCACCTGACCCCCTCAGATCGGGAGGTGGATCGAAGGGGAAGGTCATGGTGTGGTGCAATATGGACGAAAAATGGTGCTAAATTGTTGGGTAACGTGTAACCTATTGCGACGATACCAAGTGTGCCTTTTTTTCAGGACTAATTCTCAAATATTCAAGTGTTGTAAATATAATATTCTAGTTTTATATAACAAATTGGCGGTCCTAAAAGCATAAAGAATTGTGAAATTTCATAATTATTATTGTATATTTGGTTCTTGTTGCTTCTACCTTCTACATCATTTCTAGAAGAAATACCTTCTGACCTTTATCTTTTTACCTATTTGGTTATATGATTTCTACATGATTTCTTCTCTTGGATAAGAGAGGATTATAGGCGTAATTTGCTTTGCCTGGAGACCTGTTCATTCACAAATCTATAGCATTATATTCCCTACTCCCGTTGATCCTCTTTTTGTGTAGGATTGAATGATTGATTCAACAAAACAAATGGTATAGGATGGTGACAACGAAATCCTTCCGAGAGCACGAGTGTGGCTTAACCAATTCTTGATTCAAAATAAGCTTGAGGAGTTGTCCAGTGTTGATTGCATTGGGCACAATAGAACATGCTCTATTCTCTTGTATAATGCATATTATATTCCCCAATTGATGATTTGTGATCCACCATGAAAAGGATCCTCTGCTAGGCATGGTTTGCTTCTTCACATTGCTCAGAACTACTCCATCTACTGAAGGGATGCTACTTCTAACATCGACAGGTACAAAGACCAAAAGCACGGTGTTGACCCAATATAGCATTCATCATAAAAAGTTGCTAGAGTCAGGACATCTACTGGATCCCTGGATCCTTTGTTCAGGCATAACAACTTGTGGAAGGTTTAAACTGGGGCATGCTTTGAACTTGAAATGTAGTTCTAAAACAAACAACATTGAAAAGAAAGGGTAAATAAAAAAGTGCCAGAAGCTAAATGAGTATTAATATGCGTCCATTAGTGATAAAGATGCTCCTATTGTGATCTAATTGCTATATTTCATGCTGCTCTTGGATTTCTGTCGATAAACCAGACCAGGCAAGCCCGAGCCACACATGGTATACCCTCGCGGATTGGCCCGGGTTGGGATGCAATGTGGAAAAATGATTGGGCCCAAGCTTGGTCCATAGTGCTGATGATCGGGCTTGGCCTGGGCCATATTAGGCCTGACCTGATGCTCATCTCTACCCTCCACCTCCAGCAACACCTACCATGTGAGCCTGAGAAGAGGCATGCCATCGCCCATAGCCTTTTACCTCTCCAACCCCTTGCGGCAGTCGCATGCACCTCCAACATCACCTCCACGGTCGCCATGAACCCCATTGTTACCCACAACCTCACATACATGAGAAGCCATATCCCCAACATCAAGCCCAATTCCTTTGCCCAGACCAGTACCTCCTCCCAAACCTCGCCAATCCCTCACAGGAGGACAACACTCCCTCGATCTGCAACACCTGAGCTCCTCCTTCCTCTCTCACCCTCCTTTCCCTTCCCCTTCTCTCTGGCCCCATCGTTATTCACCCCTTTTCCCTTTCGCTCGCCAACCCTATCACCCATTCCTTTCGTTCTGTTCAATTTAAGAAAGGGGTACTTGATGTAGAGAGAAATGCTGCGGGGAGGCGCCTTGAGGCTTTAATGCATAACCTTGGTCAATAGTTGCCCACCCACTTGCAAGACGAATGAGAGAGACGGTTGGAGAACAAAACCACTGGGGTATTTTAGTGATTGCAAGGGTACCCTGCGAACCACCAGGGTAAACCCCCATGGGACACACCCTGAGGGCTTTCAACACTTTGAAGCAGCATAGAAAGGATAAATTTGAATAGAGGTAACATATCACCTTGGAAAGTGGCAATGTGAAGGACACGATCCTTGAATTGGTGTTGAGCGTCGAAGGTTGTGAGGGTTTATTCAATCTTTGACATCCAAAACGAAGGGAAAGGGGAAGACAACGAAAGGGGAAGACAACGGAGGCTAAAATATTTACAAAATGTCGTTTGCATAGACTCCCCTGATACCGGTCTCACAATTGGAGATGTGGAACTAACACGTGAAGCCATACCAATATAGATGGATCTTTCCGCAACTCCAATTACCTTATTGACTAAATCATATAATGTTCTCAACATAAATATCATAATATTGAACTGTAAGAGTCTCTCTTCTTTCATAATAAACTTGCTTTACTAACTCATGGCCTTTTTATTTTTAATTTTTCAGCACGGAGACAGGCAGTGGAAGTGCCTCTCGGAAGAAGAATATTATTGTAAATATTATGTGCCGTTGTAGAGAAAGTGAAATAAAAGTTTGTGGTCCGAACTCTGGTATGAAATGTATTTTTTATTTCCTGACTACTTTCTTCATTGTGCAGGATAAAGTGCTGCTAAACGTTTGGCAGCTAAACTTTAAAGGATCGTAGATATGAATGTTGGGCTCAATATTTCCAAACTTTTTTTAAAAATAAAAATTATGACCTGGTTCTTGCAACTTCCCCTTGATATGTGATTTCTAATTCAAGGCATCGCTGTCGGTTAGGGGTGTCTATCAACTTTAATGATTCGAGATAAGCTCAACTTGGGCTTGGCTTGTGTTGGAAAAATGAGAAACTTGTTTATTCCATATGCCCTAGGCTCTCTTATATAGGAGAGTAGCCTATGGGTAAAATACATAAAGAGTCCAATGGAAAAAGAAAACACGAAAAGGTACAGAAGAAAGTAACATATATCTCTACACTCCCCCTCAAGGTGGTGCTGCGTGCATAGATGTCAATCATGTTCAGCTTGGACGAACACTTCTGGAACAAGCCCTTGAAGTAACGCCTTGGTAAAAATGTTTGCAGTTTGGTCCCCTGAGCTAACATGGGATGTAGAAATAAACTCCTTCTGAATCATATCTCGTATGAAGTGACAATCAACCTCAATGTGCTTGGTTCGTTCATGAAATGCTGGATTATTTGCAATGAATATAGCCGCTTGATTGTCACATTCCATGGCCATAGGAAGAGGGACTTTTATATATAGATCTGTAAGCACAACCTTCACCCACATCATTTCTGTACTGACCTGGGCCATAGCCCTATATTCAGACTCAACACTAGATCTTGCTACAACCGTTTGTTTCTTGCTTCTCCATGAGACTAGAGAGTCTCCGACATACACAGCAAATCCAGTGGTGGACTTCCTATCCTTAGGACATCCTGCGTAATCTGCATCTGCACATGCTGAGATAGTAATCTCCTTGTCTTTCTTAAACAACAGACCTGCACCTGGAGATGACTTAGGGCCTATTTGGTTGCTGGGTTGGGTTGGGGTACACTGGTGTACCCCTCCTTCCAACCCTCCCAACCCTCCTCACAGTTTACTATTCACAGGGGTAACCCAACCCGACCCAACCCTGCAACCAAACAGGCCCTTAAGGTACCTGAGTTTCATATGTATAGCATCCATATGTACCTGACGTGGTTGCTCCATGAACTGGCTCACCCGATTCACATCAAAGGAGATATCGGGTCTGGTAATAGTAACATAGAGAAGGCTACCCACCGGTTCTCTGTATCTTCTCCTATCCGCCTCAACAGTGTCGTTCATACTGGGATCCTTGGGTGTAGTGGCAGGTCGGCAACCAAGCATTCCTGTTTCACTCAACAGGTCAGTGACATATTTCCTCTGGGTCATTACCAGCCCATGAGGATTTCTGGTGAATTCCAGTCCCAGAAAATATCTAAGAACTCTAAGGTCCTTGGTGACAAATTCACGACCCAGTATTTATTTCGCCCTCTGAATTCCCTGCTCATCATCACCAGTAATCAAGATATCATCTATGTATACCATAATTGCAATAGTACCTCTGGATGTCTTCTATTCGAACAAGGAATGATATGCATTGGAACGTCTGTACCCCTGTTTCTCAAACAGATCTGAGAGCTTCTGGACCAAGCTCTGGGGCTCTGCTTAAGGCCATAGATAGCCTTATGAAGTCTACATATCTTACAACACTCCCCCTCAACAGCAAAATCAGGAGGCTGTTGCATGTAGACTTCCTCCTGCAAGTCATCGTATAAGAAAGCATTCTTGACATCTAATTGGTATAGTGGCCAATCACGAGTAACCGCAACAGAGGGGAGGATCCGTAGGGTGGAATGGCGAGCAACCGACGAGAATGTATCAAGATAATCCACCCCATATGTCTGTGTAAAGCGACGAGCAACCAGGCGTGCCTTGTATCTGTCAATGCTGCCATCTGCATTCTGCTTAACTGTAAAGACCCACTTGCAGCTCACCGTAGATGCATCAGTAGGTGCAGTAACAAGGCTCCAGATACCTCGTGACTGAAGAGCAGCCATTTCTTCTTCCATGGCTAAACGCCCGCGACTATCCTTCAACGCATCTTGGTAATTTCGTGGAATATCCACCGCCGATAGTGCAATGACAAAGCTCCTGAAATCTCCAGTTAAGCGATCAAAAGACACATAGATGCTATTGGATATGACGTGCAGCTGCGCTTCTGCTTCCGAAGAGCAATAGGTAGATCCAAATCACCTGCCTCCTCATCTGGCCTCTGTAACACATCCTTCTCAGGGAAATCGTCAGATCCATCAATATTGATAATATTCTCAGAACATACCTCAGGCGAGTTAGATGATGAGCGGTGACCATGAGCAGAAGCAGGCCTACGGGTATAGTGGAATGGCGATGGGGAAACAGGAACGGTAACAGGAGGTGTAGGGATGGTAGTGGTGGAGATGGTAATGGTTGAGGTGGTGATGGTGGTTGCATGTATATAGCTTCAATAGTGCTAGAGGATACCAACTGATCACCTGTAGATGAGAAGTACGCAATAGACTCAAAAATGTAACATCAGCGCTGATGAGATAACTCCTACGCAGTGGATCATAACATTTGTATCCCAGAATCCATGTTTGGAGTAGCACGTGTCTTCAATATGCCCAGAACGGTGGCAAAAGTGCAGGATGGCCGAACATGACCCCCTCTACCCCGAGGTCCACGACCACGGGACTGATGATGTACCTCCACGACCTCGATTCCCTGCCATGCTGAAGCGGTCTGATTTGTAGTGGATGAAGGAACAGTAATGCGGCCCATTCTGTGAAATGCTTCCTCCATCGGAGGAATAGTGGAGTCCGCCGAGATATGGGAGCGTGCAGCTTCGTACTCTGGATCTAGAGCTGCCAGAAATACACCTACCATAGTGGCATTCCGGTAGGTCTTCTGTTGCCTAGGAGTGGCTGTGAGAGGCATGAAGCTGTAAAGCTTCTCAAACATTCATCGTAAAGATGTATACAATAAGTGTAGAGGTCGTCCATTCTGCTTGATAGTAAATATGTCATGCTGGAGTTGCAGAATCTTTGTCTCATTCTTTGCTGGGAATATGTAGCTGCCAGAATGTCCCACATTGCTTTTGCAGTGGGCCGATGAAGGATATCATTGGCAATCTCAATTGTCAGGGGCCCTGATAGCCAAACCTTGGCATATGCATCATCTGCCTCCCATGAGGCATTGACTCCAGTCTTCTCAACATGCTCTTCTTCGGTAAGAATGTGCTTCTTACCAACTAACTTCATCATACTCATGAACTGCATTGCCCACAGTTCGTAATTTGAACCATCCATCTTCACAATAGGTGCTGGACCTCTGAAGGCACCTATAGATGGGATGTCTGGCTTGCTTTCTGACATTATGATAATGGAAGACTAGAGTGGTAGACTGAAGATATGATCGTCTACACCGACATTAACAGATTTAGTTGCATGTGTAGACTCAAGCAACCAAACCCATTAATTTGTAAACGCGTGCATGGAACAAGTGCTGGAGTCGCATGCGCGCTGGCCTAGGGTTGCAAGCGCACGGAAGTCAGGAGCTTCACGCGTACAGATATGCGTACAGGGGTGCGCACAGGTGTGCGTGCAGGAGTGTGCATAGGCGGCTTACAGGGACACGCACAGGTGCACCGTTGCACAGACACACAGCGCACACAAATGTGCAGGCACGCTTGGGTGCGCACAGACGTGCAGGGGTGCGCACAAATGCAAAGGAGTGCGCACTGGTGCAGCGCGAGATCGAGCGACGCCGAGACAGAAGCGGTGAGGCACGCGCGCATGCGAAGGCGGCGCGAGACCGAGCGCAACGAGACTTAGGGCAGCGCAAGACGGAGGTGGCGAGGCGCGCACGCTGAGAGGCGGAGAGGCATGCGCGCGGAGGGCTCGAGGGTGGAGGCTAGGGTTAGGTTTCGTTCGAGAACTCCGGTCGAGGACCCGTCACTATGATACCATGTTGGGAAAAATGAGAAACTTGTTTATTCCGTACGCCCTGGGCTCTCTTATATAGGAGAGTAGCCTATGGGTAAAATACATAAAGAGGTCCAACGGGAAAAAAACACACGAAAAGGTACAGAAGAAAGTAACATATATCTCTACAGCTTGAACTTAATTGAGTTAAGAGTCCGCTTCGCATTTCCCTCGAACTGGACTGGAGTTTGAATGTCAATTTTAAAACATGCTTAATTATTTTTAGCATGTTTACTTTTCAACATGGAGAAATATATAATTTTTCTTTGTATCTCGCTCTTGAGGCACACCATTTTTCATCTGGTGACATGCATATATTCAATCACACAAAGTAGTCAGTCTTGTTCCCATTATCTAGAAAAATGCACTCTTAACAAAAAAATGCAAGAGGTAGAGGGATTTGACTTGAGGTTGTATCTGTACGAGGTATTATGTATGTAGTATAGATCGAGCGCACTATCGCAAAAAAATCTATACTTAGATACATAATATATATCTATTCTTTCTTTATGCCCTTTGCTTTAACTTATATTATTTAGGATATGGGTCTTGAATTGCTCGAAGTTGGCTCATAAGCTCACAGGCTTGCATGAGCTGAATACATGTCGAGCTATTGGTCTGAACATATCTCCACCTTTCACTACCAATGTGATGTCCTTGAGTTGGTTAAGAAAATATTTTTTACATGGGCAGCTACAAGCATGGTTTTAAAAAACACGCCTTGAGGAGCTAAGGCGGTCCCGAGGCACCGCCTCTGGCTGCACAAGTTTGGTACTCAATTTATATATTTTTTATATTAATTTTTATGATATCTTAAGTATAATATTAAATATAACAATTTAGTTTATTATATACTCATATACACACATATATTTATTCTATATTTACAAATTGTATGTTAGTGATATAAAAAATTCATTTCGGGATGGGGGCGCTGCCCCTGCAACTCCCTTGCAATAGGGTATGGTGCCATAGGATGTGCATACAACGGTTCTTCACTGAGTTTAGCAAATCAGACGATTGTGATTCAAGGTATATCAATATATGTGTGTGTGTTCGTCATATAACACATGAAATAATATAAACATATTGTATATTATGTATGCTAATAATAAATGTTAGTCACATAATCTTGCTTCACCCATGCACATAAAGAGAGGTGTTGTATATCAACAAGAACTTCACTCTGCCAACATTAATGAAGGTTATAGTAAGCTTTGCATTGCATATGGGTGACAACACTGTCGAGATATGTTATATACTTATGTACCCTCTTTACATATTTCTCTGTTCTCCTGTCTACTTTATGTAATTTACCCATAGATCTCTCCTTATATAAGAGAGCCTAGGGTTCAAGGAATAAACAACTTTTAGATTTTTCCCAACATAGTATTAGAGCGACGGTCCTATACTGGAGCTCCAAAACCCTAACCCAAAGCCCCTCCACCTTCTCTCCTCCTCTCCATGCGGGCGTCGCCGCCTCTTGCTGCCGACCCCTGTTGTCGTCGCCTGCTATCTCCCGCGCGGGCTCCACCACTCCCGTCCAGGCCTCCTCCTTCTCGCCTGGCCCCCGCTCCGCCTAGTCAGGCTCTCGCTGCCCTACCAGGCTCCGTGCAGCCCCTGCCAGGGCTCCTTGTAGCCCTGCTACGACCCGCGTAGCCCAGCTTGGGCCACTGCAGCCCCTGCCTGGGCTTCTGCTTGGCCCTGGACGTCTCCTAGACAACACACCGCCATCTGGGTCCTTACGACCCTCGCTTCCACACGGGATGAGCCCTCCCTTCTTCTAAGGCCGTCGTCGCTAGGGTGCTTTGTCTTTGACGAGATTGGTTGCATGAGTCTGCATATGCAACCATATCTCTCTATGTTAGTGTAAACAAGCTCGTGTTGAGTCTTCATTCCTAATCTTCTTGAGTCGTCATGTCAGAAAGAAAGGTCGAGGTTCCCTCTATAGGCGCATTCAGAGGTCCTGTGCCTATAGTGAGGATGGATGGGTCAAACTATGAACTGTGGGCTATGCAGTTCATGAGAATGATGAAGTCTACGAGTAAGAAACACATTCTTACCAAGGAAGAACCGATCGAGAAGACTGGAGTATTAGAAAATAGGAAGCGGAAGCGGAATCAATAAAACAAGAAAACAAGAATGATAAACATGAAGAACAATATTTAACGTGGAACCCTACTCCCTAAGGAGCGGGATGAAACCTCGAGAGAAGCCCTCAAAGGGGCATATGCTTAATTGCTTTTTTCTTAATGGACTACAGGGGTGTGGGGCGCTAGATATAGCACCTACGGAGTCTCCACATCCCACAGGTGGTAGATGTGGTACTAAACCCTGGATGGGTAAATGGATTCTCTCCAAGATCCATTTACCCATATCCCAAACATATGGCGCACAACCAAATACTCCAACACTCCCCTCAAGTTGGAGCATGCAATGCTCAGCCTGGACAAACAAAAAGAAACTCAACTCAACGCTACTGGACACTATGGACAATATCAACTCAACGCGCACAACTGTCGGCTGTTGTCGAGGACGTTGCTTCTCATGCCGTGCAGGTGAGGAGGATGAACGGGTTGAAGTGTGAGTCTACTGAATCTCCTCGTCGGAGAGCATGTGCTCTGAACTGCGCCTGTCAGAGCCGCTGCAACTGGAAATGAGTCTCCTTGTCGGAGTACTCTGGCTCGCCACACATGTGGACAACTGCTCCATCTCTGAAAAAAGGGGCCGAATTGGAAAAGGCTGTGGAAGTGCAATCCTCGTCGGAGTCCACGGTCGCTGGAAAATGGAGTCTGAAAGAAGTCTCATCGTCGGAGAACTGGGTCTCTCCCATCTGGCACAGAGAATGGTACACTACTATGGAGTACCTATGATACCACATGAAAACTCTGGCCAAAACACAAGACTGATGGGGACCATGACAAATTATGGCAAACACATGCTCATCTGAAAGGAAGACCGCATACTCATGCGTGTCTGAAACTGGAAACTTGGAATTACTCGTCGAGTCTGAAACCGAACTATAAAGTCTGATCATCTGGCTGATCTGGAGACTGACATCTGAATCTGGAATCTGGATCATTTGAATAGGCCCGTGACTCCACATATACTCCCCCTTTCTCCCATACTTGTCGGAAACTCAACATCGACAAAGTTGGGAGAAGACAAGATATATAAATATGGGGAGAAAATAAAACATCTCAATTGCAGATATATATATATTCCGGCTTCTCAATTTTTTCCGACTATTTCTATTTTTTTACTGACGACCCGTACCTTTTTTTTAACAAATGCCCGCTCGGGCCAACAATATAGGACATTTTTTAAGAACATCGTGCGACACTTATTTAGGGTTCCCTCTTGGGAACCCTTTCTTTAGAAGACCGCCGCTCGTGAGAGATGGAAAGGGCATTTGGAGGCAACGCTGGAGGTTCTGCCCAATGGGGGCCGCATGCTGCGTGATCTCTGGGTGATCGTCTGCAGCTGAGCGACTAGAGTCACATGGCGCGGCTCGCCATCTCCTGTGGCTGGGCGATCATCTGCAGCTAGGCCAGAGGCTTGATCGGCTGTGGCTGGGCCTTTAGCGGGTAGGAGATGCGCGCCAAGAAGGAGGTATATCGGCTCGAGAAGGTGCTACCAGCGACTTGGGAAGATGCCGCGTGGTCCTGGCAGAGAGGAGGAGGCGCCTGCACGCCTTGGAGATGAGGCTCCGCCAGATGATGTGGAAAATGGCGAGGTCGCCCCCTGCTACTGAATCGCACTCCTGGAGAAGTTTTCTCGCGAGGGAGGACGTGTCGCCATCACATTTGTAGCACCACGCGCTTGAAGAATACCATCGCCTGGGATCAAGGGTATCGCAGCGTGTTGCCCGGGAGAATGATCCGAGAGGCGACACCAGGGGTTTGCCGACGGGGATTTGCCAGGAGGAGACCTCGTGCTACGCCCATGGAAATAAGATTATCGCGCATGGAGAATCAGAATCAGATCTAGAATTGGACAATGGGAGCTGCCGTAGCACCGCCTCTGGAGATTAGTGCCCAGAATAGGGTTTGAAAGGAGCTCCAAACTGCAGAACTAGGGTTCCAACAGGAACCCTAACTTTTCTCAACGAAGAACATGACAGATCTTGGCCAAATCATATTTGAATATATAATCTTCAACAATAACAAAAAAAATCGATTCTCAAATCGATCACAAAATATAATCGAAGAACATGATAAAATCCTCGAGAATCGAGCCGCTCTGATACCATGTTAGAAAATAGGAAGCGGAAGCGGAATCAATAAAACAAGAATGATAAACATGAAGAACAATATTTAACGTGGAACCCTACTTCCTAAGGATCAGGATGAAACCACGGGAGAAGCCCTCAAAGGGGCATATGCTTCATTGCTTTTTTCTCAATGGACTACAGGGGTGTGGGGCTCTATATATAGCACCCACGGAGTCTCCAATTCCCACAGGTGGTAGATGTGGTACTAAACCCTGGATGGGGTAAATGGATCCTCTCCAAGATCCATTTACCCATCTCCCAAACATATGACGCACAACCAAATACTCCAACATGGAGTTAACGCTTCATGGGAGGCGGATAATGCTTATGCCAAGGTTTGGCTTTCAAGAACATTGGTATTGGAGATCGCCAATGATATACTTCACCAGCCCACAGTGAAGGCGATGTGGGATATTCTTGCTGTAACTTATTTACAGGAGAAGAATGAGATGAAGATTCTACAGCTCCAGCATGATATCTTTACTATCAAACAGAATGGACGTTCTCTTCACTCTCTATATACATCCCTGCGTGGGATGTTTGAGAAGCTTTATAGCGTTATGCCGCTAACATCCACTCCTGAGCTGCAGAAGACTTATTGGAATGCCACCATGGTTGGTGTGTTCTTGACAGCCCTTGATCCCGAGTATGAGGCGGCCCATTCTCAGATTTTGGCAGACTCTACTATTCCTCCAATAGAGGAAGCCTTTCACAGGCTTAGTCGGATCACTATTCCATCTCCCACTGCCAGTCAGACCTATTCAGCGATGGCTGCCTCTCGAGGTCGAGGAGGCTCTTCTCAGTTTCGTGGATGAGGACCTCGTGGCAGAGGATGTCGTGTTCATCAGCCCTGCACCTTCTGCCATCGATCTGGACATACCGAAGATACATGCTACTTTAAGCATATATTTCCTTCCCCTGCTCGTATGGCAGAGCATATTGAGCCTCCAGTTGCCTTTGCTATGGATCAACAGTTTGATGATCTTGTAGCACGATTGAGGGACATCATACCTTCAGCCAGTCCTTCCATACCTTCCTCAGCCCCTGGGAGTCACTCTGATGTTGTTGCCTTAGCCTCCTTCGACATTTCAGGTAGTACTTATGCGCTCACTAGCAGTTGTGGATCTGATGTAGTTGAATGATTATGGATTCTGGTGCCACGCATTACCTGTGTGGAGACAGGAATCAACTTACAACATATAAACATGTTCCTCCAGGACACACAGTGGTTAATGCAGATGGGACTCACTCCCCAATTACAGGATAGAGGGAGATTAGTTTGACACTGTTGGGAAAAATGAATAACTTGTTTATTTCATGAACCCTAGGCTCTCTTATATAGGAGAGTAGCCTATGGGTAAATTACATAAAGCATACTATGAAGAAAAACAAAATAGAGAAAAGTACAGATACTACTATTATTGTATACGTTAACACTCCCCCTCAAGATGGAGCATAGATATCAATCATGCTCAGCTTGGAAGAACACTTCTGAAATGGACCTCGTAACAATGCCTTGGTAAATATGTCTGCAGTCTGATTTTCTGAGGTAACATGAGATGTAGCAATGAATCCTTTCTGAATCATATCACGTATGAAATGACAATCCACCTCAATATGCTTGGTCCGCTCATGGAATGCAGGGTTGTTTGCAATAAACAAGGCAGCCTGATTATCACATTCCAAGTTCATAGGAAGTGGTACATCTAAACATAGGTCTGTAAGCACAGCTTTCACCCACATCATCTCTGTAGTAGCCTGGGCCATAGCCCTATATTCGGATTCAGCACTAGATCTAGCTACCACAGTTTGTTTCTTACTCCTCCATGAGACTAGGGCATCTCCAACATAGACAACATACCCTGAGGTGGACTTCCTATCCTTGGGACATCCTGCATAGTCTGCATCTGCACATGCTGAGATAGAGATCCCCTTTCCTTTCTTGAATAGCAGACCTGCACCTGGAGAAGATTTGAGATATCTAAGAATCATATGTATTGCATCCATATGCACCTGGCGTGGTTGCTCCATGAATTGGCTCACACGGCTCACTGCAAATAATATATCTGGTCTAGTGATTGTGACATACAACAGTTTGCCTACCAGTTCTCTATATCTTCTCCTGTCCACCTCCTCTGTGTTATCTTCATAAAGCTTCATGCTGGGGTCCATTGGTGTCGTAGCAGGTCAACACTCAAGCATACCTGTTTCACTCAACAGATCTGTAAGATATTTCCTTTGTGACATGACTAGCCCATAGGAGTTTCTAGCAAATTCAAGCCCCAGAAAGTATCTAAGGACCCCAAGATCCTTAGTGACAAACTCACTACCTAGCATTTCTTTCGCCTGCCTTATGCCCTGCTCATCATCTCCTGTAATCAAGATGTCATCAACATAAACCATAATGACAATGATACCTCTCGCGGTTTTCTGCACAAACAAGGAATGATCAGCATTGGAGCGTTTGTATCCTTGTTTCTCGAAGATATCCGAGAGCTTCTGAAACCATGCTCTGGGGCTCTGCTTAAGGCCATAGATAGCCTTATGCAACCTGCATACCTTGGAGCACTCCCCCTCAACAGCAAAACCAGGTGGCTGTTGCATATACACATCTTCCTGCAAATCTCCATATAGAAATGCATTCTTCACGTCCAACTGATGGAGTGGCCAGTCTCGAGCAACTGCAACTGACAACAAGATCCTTAGAGTGGAATGACGTGCCACAGGCGAGAATGTATCAAGATAATCCACCCCGTATGTTTGTGTGAAGCCACGTGCCACCAGACGCGCCTTGTACCTGTCAATAGAGCCATCTGCATTTTGCTTCACTGTGAACACCCACTTGCAGCTCACTGGGTTCACATCTGGAGGTATAGAAACCAAAGTCCAAGTTCCTCTGGACTGAAGTGCGGTCATTTCTTCTTCCATTGCTAGCCGCCATCTACTATCCTGCAGAGCCTCATGATGATTCCGTGGAATATCTATAGCTGAGAGTGCCATAGCAAACGACCTGAAATCTCCAGATAGCCGCTCAAAAGATACAGAGGCTGATAATGGATATTTGGCACAACTCCTCGTCGACTTCCGTAAAGCAATGGGAATATCCAAATCAGCTGTAGGCTCATCTGGCTCCTGCAACACATCCTGCTCAGAAATGTCGTCAGATCCATCAACATTAATATTCTCATTACATACCATAGGCGAGCTAGTGGACGAGTCATGACCATGAGCTAGTGGAGGAAGCCTGCGGGTATAATGGAACGGGAACGGTGAGATAGGCTGCTGTGGTGGTGGTGGTGGTGGTGTTGATGATGGCATCTGAGGTGGTAGTGGTGTCATGTATATGGCATCAGGTGGTATAGGTGGAATCTGCTTGTCTCCAGATGCTGAAAAATACATAACAGATTCAAAAAATGTAACATCTGCACTGATCATATACCGCCGACACAGAGGATCAAAGCACTTGTACCCCTTTTGAGTTCTGGAGTACCCAACAAAGACACACCTTACAGCCCTAGGAGAGAGCTTGTCAGTACCCTGCGACAACTGATGGACTAACGCAATCGACCCAAACACACGAGGAGTGAGAGTGAACAGATCCTTGTCAGGATAAATAAGTGAGAACGGAATCTGTTCATTCAAGACAGACGAAGGCATACGGTTGATTAGGTAACATGCAGTAAGAACTGCATCACCCCAGTAGGAATATGGAACATGACTTTGTATAAGTAGTGATCTAGTGACATCAAGAAGGTGACGGTGTTTTCTTTCAGCAATCTCATTCTGTTGAGATGTATGAGCACAAGATGTTTGGTGAATAATTCCTTTTGATGAGTAGTAATTGGCAAGAAAATTAGTGCACAACTCTAAAGCATTGTCACTCACAATTTTCACAGATGTAGAAAAAACATTTTGTATTTCATTCAGAAAATGGATAATGATATTTCCTGCTTCAGATTTATTTTTCATTAGAAATACCCATGACACTCTAGAAAAATCATCCACAAAAACTATATAAAATCTGTGTCCCTGATGATCGGGAACACGACTCGGACCCCAGACATCAATATGAAACAACTCAAACTTGGAGGTACTACTCCGACCTGGACGACTAGGAAAGGACGACCTGTGATGCTTTCCTAACTGACATGCCTCACACTGAATGGGTGTGTGAGGCAGACCATAAGGTAAAACTTGACGCAACTTCTGAAGCGGTAAATGACCAAAACACAGATGCCATAATAAGGTTGATACTTGTCCAGAAGAGGATGAGGATCCAGCAAAAGGGGTCTGATTCAGGCGATATAGGCCTCCTTGCTCATAGCCACGACCAATCACATTGCCCGTATGGATGTCCTGAAAAATCAAGGAAGATGGGTCAAAAATCGTCCGACAATGTAGATCCTTTGTAATTTGACTAATTGACAATAAATTCATGGAGAAATCAGGTGCATGTAGCACATTCTTGAGCTGCATAGAAGATGTCAATCTAGCCTCCCCCTGACCAGTGATGGGGGAATGAGTGCCATTGGCAATCATGACTGTCCGACCTGGAGGGATCTGAGTGTATCCTGAAAGCAGACTCTGGTCGCCACATAGATGATGTGTAGCGCCAGAGTCCATAATCCATGGTAAAGTATCTGATCTATTACTGTGGAATGCAAGTATACTACCTGAAGCACTGGTAGATGCAGAGGCAGAAGCAGCAACATCAGAATGACTCTCTGTAGTCAGTGCTGGAGTAGATGGTGGAATAATGCCCCTCAGGCGGGCAACTAGATCCTCGAATCGTTGATCCAGAGTAGCAGCAGAGGGGGGCTCTATCTGCTCAGCAGCTCGTGCAGATGCAGGAAATCCGTGCTTCAAGTAGCATGTGTCCAACTCGGTGACAATATGTGCATGTTGGCCTAGTGCGGCCACCCCTTCCACGAGGTCCACGCCCACGGCCTTGGTGATGAAATCCGCGACCTCTGTTTGCTGCCATGGCTGAGGAATTCTGACTCACAACTGTTGAGGGAACTGTGATCCGACTCAATCTATGAAAAGCTTCCTCCATGGGAGGAATAGTCGAGTCTGCCAAAATATGAGATCGTGCCGCCTCATACTCTGGATCAAGTGCAGCCAGGAACACACCCACCATGGTCGCATTCTTGTATGTCTTCTGCTGTTCTGGCGTAGCAGTAAGAGGCATGAAGCTATAGAGCTTCTCGAACATCCCTCTTAGTGATGTATAGAGGGAATGTAGGGGGCGACCATTCTGCTTGATGGTGAAAATATCATGCTGGAGTTGCAGAATCTTTGTCTCGTTCTTCGCCTGAGAATATGTAGCCGTCAGAATGTCCCACATATCCTTCGCTGTGGGTTGATGGAGGATGTCGTTGGCAATCTCAATTGCCAACGTGCCAGATAGCCAAACCTTGGTGTATGCATCATCAGCCTCCCAGGAGGCATTGGTTCCAGTCTTCTCAGCAGGCTCCGGTTCGGTAAGAATGTGCTTCTTACCCGTAGACTTCATCATGCTCATGAACTGCATTGCCCACAGTTCATAGTTAGTACCATCCATCTTTACAATAGGCGCTGGACCACGGAATGCACCAATCGATGGGATATCTGCCTTGCTTTCTGACATACTGGATACTGAAGACTGGAACGATTGACAAACTTTTGATTTGTCTACAATGACATGACCGGGTTTAGTTGCACGTGTAGACCTCACGCAACTAAACCCATGATGATGTTATGGGTTTTAGGGCTCAGAGCCTTGCACCCTTGGAGCACGCCTTGGAGTTATTGGATGCGCGCTAGATGCGCACTGGGTATGCGCGCGCAGGCGCACAGCCTTGCACAGATCACGTTATGCGCACACAGGAGGATACGCGCACAGACTTGCACTGGATATGCGCGTGGGAGCACAGGAGTTTATGCGCGCAGGAGCACTGAGCACGCACAGAGGGCCGTGATCACGCACAAGGGGTGTGCGATCACGCGCAGGAGACGTGCTGGAGATGCACGTTCACCCGAGAGGAGATGTGCGGCAGAGAGGCGCCACCAGGATGAGGTGCGCCACCGGGAAGAGATGCACCAGCGAGGAGAGGCGCACCACGCCGATCGGAGAAGACGAGCACCCGGGAGAGAGGGCGGCGCCGATCGGCTGAGAGAAGAGAGAAGGAGGCCGGCGGGTGTGGTGGGTAGGGTTAGGGTTTCGAGAACTCCGGTCTAGGACCGTCGCTCTGATATCATGTTGGGAAAAATGAATAACTTGTTTATTTCATGAACCCTAGGCTCTCTTATATAGGAGAGTAGCCTATGGGTAAATGACATAAAGCATACTATGAAGAAAAACAAAATAGAGAAAAGTACAGATACTACTATTATTGTATACGTTAACAGACACCATTTATGTATTTACAGAATGTACTGCACACACCTTACTATCCTATGAACTTATTATCTATAGGTCAGATTACAAAGGATTTAAATTGTCGTGCTATTTTTGACCCATCTTTACTTGTATTTAAGGACATCCTTATGGGAAAGGTGATTGGTTGTGGCCGTGAGCATGATGGTCTCTATTGCTTGACCCGAACTCCATATGTTGGCATCTCTTCTCTTTCTGCTGGATATGTCTCCTCCTTCATGTGGCACCTGCAGCTTGGTCATCTCCCACTCCAGAAAATATGTCGTGTCTTGTCCCAGATTTCTCCTCACTCGTCCTTTCAATGTGAGGCTTGTCAGTTTGGAAAACATCATAGGTCATCATTTCCTTGTCATCAGGGTCGGAGCAGTAGCTCCATTTTTGAGCTATTCCATATAGATATTTGGGGTCCTAGTCATGTTCCGGATCATCAAGGACACGGGTTTTATCTTGATGCAGTAGATGATTTTTCTCGTCTCTCTTGGGTCTTTTTATTACAGAATAAATATGAAGCTGGAGATGTTATTAAAATTTTTCTCATTGAGGTACAAAATGTGTTTTCATCCTCTGTGAAATTTGTGAGAACTGATAATGCTTTGGAATTCTGTACTCATTCTCTTGCCAATTACTTTTGATCCCAAGGTATTATTCATCAGACATCATGTGCCTATACTTCCCAATAAAATGTTGTTGCTGAAAGGAAACATCGTCATTTACTTGACGTTACACAAACCCTTTTCATTCAGAGTCGTGTTCCACACTCATTCTGGGGTGTTGCCGTCCTTACGGCATGCTATCGTATTAATCGCATGTCCTCGTCTATTTTAGGTGAGAAAATTCCCTTCTCTCTTGTTTTCCTGAGAAGGAATTATTCTCACTTACTCCTCATGTGTTTGGCTCAGTCTCATTTGTCCACTAGTTGTCCCCAAGTATTGACAAACTCTCTCCTAGGACTGTCAAGTGTGCCTTTGTAGAGTACTCCAGAACCCAAAAAGGGCAAATGTGTTGTGATCCACTGCGTAGGAAGTATTATGTCAGTGATGATGTCACATTCTTTGAGCCAGTGATGTATTTTTCCCCTACAGGTGATCAGTTGGTCTCTTGAAACTCTGATGATTAAATATACATGCCACCATCACCATTATCTCCACCACCATCGTCACCACCACCACCACCACCACCACCACCACCACCACCGTCTTCACCTCTCCTACCTTCACCACCACTACCTACTATGATCCCGGTACCCCTTGCCTCGTCACTATACCCGGCGGCCTACTTCTACTCAAGGTCACCGCTCATCATCTAGTACTCGTGAGGTATGTTCTGAATACATTTTTTTTCCAACAATGGGTCTGATGATCTAGCTGAGAAGGGAACCGTATAGGAGACCGGTGTAGAGACTACTGGGTTGGACATGCCCATTGCGCTTCAGAAGCGCAGCTGCGCTACATATTCTATCGCGTCCATGGTCTCCTTTAATCGCTTGACTGACGACTTCTGGAGGTTTGCAGGTGCATTATCTGCCGTGGCCATCCCACGGAACTATCAGGAGGCCTTGCAGGACGATTGGTGGCGATTAGCTATGGAAGAAGAGATGGCTACTCCTCCGTCGAGAAGTATCTGGAGCCTTGGTCCCGCCCCTGCTGGGGCATCTATAGTCAGTTGTAAATGGATTTTCACGGTGAAGCAGAATGCAGATGGTACCATTGATAGGTACAAAGCTCGAGTTGTTGCCCGTGGGTCATACAGACGTATGGGGTAGACTATCTTGACACATTCTCCCCTGTTGCTCGCCATTCTACCTTACATATTCTCTTATCAGTTGTTGTGATGCAATATTGGCCTCTGTTTCAGTTGGATGTCAAGAATGCTTTTCTGTATGGTGATCTTCAGGAGAAAGTCTACATGTAACAACCGTCGGGGTTTGCTGTTGAAGGGGAGTGCTCACTGGTGTATAGACGTCATGAGGCCATCTACGACCTTAAGCAGAGTCCTAGAGCGTGGTTCTAGAACCTCTCAGACTTGTTTGCAAAACAAGGGTTCAAATGGTCGAATGCAGATCATTCTCTTTTTACACAGAAAACCTCAAGAGGTATGACTACTATTATGGTGTATGTTGATGATATACTCATTACGGGAGATGATGCACAAAGAATAAAGAGGGCAAAAGAATTTCTGGGTCGTGAATTTGTTACCAAAGATCTAGGAGTCCTAAGATACCATCTGGGATTGGAATTTGCCAGAAATAAAGAGGGGTTTGTGATGACTCAGAGAAAGTATGTCCCTGACTTGTTGAGTGATACAAGTATGCTTGGATGTCGACTTGTGACTACACCCATGGAACCAAGCATGAAGCTTTATGATGATGATACTGATGAGGTGGACATGAGAAGATACAGAGAGTTGGTTGGAAAACTTCTTTATGTTACCATTATTAGACCCGATATTTCATTTGCAGTCAGTTGGGTGAGTCAATTCATGGAACAACCTCATCAAGCTCATATGGTGTGAACCCCCGAGGATCCGGGTACCCGTTTACGCTACTTTCGCGGTATTTCATTCACATAAGATCGCACAAATTACAGAAAAATAGGGAAATTTTTTCGCTGAAGCTACATATGACATTCACATCCACAATCATAACCACAAGCTAATAGAGACAAATGTCACCAAAATTTTATTAATTAACTTTCATTTATTTTACAACATGTACATCGTCTGATAGTACATACAACATATCCCAAAAAATCTGACTGAACAGAAGAGAAGCATAATACATTATCTACCGAATCAAAACTGAAACAAAATAAACCATACCTTCTAGTATATACCCTGTCTCCTGTAAGCATCAATAGCTACTGAACAACATGCTGTTTTCCTGCCAAAACATGTTAGGAAGGAAAAGGCGTCAGCGGGCGCTGGTACCTCCCAAAAACTTATAAACATAAACAAGGATTTAATATGTTCAAAAGTAACAAGTAGAAAGGTGGAACAAGTGCAATTTACATCTACTTGCGTAAGTAAAAAGGTATTCAAGTTGTTTGTAGCATTTCTCATGATCGCTCATTAACCCAACATTCCCATATATGACATATTTATATTGTAGTTGAATATTCATGAATGTATGAGTGTAAGTATATATCATCATTTTCTTCATAGATCATGTTTGTGAGTGATGATGGAAGAGTTTGAGATTGGAAAGGTTTCTTGATTTAATTAGATTCTTAAGTCTAGTGGATAGTCCGTGGTCTTGGTTCGTGTGAAACCTCACACTATGACTCTAAGACTTTTTTTTTGAAACTTAAAAGAAGGGAACCACTCGACGGTGTTCTCCCCCAAAATATTATTAAAAAAGAAGAAAGAGAGAACGGAATTTACAAAGAAAGAGAAGAAGTACAAAAAGCCCTTCCCCAAAGATTATACACTTGTAACAGAAACCCCCATTGAGACCCCCAAAGAACCACAATGCACTACCCCTGGCACCAATCCTCGAGAAGATACTTCGCTCGTGTAGAAACGTTCTCCTTGTAGAACCTTTGAGCAGCGAAAATAGCCTCGTTCCTCCCCAGCCAAATGCTCCATAGCCGAGCAAGCGGATCAAGAATAGCCTTCCTTTCCCGACCCCTTGAGCTAACCAAACCCTCGCAGACAACAACAAAGGAGACGGCGTTCACCCAAGATATATCATCCCAAATATTGCGCACAAGGGCTCATTCGAAAAAAAGATGAGAGATAGCTTCCCGTTCAGCTCCACATAGACCGCAGGAGGCATCAACGTTCGTGAAAATAATTGTGCACCGATCACGAGTGAGGAGTCGGCCACGCCGAAGAAGCCAGAAGAAGATGCCGATGCGCTCAGGAAGCTTAAGGCCCCATAAGAATCTACAGTCACGCTCCAAATTGTCATCTCCACCAGACAGAGAGGGAGTGATAGCGATGTACGCCTTCCGCGTAGAGATAGGAACCATCCTTCCAAGCCCAATGGTCTCGCCCCGCACTCGGGCGAGGAGCCACAGCAAGCTGATCCATAAGAGATAAATAGTCATCCACGCGTTGATCCGAAAGAGCCGCATCGATCCGAGGGCTCCAACACCCATTCTCCCGGCAAGAAGCCGCATATGCCTCCTTGTCGCCGACCAAAGCGAATAGACGCGGGAAGAGCAGTTTCAAGGCACCCCTTCCAGACCAATCATCAACCCAAAAGAGAAAGGAAGTCCCGCTCCCAAGCACAGGTTTAAAGAGGGAGCGAAATTGCCTAAACACCAAAGTCACTCCACGCCAGAAGGGAGAGAGGCGAGAAAGCAATTCTCCCCTAGAGCAGCTAAGCAAGTCCTCCCCAACAGTTCCCGCAAGACGTTAATCATAAAACTCTCCTCATTCCCCTAAACCCGAGAAACCCACTTCAGTAAAAGGGCGTCGTTGACCACCCCCAATCGCCTCACCCCCAAGCCCCCCGACCGCTTGGGGCGAGCAACGATCTCCCACCCGACGAGGTCCACCCCCCTACGCCCTCCCCCTTCCTTCCCCACAGGAACCCACGCATACACCTCTCCAGCCGTGCACAAATCCCCTTTGGCAAGACGCGAACCGAGAAAAAATAGATAGGAATAGAAGCCAGCACTGATTTCAAAAGCACTAGATGCCCGCCCGTGGAAAGCAAATTCGTGCGCCACCCTGCTAGGCGGGCCTCCACCTTCTCCACCATAACCGTCCAATCACGAAGACGCGCACGGCCAACAACGAGCGGCAGGCCAAGATAATCGATCGGGAGGGAAGTGGGGTTGGATCCCAGAAATTGAGCGCAAGCCCCAACCTCCTCCTGTGACATGGCGAAAGGCACCACTTTGGACTTCGACTCATTGATCATCATCCCCGAGGCCTCGCTGAAAAGTTGCACAGTAGTAGCCATACCAGCTACAGCATCGGGACCCCCCTCAACGAAGCATAAGGTGTCGTCGGCGAACTGAATAGAGGGGACATGAAGCTCCCCAACAAGACAACCACGAGTCAAGCCAGCCGCCGCCACCCCCTCAATCATACGAGGCAAGACATCGGCCGCCAACACAAAGAGAAGGGGTGCGAGAGGGTATCCCTGCCGCACCCCCTTCTTGGCTGAATGAATCCCCCCTCCGGGCATCCGTTCAATAACATAGAGAGCGAGGCCGTGGAAACACACTGTCGCATCCAAGAGATCCACAACGAGGGAAAGCCCCTCCGCCGCATGACCGACCAGAGGAAGCTCCAGTCGAGGCAATCGTAAGCCTTGGCGAAATCAATCTTCCACAGGATCCCCTTGGTGTTCAAGCGACCCCACCCGGCCACAAGCTCAGAAGCCACAGCGAAACAATCCGTAATATGCCGCCCACGGATAAAGGCCGCCTGCGTAGGCGAAATAAGTGACGAAAGGAGCGGAGCCAGTCGTCTAGCCAAGGCCTTAGCGATGATTAAGTATATCCCATTAGAGATAGAGATTGGGCGGAAGTCCTCAATGTGAAGCGCCGGATGAGCTTTGGGAATCAAGACGATTTGAGACTTATTTATCTTGTCTAAACCACGATTGCAGTTGAAGAAGTCACGTGCCACGTCCAAAACATCGCCCGCCACCAGGTCCCAAAAATCACGATAGAAGGCGAGAGGGAAACCATCGGGGACCGGCGCGGCGTCGTCATTGAGGTCCCACACTGCGTCTTTAAGCTCCGCCAGCGAGAAGGGCCTGACCAAGGCCACTAAATCCGTGTCCGATAAAAAGGAAGCCCCGCTTCCTAACCAGCGCCAACGCCGAGGCAACCTGCAACCAAAAATATTCTTGAAGTGATCCATAAATGGGTCGCCCATCTCCCTGTCGCCAGATATACGGGTACCATTCACCAGGATAGAGCGGATGGAGTTATAGCGACGCCTACCACTGGCCACCCGATGAAAGTAAGCTGTGTTAGCATCCCCCTCCTTTAGCCATCTCAGCCGCGACCGCTGCCGCCACTCAACTGAGCGTTTCTTGTCCTCCAATTTGACTGTATCAAGGGCCGCAATACGCAGTTCAAGTTCCTCCGCCGTGAGATCCCTCTCATTTTCCGCACGATCAAGACGCATAATAGTATCCTCTGTCGCCTTCCTTGAAGCCTCACGGGCAAGATGCGTGTCCTTCTTGAAAGAGGCCAGTACCCTTCGTAGCGAGGCTAACTTTTGGGCCAAACGAGTAGCCGCGGTGCCATCCGAGGAAAGAAATTCCCAATGGTTCCTGACCAACTCCCTAAAGCCTGGCTCCAATAGCCAAGACCTTTCGTAGCGGAAAAGACCCCGAGCAAGGGTGACGTCCCCAGAGTCCCACATAATTGGATTATGATCCGAGGGAGAGCGTGGCCTAGAGGCCACCCAACACAGAGGGAAGCGTTCCAAAAGTTTATCATTCACCAGGATTCTATCAATTCTCGAACGAGAAGAGTTATTTCGCCAAGTATAAGAGATGTCAGAGGGCACCAACCCCTCTAAGGCGAGGTCGGAGATGAAGGAAATGAAATCATCCGATCCAGGGTCGCGCCCCCCTCGGCCCCGCGGCCGATCCGAAGATAGTGCAGTAACATTAAAGTCCCCTCCTAATAGCCAAGGAATATCCGAAAAATCAGTGGCCATCACCCTCAACTCTTCCCAAAGATCCCTCCGAAGCAAGTGACAAATAGGTGCATAGATAGCCGAGAAGGCTATATTCACATTCGAATCGCAAGTAGTCAGTACGACAGTCAAAGAGTGTCTACCCAAGCGCATGGAGGAAAACTTGAAGCGGCCGGAGCGCCAAGCCAGAATAATCCCACCCGATGCCCCGATGGCATCAACAGACCTGTACTCGTCCAAAGCAAGAGCACCGAAAGACCTCCAGACAGAATCATTGAGGATAGAGAGCTTCGACTCCTGAATAAAAGCAACGTCACAATCCCACTCGGAGAGCCGCAAGCCCAAGGCCCGCCGCTTATCAAGGTCCCCGAGACCCCTGACATTCCACGAGAGAACCTTCATTGATGACCAGCAGGGCGACCCCTGATATGAGCAAGGCCAGCCGCCTTTGCCACCGTATCACGCAGCGACAAGCAGGAAGAAGCCCCCGGAGTGCCAGAGTGAGACTTGTTTCTCCTGCTATAGCTCTTGCCAAATCTTGAGGAAGTAGAGGCCTCCACCGCGAGCGTAGCACCCCCTGGCCACGTAGAGACAAAGATCCCCATGGGTTCCTCGAGCGAACAAGCTTCAGCATCAGCTACTAGAGAGATAGACGGAGGAGTCCACGTAGGTGGAGGAGACGGGGTTTGAGCCATGAGAGCAGAGGAGTCCAAATCGTCCAAAAGGACCCGCCTCGTGGGGACCGCCAACACATCGGGCTCCAGAGAGAGATCCGCCAACGCATCAGGCTTCAGAGAGAGATCCGCCAAAGGAAGCGGATAATCGGAGCCCCGCATCCTAGGCCAAGATCCGAAATGCACAGGTCCAATAGGAGATTGCAAGGAATGATTGATCACGTGGCCCGAGAAAGATGCGTGCTTGCAGAAAGACGACAGATGAGGCGGCTGCAAGGAATGTGAATCGACAACAAAGGAACCCTTCGAAACGACGACGTGGCTGTAAGGATCCGTACGCGTCTTTCGAGCTTCCAAGAGCAGCGTGCCCGAAGTGGCACACCTAGCAGACGATGCCTCGAAACCTTCGCCAGAGGGTGACACGTGTCCGCCAGAAGACGAAGCGTCCAACCCCACGAACAGGGTGTCACCTGCCGCCGCGACGGGCGGAAGAGGCGACGTTGCCGCCCTCTCCGCCACCGGCTTGAGTAGGGTGAATTCCAAGGAGAAAGTCCAACGACCGATCTTCAAAGATTCGAAGAGAGTCCTCCCAACCGCAGAGGCCAAGAAGGAGGAAGAGCATTCCAAAAGAACTAGAGTGCGACTCCAATCCGCCCCCGGAGAAAGCCCATCGTCAAGAACCGCCAAGACCGCCCCCCAATCAGCGACCACCCGCGAAAGAGCAGGAACCGTGCGGGATAGAAAAGGAACTCCCCGAACTTCGGCCACTCAAACTTCCGACGCGAAGGAGGCACCATCGGCGACCCTGAAGCATCTCCACGCCACGTCGCCATCCCCATCGAAAGAGAAGAGCCTCTCCCGCTGCTCCGGAGAGAGGCCCCGCACACAGCACCTGGCGGAGTCGAGCACCACGAAATCCCCTACGAAAAGTGGCCCTAGCAGCTCCAGAGTGCTTTTTTTAATCAGTTCCCAAGACATACCGGGCCGCTGGAGAACCCCCACCGCCACAAGGGAGTTACGGACCGCGCGAGAACTCCCCAACTGAAGCGGCAGCCGGCAGAGAGACCCCCCATGATCCTTCCACCAAGAGAGTGTGCCTCGCGCGGGGGCAACCCGCCAAACCGCCCACCAACCCCCCCTCCTCGACGACTCTGTAGGATCGCCTACGACGCCACCGAGATCGGCGAAAGCACCCTCGACCGCTTCCTTGCGCCCCACCTGAGAACCACCACAACTTCCACGAACCACCTGCGCAAAGGACCGCGAGCTACCCTCGCCGAAGAAGACATCGATACTTCCATGCAGACCAGCTGCATGCGACCTGGACTGCTTTGACGTGGTGTAGATACCATGAGGCCGATCCACTCCAGTGCATGACTTCAAAAGATGGCCCACACCTCTACAAGCATAGCATCGCGGAGGTAGACGACAGGAAGACGCTAAGTGACCATGCACGCCACAACGAAAACAACGCTTCCCCCGCTTCTTGCGCGTCACCAACTCCCAACCCTCTAGATCCTCGGCCTGAGCAGCTCCAACCTCCACCACCCGCGTCGCTCCACCCTCGCCAAGCCCCCAAGAGACGGCAGCGTCCCGCTTCTCCTCCCCCCTGCAGCTTTCCCTCGACCTCGACGTTGCCCCTCCTTCGCCCTTCGCTCGCCAGACAGTCGCCACACGAGTCGCCCTTCGCTCGCCAGAGAAACGCCACTCTCCTCGACTCGCCATCTCCAGTTTCTATTCTCATATTGTTGAGCACATTGTTTCCTTAGCGGATAAGTCTATTATGACTCTAAGACTTGGGGAATGTCTTAGGGTTGGGCTGCCTCCGTAGGCATGCGGTGTAGTCTAATGCATCCTAACTAAGTTCCCAACACGTCCACTAGCTTAATGAGATTTCGAATCAGTTTATAGTTACTTCCATTTACTCAACTTCGATTGTAATCCCTTCAAACCTCAAGTGCAACTGTCTCAGATGTAACCCTAGATGATGTAGATATAGATATGGATGATCTGGATGTAACATCGCCAAGTCTGTTGGCGAAGAAAAACTCAAGCGGTGAAGAAGCCAACAAAAGGCTCTTCCGTTTCGCCCCCTAATTGGAAGTGCGGTCCAATAGAGGGATAGGTCTACTCCCAAACTACGCCACTGAGACGGGTGAGAGAGACTTCCCGGAAAAGTCGCTCTAGAAAACAACCCGACTAGTACAGGCAACCGAACTCGTACGTAAAACTGAAAACCAAGGATCCCCCGCCTGGGTATCCTAAAACAATGGGTCAGCGGAACTGGTCTAAAGTCGGGATCCCAACGAGGCATAAAAACACTGCGAGCTCGCGTAAAAACCGAAGAAGGACTGGGATCCTAGAGCCGCGCATTAAGCGGCCGCTGCCTTGGCTGGGCTTCCTTTCTTCCGCTCAGTCGAGGGTCACCGCGCCCTTGCACGGTCAGGTACAAAGGTCACCGTGACCGGCACAATTAATTGATATCCTGATTCACCATCATACATGCTTGATTCCTCAATCCCTCCTTAATCTTCTATGTGATCAAATTTACAGATCTGGTTATCTTGTCAATGATTCCAATTGTAATGATTTAAGGTCAGCAGATCTCATATAAAAGATTGTTTTATGAAAATGATTAGACCTTGGATCATTTAATGTAAAATATATAGTGACTATATTTGCAATTAAGAGAAAACATGTCAGAAATTAAGTCAAGATAGAGTTCCAGTACTGTTTAATATGAGTTCATACTATCAGATGGTCTCCCTATGATGGACTGATTGTTCGAACCACTCACGTTCCTGTCTTATCGAGTCTAAATGTGTATTTCCATAAATCGAAGTTATTAAGTCAATTGCATTGTTAGATATAATAATTATTAATATAATAATTTAGCATACAATCTGTTACCATCCAAAGAAAACGTACACAATACTTATACTGTATTTAACTCAAAGGCCAATTAAATGACTAATTAGGAGATTTCCAGTGGTACTGAAACTATTAACAAAACTTAATATATATTTAGTATTTTGGACTACATAAAGAAGACATCAATGCTATTGTATACTTGATAATTATACTTTCATTTGAGAACTTCAAATCCTTTTAATTTAATTAAGCAGATAGCAGAGAAAATTTCAATATAGTTTATATCCATATCTTTTATATAATGAAGGCAAGTAGGCTAATTGCCTAAATAATAGACTTTAACAAGTCTTGATCTTATAACTCATATAACTTTGCATAATGTAATACATGTAGAAGATACTCACACCTTCTCCCATATATTATCTACCAATTTTAGTGACCATTTATTTATTTATATATATACCTGTACCCTTTAGGATATGTAATACATACCCATAACCACAATCTTTCTATCAATTTTTTTTCCATTTTGCACATCTAACATGTGCATGTTCCCGGTATTTATTATAAAATTTGGATACACATTTATAACATTTATGCTGTAATATTTCAGTATTATAATAAAATAGCTTCCTCGGTTTCAGAATATGCAACATACTCATTGTATCCTTCTTACAACAAAAAGCTATCCCAATTATTTCTTTCCTAATCTCGTAGAGTTGAGAAATAGATGTCCTAATAGTGGTTGCCTGCAGTCAAACAACCAGAGAAGAGACTTAAATTCCTATATTCAATGGTGTGATTAGATTTTATCAACCTTTTTTTTCCAAACAGGAGCGGAAACTCATAACATAATTTAAATCAAAATTTTATTTGTTCCAAACAAGAGCAGAGATTCTGAATTGAGATAGAGATCTTTGTCTGAAATTTTTCATAACTTCAAGTTTCCTCCTTGGAATTTCGGAGCTTGAAAACTTGGCATGGAAATTAAATGTGTAATTAGCATGTATGGCAGCAAGAAATAGGTAGTAGGATTGTACATCTTTTGGGTTTCTAACTTTGAGCTCTAAAACTGATCTTACTTCAGATCTAAAAACATAGTCATTTTTCTTTTTACACTGCATGCAAAGGCCCAAATTTGAACTTTTTAAATCAGACATCAGGAGCTTCAGAAATTTTGATCTGAGTTTGGAATCATATGGTGTAAAAGCACACATATGGCAACAAAGGATGAGAAGGGATTGTACACATGTATGGCAGCAAAGAGAAAGGGGGGAGATGTACCCAATTAGGTTTCCAAATGGAAATCTTTTTGCATGCTACGGCTGGTGCTTTGGAGCAGTTCCAAGGTTCCAGGCTCCTGTTCAAATGCTGGAACCGAGAGTCCAGCAGCTACGAACAGTTGAGGCTCTTCCAGAGAGGAAAAAGAAGAGCTCCTGAAGAGAATTCTTCAACTATACCAGAAATTTCAGTAGCAGATTTTTAACCTATCATGGAGGAAAAGAGGTCTTTGTTGGAATTTCAAAAAAAACATTGAGAGAAAGAAAGAAAAGGAGAAGAGGAGGGTTTCTTTGGAAATGGGGAATTGTACCTCTTGGAAGAAAAACCCCAAATTTTGGAGAATATGCACATGCAGGAACTTGAAGGTTGCTGGACAACAGTGAATGTGCCTCTTGTTGTTTGGAAGAAGAGGCAGTACAGTTTGGAGTAGATTCGGCAAAGAATAGAGGAGAAATTGGGGCCCTTCGGTAGAGGAATGGGAGAAGTAATCCCAACGTTGGGATTTATAGGAAGAAGACAGGAAGTGGGGAAAGTTAGGAAGGGGAAAAACGAGAGAGAGAGTTGGGCGTTGGGGTTTAGATTAGGGGGAGTTTGATGCTATTTATAAGGAAGGTAATTCCCTTGTTTGTTGCCACTTGGGAAACAAGTAGCCAAGCGGGAAAAGAATTGGAGAGGCGTGGAGGGTGCTGGAGCAGTCTGCTACATTTTCTTTTTTTTAAGATTATTTTATTATATATCTATATATTACCAAAACTTTCTTTCTTTGACATACTAATGTCGACCGTATTCGTGCCTCGAGCGTCGAATTTTGATGCGCAACATCACGTTTCGATCGTCGCTAAACGACGATAAAAAAGAGTATAATATTCATATACTTTCGGTCGGGTTTTGAATACCTGAAATTTTCGGATACGGTTTTTGTTTAAGATTTTTATGATTTAAAAAAATCAAACGACCTCCGATTGACGAACGGTCAATTCCGTCAGTCTTGTTTCGTCAAATCGGATCTAATGACAGTCTCGGTTCGTTTTGGGGTTTCCGAATTTGCGTCGCGGCTTTTTCGCGGCACGCATTACGAATCGACCGATTTTTAGTCGATTTCGTCCAAATGACTTTTGATTCACGATCAATTGATCGTTTTAGATTGTTTGGTATTGACCAGTAACTTTATTGGGTTAATCGGATGCTAATCGGGTCGGATTTGGGTTTGGCGGATTCCGGATGTTACATATGGATGCTATACAAATGATACTGAGGTATCTCAAATCATCTCCGGGTGTAGGACTACTATTTTAAAGCGGTGACTCTATGATAATCTCAGCGTGTGCAAATGCAAACTATGCAGGATGCCCCAAGGACAGAAAATCCACATCAGGGTTTGCTATTTAGGAAATTCTCTCGCCTCTTGGAAAAGGAAGAAACAAACTGTTGTTGTAGATCTAGTGCTGAATCTGAATATCGAGCGATGACATAAGCATGTACAGAAATGATGTGGGTTCGAGCTGTCCTAACTGATTTAGATATAGATGTTCCTCTTCCAATGTCGCTGGAATGCGACAATCATGCTGCACTATTCATTGCTAACAATCCTGTATTTCATGAGAGGACAAAGCATATTGAGGTTGATTGTCGTTATTGTTGAGGGAAAATAAGTTCATAACATAAACAGAGACCCAAGGGCTCTCTTATATAGGAGAAAAGCCTTGGGTTAATTACACAAGAGATACATGAAGAAACTGTAAAATATAAAAGCATTGAGAGATACAACTATCTCAACACGCCCCCTTAAGCTGGAGTATATATGTCTATCATGCTCATCTTGGAACAACACCTCTGAAAGGGACCTCTAGCAAGTGCTTTGGTGAAGACGTCGGCCATCTGATCTCTAGTAAACACATGATAGGTGGATATGAGACTTTTCTGGATCATATCTCTAGTGTAATGACAATCCACCTTTATCTGCTTTGTCCGTTCATGAAAGGCAAGGTTATTAGCAATAAATAGAGTTGCTTGATTATCACATACAAGCTGCATAGGTAGAGGAACCTCAATAGTAAGATCAATTAACATCGATCGTACCCACATCATTTCAGCACTTCCGTGGACCATTGCCCTTTATTCCGCCTCTGTACTTGATCTAGGCACCACTGTCTGCTTCTTGCTTCTCCATGAAACAAGTGAACTACCGATGAAAATAACAAATCCAGAAGTGGACTTTCTGTCTTTTGGACAACCTGCGTAATATGCGTCTGCTCATGCTGTCACCTCAAGGGATGTACCCTACTGAATATAAGAACCGAACCAGGTGAATTCTTTAAGTATCTCAAGATCATATGAACGACATCCATGTGCACCTTCCTAGGCTGCTCCATGAACTGACTGACTTTACTTACTGCAAATGCAATATCTGGCCTGGTGATAGTGGCGTATAAGAGCTTCCCAACAAGCTCTCTATATCTCCTTCTGTCAACTTCCTCAGTGTCCTCGTCATACAATCTCATACTTGCATCCGTAGGAGTAGTAGCAGGTTTGCATCCTGTCATTCCTGTCTCAGAAAGAAGATCCATAACAAACTTCCTCTGAGTCATTACAAGACCATGCTTGTTCCCGGCGAACTCCAACCCAAGGAAGTAACGAAGATTGCCAAGGTCCTTAGTCACAAACTATTGGGCTAGGAATTCCTTGGCAGCATGAATGCCCTATTCATCATCTCCTGTAATGACAATATTATCCACATAAACAAGAATAACCATCGTACCTCTTGGTGTCCTCTTAACAAACCGAGAATGATCCGTAGTAGAACGTACAAACCCTTGTTGCTCTATCAACTCCGATAGCTTCTGGCACCAAGCTCGTGGACTTTGCATCGGGCCATAAATCACCTTATGGAGTCTGCACACCTTCTGGGACTCCCCCTCAATAGCAAACCCTGGTGACTGTTGTATGTATACTTCCTCCTGTCGATCTCCATATAGAAATGCATTCTTCACATCAAGCTGGTAAAGAGGCTAGTCCTCGGAAACTGCAACCGATAGAAGAATGCGGAGGGTCGAGTGTCTTGCTACTGGTGAGAAGGTGTCTTGATAGTCCACCCCATAGGTTTGGGAAAACCCGAGGGCCACAAGCCTTGCCTTATAGTGCTCCACACTACCATCTGCCCTTTGCTTTACCGCGAATATCCATTTGCAGCTCACAACTGATGCACCAGGTGGGGCAGAAACAATTCTCCAAGTACCATGTAACCGAAGGGCTGCCATCTCCACCTCCATTGCAAGTCGCCACTTGCTGTCCTGAAGCGCCTCATGATATGTACGTGGGTTAGTAATAGCAGATAGCCCCACTATAAACTTCCTGTAGTCCTCTGAAAGATGATCCAAGGAGACATCGTAGCAAGAGGATACGTAGCACATCGGCGTCGAGGTTTCCTTAGGGCAATAGGTATCTCCAGGTCATCTGCGTCTCTATCCTCTGGAATCAATTCTTCCTGTGTATCATTCAAAGCTCCAGTGCCATCAGTAGAAATAGTATTTTCATGCCTGAGGCGTGATGGATGATGTGGATGGCACATGAGCAGAGGTACGAGTAGAAGACCTGTGAGTATAAACATGTGGTAAAAACATGGACTTGATTGCAAGAGGAGGAGGTGGTGGCGATGGTGGAGACGATGATGGGGGTGATGAAGGCCGAGGAGTATGTGACAAAGAAGATGGAGGTGGAGGAACTACAACATCCTCTCCAGCATTAGTATCAGACAACCTGTCACCTGTAGGAGAAAAATACATAATAGACTAAAAAAATGTGACGTCAGCACTTACATAGTATATTTTCTCCCAACAGGATCAAAACACCGATACTCTTTTTGGGTACGGGAATAACCAATAAAGATACATTTGACAACTCTAGTTGAAAGCTTGTCACAGCCATGGGTGAAGTTGTGGACAAAGGCCACCGATCCAAAGACTCTGGGAGTGAGAGAATAATTCCTTCTCGGGAAACGCAGTCAAGAAAGGAATTTTCTCTCCAAGAACAATGGATGGCATGCGGTTCACTAAGTAGCTGGCGGTTAGAACTGCATCCCCCCAGAAAGAGTGAGGTGTACGACTTTGAATCAACAAAGTCCTTGTGATATCATGAAGGTGATGATGTTTACGTTCAGCCACACCATTTTGCTGGGATGTATAATTGCAAGAAGTCTGATAAATTATACCAAAAGACCTAAGAAATTCAGCTAAATGTAAAGTGGAAAATTCCAAAGCATTATCTATACGAATGAATTTGGCATTAGCAGAGAAGATATTGTTGACTTCAATAAGAAAACTTTTAATGATAGAACCGACTTTAGACTTATGTTTTAACAAGAATACCCAAGATAGTCTAGAATAATCATCTACAACAACCGTATAAAAATGATGTCCCTGATGATCAGGAACATGACTCGGATCCCAAATATTGAAATAAAACAACTCGAAGGACCGACTACTATGATGACTTGAACAACTCAGAAACGAGGAGCGATGATGTTTCCCAAGTTGATAGGCTTCATAATCCAAAGTTGTACGAGTAGATATCGGAGGGAGCATATGAATCATCTTTTGAAGAGGAAGGTGGCCAAAGAGAATATGCCACATGAATGGAGAAACATATCCCAAAGGAATAGAGGCCACCCCAGCATATGATGAAATGACAAGCTTATACAATCCTCTCTGCTCACAACCATGATCAATCACCTTGTCAGTCAGTATTTCCTAAAATACAAGAGAAAAGGGGTCAAAGATGGCACGGCAATGTAAATCTTTTGTAATTTGGCTAATAGACAAAAGATTCATATGAAAATCAGGAGCTTATAGGACGTTCTGTAGATGCATAAAAGGAGCTAACACAATCTCCCCCGACCAATAATAGGTAGCCGGATCCCATTGACAATGACCATAGATCGTCCAGGAGGGATAGACTTGTAAGAGGTAAACTACGTCAGATCTTCACACGTATAATGAGATGCTCCAAAGTCCATAATACAATCTGTCGCATCGGAACTGCTACAACTGGTAAACGCATGAAATACCTGATGAACTGGATGATGCTCTGACGGTAGTTGCTACATCAGAGGGACCTGCTGCTGGAGTTGTGGGGGTGGTCATCATCTCTTGAAGTCTCGAGACAAAATCATCAAAGCGTCTATCTGTAGTAGGTACTGGAGAAGGATCAGTCTGCTTAGCAACACGTGCAGATGCTGGATATCCATGCTTCTGATAGCATTTTTCCTTTGAATGACCACGACGATGGCAATAGGAACATGTACCACGCTGACATCCTCCACCTCGACCATGCGGTCCACGGTCATGAAGATGGGAAGAACCTCCTCGTCTATGAGAAACTGTCATAGTTGAGGAAGTCGTCTACGAGTAGTGGTAGACATGGTAGTGATCCTACTCAGTCGTTTGTAGACCTCCTCCATCAGTGGTATCGCCTCACCCGTCAGAAGTTGAGTACATGCTGCATCGTACTCACAGTTAAGGGACGATAGAAAAACTCTCGTCATTGTAGCATTCTGATACTGTTGCTGCTGCACAATGCTGGTGGTAGTGGAGATGAAGCTGTGTAGTCGCTCAAACATGCCACGCAGATGGGAGAAGTGCTTGTGGAGTGGTCGACTATTCTGTTTGGTCAAAAAAATGTCAAACTGTAGTTGGAGAATCTTGCTTTCGTTCTTTGCCTGCCCATTGGTGTCTGCTAATATGTCCTACATAGCCTTAACCGTGGGCTGATTAACAATATCGTTGGGAATCTCTGTGGTAAGTGTCCCAGAAAGCCAGATGCGGGCATATGCATCATCTTGCTTCCAAGATGCATTCATCCCAGTCTTGTCCGTTGGTTCTGCTTCCGTCAGAATGTGCTCCTTAGTATGACATTGCATATGAGTACGAAACTGCAAGGACCATAACTCGTAGTTGGTCCCATCCATCTTTACTATGGGAGCCGGTCCCTTGAATGCCCCTGAAGAGGAAAACACATCACTCTTGACGTCAGACATGATATCAATGATAGGAACCACGGATAAGCTGAGGAGTAGACTGGTTTTATAATGTCTACACAATCATAAAGAGGAATTTTTGTATCTGTAGACTTATACAACTATCCTCACAGCCTCTTTGTGAAGGTTAAAGTCTTAGAACGTGATTTAGATGAAGAAAATCACGTGTTTAGACTCTAATCAGACCTTGTATTGCACAACCCGGCCGCACGAAACTCAAGAAGATGCGGGGCTAGGTGCGCCTACTGGCAACGACGACCGAAAGGTGCCCACGGTCGCACGGGGACAGTTAGGCTGCGCTACGCGAGAGGGCTAGAATCCCAGGGGTGCACGCAACAGGGCTGGGAGCCCTTGCGACGCGTCACCCAGGGGTTGGAAGCCCTTGGAGGCAGCGACGCGAGGGGCTTGGGAGGACGCCGGAGGCCTGGGCGGCGTTGGAGGGGGCGCCGTGGGAGGGCTGGGAGCCTTGGAGGGGTCCGACGATGGGGGGGGCTTAAAGCTGTAGGGTTAGGGTTAGGGTGGGATACGGGAACCTCGGTCCAGGATCGTTGCTCTGATACCATGTTGAGGGAAAATAAGTTCATAACATAAACGGAGACCCAAGGGCTCTTTTATATATGAGAAAAGCCCTGGGTTAATTACACAAGAGATACATGAAGAAAATGTAAAACATAAAAGCACTGAGAGATACAACTATCTCAACAATTATATATGTGACATGATTTAGAAGGGCTTCATCTATACAACTCATGTTAGTTCAGGGGACTAGATGGCAGACATCTTTACCAATGCTTTACTTCGAGGGCCCTTCTAGAAGTGTTCATCCAAGCTGAGCTTGATAGATATCTACTCTCCATCTTGAGGGGGAGTATTGAGATATGTTATATACTTCTGTACCCTCTTTACATATTCTCTGTTCTCCTATCTACTTTATGTAATTTTCCCATAGGTCTCTCCCTATATAAGAGAGCCTAGGGCTCAAGGAATAAACAACTTTTACATTTTTCCCAACAAGCACGAATTTGGATTCAATGTAAAACATGCAAAGAATATTATATATTCTCATGTTCATAGCATATATGATGAATATGTTGGAGAATATTATATGTTGGGGAATGTCTAAATTTTTTATTTTATAAATATAAATAAAAATGTACTAAACCTTCTCTCACTATAGGTAGGGTCAGCTACATGGACTCTTGCTGAAATCCATGTTGAAAGATTTGACTATATTTTACGCTGATCGTCGACTACCTAACGCAACCCCTGCTAGAGTGGGATTTGAACCCTGGTCTTTTGTGTGGTAGACACACTGTACTACTATTAGACCATTAAGTGGGTACACGTATTTTATGCTTAATTGTATAGATATAAATATAATAAATAAATATATAATTATGCTTAATTGTATTTTATGTATATTTTCTTATATAAATTGAGGCTTACATGCCCCGGCCGCGTCGAGGCTTACGCCTCGCCTCATCAAGGGAAAACCATCTCGATCTGCCTCACAATTTTTAAAACCATGGTTACAAATATATTTTAGTTCACAAGATAGTTACCATTTACTTTTTACAAATTTTGTAAGTAATCCCTTGATCCAAATATGAAGGCCATTACTCCTGAAATCCAACTGCAACTTTCTACTCTAATTTAAACGAGGTTTATGCTTTGGTTCCATTTGCTGCATATATATATATATATATATATATATATATATGATTCCCTTTTGAAAAAGGACATCTAATTTTATTAGATTTTTAGGTATTTGTAGAACTTACATTTATATTTGAGTCTCTTAATCACGTGGGCGATCTAATGGAGGGCAGGGACTTCTTCTGAGACAAGCTTGCAAAATTGTGTACAAACCAACAACCTCGACACCTAAACAACCTGCCCATGATTGCAAACTACTCTGGGAACTCAAGGTGTCTTCTTGCATCAACGTTTTCCTTTGGTTGATGCACATGGGGTGTATGGTGACGAGCGACCATTAGACAAACTATTGATCATATTTTTTTCCTAATAGAAGACTAAACCTATGAGGCAAGAGCTTGAGATTGATTGGGTGATCTCTACCAGCATTGAGATTTTATGGGACTCAATGTACAATGCTAGGCATCTCCCCCTAATGAGATACTTCTATCTTTAGCGGCCATTTGGTCAATCCTCTTAGTTAGGAATGTTGTGATCTTTGCTTTAGATCACTTTTATGTTGAAAATGTTATGCTCCTCACCAAGACTCTTCTCGAGTCATGGCTCCTATAAGGCTTTCTATTATCTCTCCATTGATTTAATATATGTAGCGGTGAAGATCATTGCATGTTACTGCCTTTTTTGTCTCATTTTTTAAATAAAAATTCTTTGGTTGGATTTTGTTTTGAGAACATGTCTGAGCCCGATCGAATCACATAATTTTAGATGTGTCTTTACATATATGATCTATACAATTGGAGTACCTGACACTATAATTCATCATGCTATAATTATCTTTATAATATCTTGTTCACATGGGGCAAAATCCTTGTCAGTCTCCTTGAGAGGGACACTTAAAGGATATACAAGGTTCTTTAAAAGGATATAGAGTTTCCTATGGCCTCCTACAAACATCTTGAATGTTCTTGACCAATGAGAATAATTCTCTACCTTTAATTTTGATAACGATGCCTTGAAGGAAAGAGTTGAGTGCATGGTACTGTGGACCTCCATGGTTTATCAGAGAGAGTCAAGTCCAAAAATATGGAGGTAGACCATATGCACAGATGCTTGTCGAAGTTATATGCCAGAGTAGTATTGGAGATGGTATTATAGTACTAGAGAAGCCTAAGGTGGTACCATGGGATAACACCTTTAGAGATAACCAAAGAAGCATCAAAAGGCATTGAACTTAGAAGGTGTGAGATGCATTGGGGGTTGAAGTGGTTAGTAGTGTTCAGAAAGGCGGCCCAGGCGGCCGCATATGCGGGCGCATATGCGTATCAGTGACTGGACCGAACCGCATATACAATATTCAGTGTATATGCGGTTTTGACGAGTATGCAGTCGCATACTCGACCGCCTCTTGGATGGACCTCATGCTCATCAATAGTTGCTGCTGTCAAGGAAAAATTAAATTTTCCTATAATTTAATTGAACTATTTACATAATGCTTTTATGCAGCTGCTATTTTTAATCAAATAAAATGTTTTTATTTAATTTCTTCCAATATTTTTACATGTCTCTACATTTATTTAATTTGAATTCAATATAATTGGTTATAGAATCCGATACATATTCTTTCGTGAAAAATATATCTATGAGTATTTTGCTTTCATCATTTAATACTTTTCTCAATTGTTCAGATATTTTGCACTAGAAAATTGTGTTAAATCCCTTAACTGGATGACATCTCATTAACGATTGATAAAAGGGAGTTCGATTATTTAATCATTGAATTATGTAGAGATAGTTTCTAGTATTAATAATTGTTTTCGTATCTTGTTGCTATTTCTCTCTTTTATTTATACGTCCATGTAATTTACCCCTAAGGCCTCTCCTTATATAAGAGAGCCTAGGGTTTTTCTATGAAGTATAACGAAGACTCCCTTTCTTTTAACATGGTATCAGAGCCGCCTTAGGGCTCTCCTTCCTTCCCCACCCGCCGCCCCTCCCTTCTTCTCTCTTCTAGCCGCTGCCTGCGGCTTCCATCAGCCCCACCGGCACCCACCCGCCCTTCCCAGCGCTCTCCCCAGCCCCAGCGCTCGTCCCAGCGGCACCCAGCCGCTAGCGGCTCCCAGCCGCCCTCCCTAGCGGCCCCCAGCAGCCCTAGCGGCACCCGCCTACCGCCTCCAGTGGCCCAAACGGCCCCAACAGCCCTAGCGGCACCCGCCTGCCGCCCCCCACAGCCCCAGCGGCACCCCCATCTGCTGCCGTAGGGCTTCCAGTGGACTCCAGCAGTATATAGGCGTCGTTCTCGAGGCCATTCAAGGGCTGTAAACTTCCTTGGAGGCGTGCCCTAGACCCCTCTTCCTCCGATTTATGGATTTGAGTGCGTAAAAGTCTACACACGTACTCAAATCCTATGCAGTTGGTGTAGACAATCATCACCGTGTCTATTTTCCCTTCATCTTCTTCGAGCTGCAGTATGTCAGAATCGAAAGTCGATCTGCCCTCCACCGGCGCATTCAAAGGTCCTGCGCCAATAGTGAAGATGGACGGGTCTAACTATGAGCTATGTGCTATGCAGTTCATGAGTCTCATGAAATCAAATGGTAAGAAACACATTCTTACCGAAGATGAGCCTGCGGAGAAGACATGGATCTATGCCTCATGGGAGGCTGATGACGCTTACGCGAAAGTCTGGCTGTCTGGTACGTTGACGATGGAGATAGCTAACGATGTCCTCCATCAGCCCACTGCTAAGGCGATGTGGGACATCCTTGCTGCTACGTATTCGCAGGTGCGAAACGAGACAAAGATGTTGCAGCTTCAACATGACATTTTTACGATGAAGCAGGCCGGCAGACCTCTCCATTCTCTATACACATCCCTGAGAGGGATGTTCGAGAAGCTATACAATACCATTCCTCTGACTGCTACTCCGGAGCAGCAGAAGACATTTTGGAACGCCACCATGGTGGGCGTTCTACTTGCTGCTCTCGATCCTGAATATGATGCTGCAAGGTCACAGATTCTCGCAGATGCAGTAATTCCTCCAGTGGAGGATGTCTACAGAAGGCTCATTCGCATTCCAGTTTCCTCCAGCTCCTTTACTCCACCCCCATCTGCGATGGCAGCTTCGCGTGGGAGAGGTGGACCGCCTTCTGGACGTGGTCGTGGACGTGGCCGTGGACCTCAAGGAAGAGGTCGCTTCAATCAGATGTGCTCGTATTGTCACATAACTGGACACTCGGAGGAGACATGCTATTCAAAGCATGGGTTCCCAGCATCGGCACGGGTTGCAGAGCATTCACAGTCTCCATTACCGTCTACTGCAGATCATAGATTTGACGAACTTGTGGCCCGTCTCTGCGATATTATGCCACTTTCTTCTGGTGATTCTTCTGGTGGCTCTTCAGACATTGCTGCCACAGCCTCTGCCTGTTCATCCGCTGCAGCCAGTACCTCAGGTAGTTCATCAGCGCACATACATTCTCATGATATATCTGACTGGGTTATAGATTCCGGAGCTACACATCATCTTTGTAGAGATAGAGGACGATTACAGGCCTACAGGGATATTCCACCTGGCCGCTCAGTACAGATAGCAGATGGTACCCACTCACCCCTTGTTTGACAGGGGGAGGTTTTCTTATCCTCCACTATGCAGCTACAGAATGTTTTACATGCTCCTGAGTTCTCACTGAATTTGCTGTCTATTAGTCAGATTATAAAGGATTTGAATTGTCTTGCTATTTTTGACCCGTCTTCTCTCATTTTTCAGGACATACTCACGGGAAAGGTGATTGGCTGTGGCTCTGAGCAGAATGGTTTATATCGGCTGGTTCGGGAATCCTATGCTGGCGTCTCTTCTCACTCCGCTGGACCAGTCTCTCCTTACATTTGGCATCTTCGATTTGGTCACTTTCCGATCCAGAAAATGCGCCACCTTCTGCCCCAGATCTCTCCAAGTTCGTCGTTTCGCTGTGAAACATGTCAGTTGGGAAAGCATCATAGGTCGAGCTTCCCAGGTCATCAGAGTCGGAGCAGTAGCTCCCCTTTTGAGTTGTTACATATAGATATATGGGGTCCGAGTCATGTTCCCGATCACCAGGGACACAGGTTTTATCTAGTTGTAGTCGATGATTTTTCTCGTGTCTCTTAGGTATTTCTTTTGAAGAATAAATCTGAAGCAGGAGATGTTATCAAAAATTTGATTAATGAAGTGCAGAATATTTTCTCTTCCTCAGTCAAATATGTTCGAACTGACAATGCCCTGGAGTTCTGTACACGCTCTCTTTCTCTATTTCTTTCATCGAAGGGTATTATTCACCAAACCACCTGCGCATATACATCCCAACAAAATGGTGTGGCGGAAAGAAAGCATCGCCATCTCTTGGACATTACTCGTACTCTGTTGATCCAAAGTTGTGCTCCTATTTCTTTCTGGGGGGATGCTGTCCTTACTGCATGCTATCTAGTCAACAGAATGCCGTCCTCTGTCCTTGGAGAGAAGATACCTATCTCTCTTATTTTTCCAGATAAGGAGCTCTTCTCTCTGCCGCCATGTGTCTTTGGCGCTGTGGCGTTTGTCCATCGTCTATCTCCTGGCCTTGACAAGCTCTCTCCAAGAGCGGTCAAGTGCGTCTTTGTTGGTTATTCCAGAACCCAGAAGGGATACCGGTGTTATGATCCTACAACCAACAGGTACTTTGTTAGTGCGGATGTCACCTTCTTCGAGTCAGTTATGTATTTCTCACCAGCTGGGGACAGAATGGTACCATCCACCACCACTGATGATATTTATGTTCCACCACCACCTACTTGGAGTTCACCTGAGTCGCCTCCTGTGTCAGTTCCTATGCCAGCACCACCGCCATCACCACCCCCACCTCCACCCATTCCACAGCGAATCATATCACCGTTCCTAACCATTATACGCGTCAGCTAGGTCCTGCTCAGACGACAGATCAACCAATAACTACGCCTCAGGTATGTTCATTATGTTACTACTGACGGGTCAGGTTCGGTACTTATGTAGGATGACTCATTACAGGTGGACCCAAATGATGATCTTGATGTTCCGATTGCTATTCGGAAACAGAGACGGCAATGTGCTTCCTATCCATTTGCATCACAGGTTTCCTTCCACCGACTCACAGGTGATTTCCAGAAGTTTGCCACAGCACTGTCTTCCGTGGCCATACCACGAACATACCAGGAAGCATTGAAGAGTGAGTGCTGGAGATTAGCTATGGAAGAAGAAATGGAGGTCTTGCAGTCCCGTGGCACATGGTCTTTGGTCCCGGCACCTCCTGATGCATCCGTTGTGAGCTGCAAATGGGTCTTCACAGTCAAATATCATGCAGATGGCACGTTGGATAGGTACAAAGCACGCTTGGTCGCCCATGGATTTACACAAACATATGGCGTTGACTACATGGATACATTCTCTCTAGTGGCGAGACACTCGACTCTCCGTATTCTCCTGTCTGTTGCAGTGGTTCGTGATTGGAGCATTTCTCAGCTAGATGTCAAGAATGCCTTTCTGTACGGGGACTTACAGGAGGAAGTCTACATGCAGCAGCCACCCGGGTTTACTGCTGAGGGGGAGAAGCATATAGTCTGTAGACTTCACAAAGCGATATATGGCCTCAAACAGAGTCCACGAGCGTGGTTCCAGAAGCTGTCCAATCTAATTGAGCACCAGGGATTCAAGAGGCCCAATGCTGATCACTCATTGTTTGTCCAGAAGTCCTCGGCAGGTACGGTTGTCATAATGGTCTATGTGGATGATATTCTTGTTACAGGAGACGGTGCTCAGGGCATAGCGAGGGCGAAGGCATTCCTAGGTCATCAGTTTGTTACAAAGGATCTTGGAACCCTAAGATATTTTCCGGGGTTGGAATTTGCAAGGAATGCACATGGTTTGGTGATGACACAACGGAAGTACATTACAGACTTCCTGGTTGAGACTGGTATAGATGGGTGCAAACCATCAAGCATCCCCATGGACCCCAACATGAAGTTATATGATCATGATACTGATGAAGTGGATAAGAGGAGATATAGAGAGATGGTGGGAAAACTCCTCTACATTACTATAACCCATCCAGACATTGCATTTGCAGTTAACCGGGTGAGTCAGTTTATGGAGCAGCCAAGACAAGTTCACATGGATGCTATACACATGATACTGCGGTATCTGAAGTCTTCTCCAGGGATAGGGCTACTATTCAGAAAGGACACAGACTTATCCATCTCAGCATGTGCAGACGCAGATTATGCAGAATGTCCTAAGGATAGAAAATCAACCTCAGGGTTTGCAGTTTTTGTTGGAGGCTCTCTGGTGTCTTGGAAAAACAAGAAACAAACGGTGGTGGCAAGATCCAGTGCGGAATCCGAATACAGGACAATGGCCCAAGCCAGCACGGAAATGATGTGGGTTCGCTCTGTATTAGAAGATTTACATGTAGCTGTACCTCTTCCTATGAAGCTTCAGTGTGCCAATCAGGCATCATTGTTCATTGCCAACAATCCAGCTTTTCATGAGAGGACTAAGCATATTGAAGTTGACTGCCATTACACCAGGGACCTGATCCAGAGAGGATTGATATCCACGACCCATGTTAGCTCAGGAGATCAAACTGCTGATGTATTCACCAAGCCATTGCTCAGAGGACCTTTTCAGAGATGTTCATCCAAGCTGAGCATGATCGACATCTATGCTCCACCTTGAGGGGGAGTGTAGAGATAGTTTCTTGTATTAATAACTGTTTTCGTATCTTGTTGCTATTTCTCTCTTTTATTTACACGTCCATGTAATTTACCCCTAAGGCCTCTCCCTATATAAGAGAGCCTAGGGTTTTTCTATGAAGTATAACGAAGACTCCCTTTCTTTTAACAAATTATATTGATTTATAATCTAATTTTATTTAGTTAATTCCTATATAAACATAACAAATATTTTTAAAGGGAATTGATTCATTATTGTATAGTTTTTTGTTTCATATTTTTATATTTCAACAGTAAATATGCCAACTAATTTCACCTTCAAACATTTGTTATGAATTACTCTCTATTCTAAATGGACATTTTTTTGAAATGCTTTGCTTGAAGTCATGTTGTACTAAAAAGTCTATGCATATATTTCGTTTATTATTATTTTTTGTTCAAATCATACATCTCCAATATTTGAAATTAATTTATTATTTTATTTATTTTTAAATTAAAATAATGCAAACTGCATAATCCGCATATACTTCTGCATATACTCCCGCTCATCCGCTTACTCGTTTCAGACCGTCTAACGCCATGAATACCGCATACCGACTTTCTGAACCTTGGTGGTTACATGTAATCCCATGATTGAAGTCTCAAGAAGGAAATCCATTGAGGCGTCATTGGTGCAAGGTTTGGTGATTGTGGTGTATTGATGCTTTGGGGATGCCTAGTGATGGATATACACTGAAGCATTGTTGGTGCTGGGATTGGGATGGTCGGCAATGACGATGCTTCTTGTGCAGACACTGGTGTCGATGATGGCATGATGTGTTGTTGGTGTTGGTGCTGTTACATTGGCAATGGTGCGATGGCCATATGTGCTTATGATGGTGTTGGTGACATAGCAACAAAAAGGAGAGGCATATTAATGGAGGGACGAGTAAAAGAGGCTGCTTTGGTAATGGAGAGGTAGTAGATAGATGCTACCACTAAGATGTCTGAAGTTAGAGAACATGCAGTTGGAGAAGGAGAAGGCTTATGGTGAAGGGGAGAAAAGTTCCAATTTGGTAGAACATTGGACACCCAATCTGGGATTGCTTCTCTGATAGATCATGAGAGAAAGAGTACTACTTTTATTGCTCTTAACCCAGGAGTCACTTTTATATATAGAAGAAATCTCACTAGAAAGAGAAGAATTTATTACTAGATTTACTATAGAGAGGGAAAAATGCACACAAGAGGATATTTCTAACGATTCCGAATATAAGTATCCAATAACCTTGATGTTCGCGGTACCCATATGTGTTTGTGATGGTGTTGGTGACGGGGCAACTGAAAGAGGAGGTTGTACTAATGAAGTGACAACTAGGAGAGACCACTTTGGTGCTGGAAGTGTAGTGGACGAGAGATGCTATGATAAGGAACATTGTTGTAAAAGTCGGCCGACTAGGCCGATTAGTTGACCCGACTAGTCAAGTAGGTGGGGTAGCCGACTCGACTAGGCCTAGTCGGCCCTTAGTCGGTCAACCCGACTAATCGGGCCGACTAGTCCGCCTAGTCGCCTGACTACAAGGCCGAATTTTACATAGAGATTTTTTAATTTTTTAGTTTTTCGATTTTTTTAAAAGCAAACTTATTCTAATATGCTTAATATTATATTTAAAGACAATTACTTCTTTTATTTCATTATGATAGTATATAAAATATACAAATCAATACAAATACATAAGAATATGTGTATAAAAATTGATTTATATATTTTAAATAATTAAAAAAAATTCAAAACCGACTAATAGCCGACTAAATACGGTTAGTTGCCGATTGCCGATTAATCCCTAGTCAGTGACCCTGCCGACCGAGTACCGACTACCGCTTTCTGCAACCTTGATAAGGATGTCCGAAGTTAGAGAATGAGCAATGAACTAGGGATGGCTTATTATGACGCCCCTAGGATCCAAATACTCAGCAAACCATTCCATGTAACTGGGTCCCACATTAGAAATACAACTGTGGGGGATGAGAACAAAAAAGAGAACCACATTCGTTTCCATTCATGTAATTATCCATACGCAAGTCCCTCCCTCCCTCTCTTTCTCTCTCTATATATTTGAAGACATGCATTCCCAAAAGTTCAAAATAGGTTTTCAGATATCACGTATCACCGATATATCGATATCATCAAAGGACTGATATTGATACCAATATGGCAATATGGGCACCTTTTATAGTCCTTTATTCACAAATAGGCATCTGTATGAGTGACATTTCGATGATATATTGTCAAAATTTGTATGAGCATGCTGATATTGATATTTTAACCCTTGATTCAAAAATGTATACAATGTCTCTCAAATATTACCAATGAGCTAGAAGGAAAGTAAACAAAAATTGAGACTGTAAGTGTGCTGAAAAAAGACTACTCACCATGACTGGTGTGGCTACCACAAATGACAAAAGCATCCCTAACCACAGTGGCTACTCCTGAGAACATGTTGGATCTATGCAAATAAGTACATTATGGACGATTTCTCTTTAGAGTGCTAAACAACTGTAGAAGTAATGGTAAACTATAAAGTGTGTGTTGAAGTATCTAATAGATGGATATTTAAATCTCTCCAAGATCCTATTACCCCCACTTATGTTTTGTCCCACATGGATGATTGATGGAACTCCGATCTATCTATGCGGCTATATAACAAACCCCAATCCTCTGCACTCATTGAGAGATTACAATCAACAATCCGGTCCTTTGAGGCCATCTTCCATAGTTTTATCCCACTCCTTAGGGCGTAGGGTTCCAAATAAAATTTGAGTATTCCATGTTTTCATATTTCTTTATTTTATTTTGTTCTTGCTCTAATACCATGTTGAAATAAGAATACATAAGCGTATTCATAACATGAATGGATAAAATAATGAAATATAAAAACTTGGAACGCTCAGATTTTACGTGGATCCCTACACCTTAAGGAGCGGGATGAAACCACGGGATAAGGCCTCAAAGGAGTTGACTGTCTATTGCAATCTTTTAATGAGTACATGAGGTGTGCGGCTCCTTGTATAGTCCCACCGACAAACCAGAGCCCCATCGCTCATCCATGTGGGAGTAAACATGAGTAGGGTGATTGGATCTCAGAAATATCAAAGTACTCATCTATTATGTACTTCAACAATGTGCAAAAGAGATACAAGGGTAAAACCACCCACAACAACACTATCGTACCCAAGATTCCATTGTAAAACACTCTTGACTCAACGTGAGCTGAACACAATTGAAACTGCTGAAGTCCCCTATCCATTGGTAATACTCCATAATGCACAAAACGATCTAGCAAACACCACCTAACATAACCCACCTCACATTGGGTCAAACTTTGATAGGTGTGAGTACTAATATCCCTCGTCACTAGCCATTTTCTAGAACACCCCTCGCTAAGTTGAGGCTTGGATATTTGAAGATGCGTCCAACATCCCTAAATAACTAAACATCAATTTTGTGGGGCAAAACGAAACTTAGGTAACCAACCACGACTACTTGACTACTGCAAGTACACCGATAAAGAGTACCTTGAGGGCACCACAAAAAACCACTACGGTGTGTCATACCGCTGAAGAGTATCTTAATGCACCGAAATAACCCACCGCACTGACAAGTACCGTGTTCTACTTCACACCCTTCTATGATCGTAGATTTACACCCATCTAAGCTTCTGCCTGGGGTCCTAGGGTGCATACTCCTCTTTTGGCGGCATGTACTCCAGCTACCCACATACCAATAAAGGAAAAACTTCCTTGACATAAAAGATTCATCGTGGCAATAACTCATTTGCTGAACTTAAGTAAAATATGCTCTCCCTCAAGTTGCTCACCATGTAGATTTTAACTTGTGAAAAACGACGGAACCCATTTCATTTACTTTTAACAATTAATTATATCCACTCATAAAAATATATCAATGTCATATTTTCATAGGTGGATCTATCTTTTTTAGTCCAAATTATTCATTTTAAAAGTTGAATGGGTCTTGAATCTAGAGTGATGGATCATATTACTTGACTAATTGATCCACCATGTGATTGATCATTCTGGCTAGATTGATCGATAAGCTTTGGCGGCATGATCGATCAATCAAGCTAAACTAATCGATCAGACCTGTAGTCAGGAACCAAGTCGTCGTACAAAACCATCCGGATCTTCAATCCAAGCACATGCATGCGATCCGCATTCAATTTCCTACACAGTGGCAATTTCTATCTTGCTTCATTACCCGGTTTTCTCGTATTTACTCCAAACATGCTGCAATACAAAAAGCAAATCCAACTAAATAATACCCTACTGGATGCCTTCTTCTGGTGACTAACAATGACCCACTTCTCAGTTCTCCCCTTCCCCCTAAGCACCTTCGAGCTTCGTCCCCAGCCCTCCCTTCCTCCATCTCCGCCTGCCGCTCACGCTGCTCTGCACTTCTTCGCCGATGTTCCCTCTGTCGTACCCGCTCTCGCTCATGCTCCATTTCTCCTCAAGCTTTGTACATCGGTCTTACACTTATGGTGGAGGGTAGGAATGGTTTCTATTCTTTGGGAGATTGGACTGCTGATCTTGGATTGGTGCTTTGATAAAGAGTAATCCTTTGTATTGCACATAACCTAGGAAAGTCTTATATATAGAGAAGAGACCCTGCTGGCAAGGGGAAAATTATATTAATGGAATTACTATAGAAAGGGAAAAATATACATGAGGATATTTACAACACTTCCAAGCATAAGTATTTAATATCTGATTCCATATTGAAAACAAATGATACTTACATTCCAGGTGTATTGGTTTGTTGAGATTAATTCTACATGCTAGGTGTAGTAACTTGTTGAGATTAGTTTATGTTGGAGTATTTGGTTGTGCGCCATATGAGTTGTAGAAGGGTAAATGGATCCTAGAGAAGATCCATTTACCCCATCCATATGTTTAGTCCCACATTTGGTAGTGGTGGGACATGGAGGCTCTGTGGAGGCTATATAAGGAGCTCCAGTCCTCTTGTATCTATTGAGAGAAAAGCAATAGAAGCATATGCCCCTTTGAGGGCTTCTTCCGTGGTTTCATCCTGCTCCTTAGGGAGTAGGGTTCTACGTTAAATCCCGTTGTTATTATTGTTTCTTTATCTTTTTCCATGTTCGCTTTCGCATGTTTATTTTCTAACATGGTATCAGAGCGGGTTCGGTTCTCGAGTTTTTATGTTCTTATTTCCATTCGAGATTCCTTATTGACGTTGAAGATTTATTTTCTAATATGATCCGAGTTCCGTCCAAAGAAATTTTGGGTTTTTCGAAACCCTAATTTCTGGGTTCTGAGTTCCGAAGATTTCAGAATCACCTTCAAGGCGGCGACCAGCACATTTTTTTTTTCTGTGGAAACTTATTCTTCTAGTTCCAGAATCGCCTCCAGTAACGATGGAGCACCTTCCAACAATCGGTTCTAGGGTCCCTAATAGAACCCTAATTTTTCAAGACTGCAGATCCGGAACCCCATTCCAGCCGTCGCACAACTGCCGTGCAGGAGGCCTTCAACTCCAACGCTGCCTTCAACTCGCGAATGGAGCGCACATCTGCAGGGGTGCAACTCGCCGCAACAGCGCATTGTGCGCACCCCCAGTGCGAGCGGCACATCATGCTCCACGCGGAGCCCATTGTGACCCATCTACGATCATGCGCAGGCAATCATCTCCTGCACACGAAGCCCTCGCATCCCACCGGTGGCGCACTCCAACGAGAGGAGCTCCAGCGACGCCGCACTCCATCTGGCGATACCTTGCTCCTCCGGCAAGCCTCGAGCGCCTCTAGGTAGGAGGCATCGATTCTCTTCCCAATCAGATCTCTGGAGGCGGCAAGAGGCTCCTTCTCCAGCCCTCTCTTCCACTCCCGGTGTCGACATCACCCGATCTTTAATTTTCCTAGTCACCAGATGGCGAGTCGAACCCTTGCTGTCCCACTTCAGTCATGGCCTCCCTCTTCGTGCGATGGCGGCGCTCCCTCTCCTGAGGCCCCATGGGGAGCGTCTTCAAGTCAGGGGTTCCCAAGGGGGAACTCTAAGCAGAGTTGTGTTGGTTTTCGGCCCAAATGGGCATATGCATTGTTATTTAAGAAAAAGAGGGAGAAGGGAGGTACGAGACTTTGGCCCCAATGATTGGGCTGATATATATATTTTTAGAAAAAGCCTAAGTTGGGCAACGATTGGGCTGATATATATATATATATATATATATATATATATTAAAAAAAGCCTAAGTTGGGCTGCTGGCTGCTGCAACTTACCAAAAAAAGGAGAGTTGGGCCCAAGTGGATCGGAAAAAAATATTTTTTCGAAAAAGGCATTTACAAGAAAAAAAACGTACGCAAAATATTTGCAAAAAAAAGGAGAAGGAAAGGAAAATGTAAAAAAAAAGGTTTTGAAAAGCCGAAAAAAAGAAACGGCTTAAAAAAGTTTCCAAAAAAATGGTGAATGATTTCAAAAAAAATGGAAAAAAAATCTTTGCATTTGAGATGTTTTATTTTCTCCCCATATTTATATATCTTGTCTTTATCTTGTCGATGTTGAGTTTTCGACAAGTATGAGAGAAAGGGGGAGTATATGTAGAGTCACAGGTCTATTCAAAATTTCCAGATTCAGAAGACAGATTCCAGACCAACCATTCATTCAGACTCTACAGAGATTTTGTCATACTCGACGTCGGATTTCGAGTCAGTTTCAGACCCGCACGAGTATGCAGTCTTTTCAGATGTGCAGATGTTTGCCATCTTTTGTTCGTGGTCTTCATCATCTTTTGTTGTTTTGGCCAGAATTTTCATGTGAGGCATAGGGACTCTAGAGTAGAGGACCAATCCCTATGCTAGGTGGGCAAGGGTTTTCATGTGGTATCATATGTACTCCAGAGTAGTGTACCATTCTCTTTGCTAGATGGGAGAGACCCAGTTCTCCGACGAGGAGACTTATTCAGACCCCATTCTCCAGTGACCGTGGACTCCGATAAGGATTGCACTTCTACGACCCTTTTCAGTTTGGCCCCTTTTCAAAGATGGAGCAGTTGTCCTTATGTTGTGGCGGGCCAGAGTGCTCTGATGAGGAGACTCATTTCAGTTGCAGTGACTCTGACATGCGCAATTTAGAGCACATGCTCTCCGACGAGGAGATTTAGCAGACTCACACTCCCGCCCGTTCGTCCTCCTCACCTGCACGGCATGAGAAACAACGTCCTCGACAACAACAATTGTGCGCATTGAGTTGATATTGTCCGTAGTGTCTTGTAGCGTGAGTTGAGTTTCTTTCTATTTATCCAAGATGAGCATTGCATGCTCTATCTTGAGGGGGAGTGTTGGAGTATTTGGTTGTGCACCATATGAGTTGTAGGAGGGTAAATGGATCCTGGAGAAGATCCATTTACCTCATCCATATGTTTAGTCCCACATCTGGTAGTGGTGGGAGTTGGAGGTTCTTTGGAGGCTATATAAGGAGCCCCAGACCTCTTGTATCCATTGAGAGAAAAGCAATAGAAGCATATGCCCCTTTGAGGGCTTCTCCCGTGGTTTCATCCCGCTCCTTAGGGAGTAGGGTTCCACGTTAAATCCCGTTGTTATTATTGTTTCTTTATATTTTTCCATGTTTGCTTCCGCATGTTAATTTTCTAAAAGTTTAGCCTATCTCTTTGTTGTTATCCTATGATGGGATAAGCTATGTAGTTTTTTTCATGCAACCCTCTTGAACTGGACTCCTTTTAAGTTTGGTATTGTAATAATTTTGCTGATGCTAGCTGCCAGTCATGGTTTTTAAAAAATGACGAAGCCTTCTCCCACTATAAGTAGGGCCGATTACATGGATTCTTGCTCAAATCCATGTTGAAATATTCTATTATTTTTTATGCTGGCTGTCGACTACCTAACGCAACCCTCACAATGGAGGATTTGAACCCTGATCTTTTGTATGGTAGGCACACTGTGCTACCACCATACCATTTAAGTGGGTACACCAGTCATGGTTTATACTCACAAAAAAGTATGGAATCGACGACGGATGGAATTCTGGTCCTATATGTCAATGGTATGTAGTTTAATATGTTAATTTGGTATTGAGGTGTTATTCCTACATGAATGATAGACTAGGTTGTAGTTTAGCAAATTCTCGGCCTGAATAGAAGAAGAATGGGGTAAACAATGTCTACTTAGGCAAATAAGGCTAGGTTCCATTTGCAAAACCCGTTCAACTGTGCTCTTAAGGAATGAGGAAAATTTTAAATACTAGAGCACGTTAGGTTTGTGTAGAGATATATTTGTGTTTCTGTACTATTTCTCTATTTTCTTTTCTTATTTCTATCTTATGTAATTTACCCACAAGTCTTTCCTCTATATAAGAGAGCCTAGGGTTCAAGGAATAAACCATGTTTCATTCTTTTTCCCAACATGGTATCAGAGCGACGGTCCTAGGCCAGAGCTCTCGTACCCTAACCTTATCCACACCCCCTCTCTAGACATCGCCTCCCTCTTTATCTCGGGCAGCCGCCGCTGACCCCTCATCCAGGCGTTGCCGTCACTGCCCCCTCTCTTCGGGCAGCCGCCGCCAGCCCCTCATCCGGGCGCCGCTATCCCCCCGCCATCAACATCTCTCTTTCTTGAGCATGACCACTGCTGTTGTCAATCCTCGCCCTCACCGACAGATCTCTCTACGACCTTTCGTGCTTGTATCGAGGTATGCTCGTGTTGATGGATTGGTTTGCATAAGTCTACACATGCAATCAAATCCTCATATGTCTATGCAAACACTTGTCTATAGGTCTACAAAACCCTATCTTTCTCCATTCGATGATATGTCAGAGAGCAATGCTGATATCCCCGCCACAAGCGCTTTTAGAGGTCCAACATCGTTTATCAAGATGGACGGGATAAACTATGAGCTCTGGGCCATGCAGTGCATGGGCCTTATGTTGTCTACATGTAAGAAACACATTCTTACCGAGGAAGAGCCGGTTGAGAAAACTGGGGTCAACGCCTCATGGGAGGCAGATGATGTGTATGTCAAGGTTTGGCTTTTTGGTTCATTGATGCTGGAGATTGTCAATGATGTGTTACATTAGCCCATCGCCAAGGTGATGAATATCCTCGCAACTACTTATTCTCAGACGAGGAATGGGACAAAGATTCTGCAGCTCCAACACGATATCTTTACCATCTAGTAGAATGGACGACCCCTTCACTCTTTATATACATCCTTGCGTGGGATGTTTGAGAAGCTCCACATTTTCATGCCCCTCATGTCTACTCTCGAGCAACAAAAGACATAGGAATGCCAATATGGTTGGTGTATTCCTCGTAACCCTTGATATTGAGTATGAGATTGCTTGTTCCCAGATTTTAGCGGGTGCTGCTATTCCTCTCATGGAGGAAGCTTTCCGCAGACTCCACAGGATCACTGTCCCATCTACTTTCTCTAGTCAGACTTTTTCAGCGATGGTAGCCTCCCAAGGTAGAGGAGACTCTTCTCAGTTTCGTGGAGTGGACCTCGTAGTAGAGGATGTCATATTCGTCAACCCTGCACTTATTGTCATTGTCCTGGACATACCGAGGATACATTCTACTCCAAGCATGGCTTTCCTGCATCGGCCGTAGTAACTGAGCTGGTTGAGTCTTCAGCTTCTCCCTCTTCAGATCAAAGTTTTGATGATCTTGTAGCACGATTAGGGGACACTATACCTCTTGCCAGTCCCATTTCTTCTTCATCTACCTCAGGAGGTCACTCAGATGTTGCTGCTTCGACATCTTCCAGTACCTCAGGTAGTACCTATGTGCTTACTAGATGTAGTGGATCTGATGTTACATAATGGATTACAGACTCCGATGCTATACATCACTTGTATGGAGACAGAGGCCAGCTTACACTGTACAGACATGTTCTTCTGGGGAGAACTGTGGTTATATCAGACGAGATCATTCCTTGATCACAGGACAGGGGAGATCAGTTTGACGCCTTCTATCATTTGCAGAATGTGTTGCATGGACACGATTTTTCTATGAATTTAACCCATCATCTCTTGTATTTCAGGACATCCTTATGGGCACGATGATTGGTTGTGAATGTGAGCGGGGCAACCTTTATCGCTTAGTCCAAACCCCCTATGTAGGCCTTTCCTCTCATTCCGCTAGACTAGTCTCCCCTTTATATGGCACCTACGCTTTGGTCACATTCCGCTCTAGAAAATGTCTTGTTCTGCCTTAGATTTCACCTCGCTCCTCCTTCCAATGTAAGGCATGTCAGTTGAGAAAGCATCATTTGTCTGCTTTCCTTAGTCGTCAGAGTCAGTGCAATAGCTCCATTTTCGAGTTATTTCATGTTGTTATTTGAGTTCCTAGTCATGTCCCGATCACGAGGGATAGGTTTTATCTAAGTTGTTGTGGATGATTTTTCTCATATGTCATAGGTCTTTTTATTAAAGAATAAATCTAATGCAGGAGATATTATCAAAAATTTTATCAATGAAGTGCAGAATGTGTTTTCTTCTTATGTGAAATTTGTGAGAACTGATAATGCTTTGACGTTCTGTACTTGTGCTCTCTCCATATTTTTTCGACTCGGGGTATTATTCATTAAACATTGTGTGCCTGTACTTTCCAACAAAATGGTGTTGCAGAAAGAAAACATCGCCATTTACTTGATGTAAACAGAACTTTCCTCATTCAGAGTCATGCCCTATATTCTTTTTGGGGTGGTGCTGTTCTTATGACATGCTATCTTGTGAATCGCATGCCCTCGTCTGTCTTGGGTGAGAAAATTTGTCGTTTCTTGCATTTCTAGAGAAAGAATTGTTCTCACTTACTTGTGTGTTTGGCTCGGTTGCTTTTTTCACCAGATGTCTCCAAGTCTTGACAAACTCTCTCCTAGAGTTGTCAAATGCGTCTTTATTGGTTACTCCGAGACATAAAAAGGATATAGATGCTATGATCCTCTGCACAGGAAATATTATGTTAGCGTTGATTTCACATTTTTTGAGTAGGTGATGTATTTTTCTCCTACAGGTGATAGGTTGACTTCATCAAACTCCGATGATGAAATTTACATGCCATCACCTCCACCACCACCTCGAACAGATCCATCACTACCTTCACCTGTGCTACCTCCAGCATCTCCTCCTATACCAGCACCTCCTATTATCCCTATCACACTGTTGTCACATTACTATACTCGCTGTCCTGCTCCTGCTCATGGTCTCCTCTCATCATCTCGCACGCCTCATGTATGTTCGTAATACATTGTACCTAACAATGGGTCTGGTGATATGTTTGAGCATGGCTCTTTACAGGGGACAACCATACATGTTGAGGAGATTTCAAATGATCTGGACATACCTATTGCTCTTCGGAAGCAGAAGCGTACATGTGTATCATATCCTCTCGCATCCCAAGTCTCCTTTGATCGCTTGACTGGAAAATTCGGGAGATTTGCAGTTGCACTCTCTGCTGTGGAAATTCCACGGAATTATCAGGAGGCCTTGAAGGATAGTTGGTGGACTGGTGCTAGCTATGGAAGATGAGACTGTTGCCTTACAGTCACGTGGTACTTGGAGCTTGGTTCTTGCTCCCAATGGAGCGTATGTTGTCAGTTGTAAATATGTGTTTACTATTAAATACCATGCAGATGGGAGTTTGGATTGGTACAAAGCCAGATTGGTTGCGTGTGTCCTTACTCTAACCTATGGAGTGGATTATCTGGACACCTCACATGTTTCTCGTCATTCTACTCTACATATTCTTCTTTCCGTTGTTGTGGTACGTGATTGACCTCTTTTTCAGCTTGATGTTAAAAATATCTTTCTGTATGGCGATCTACTTGAAGAAGTTTACATGTAGCAGCCTTCGGGGTTTGCTGCTGAAGGGGAGTATCTGCAAGTTTGCAGACTTCATAAGGCACTATATGGACAAAGTCCAAGGGCATGGTTTTAGAAGATCTCGGATCTAATGGAGAAGTAGGGATTCCATAGGTTAAATGGGGATCATTCACTGTTTGTATAGAGAACTCCTAGAGGTACGGTTGCTATCATCGTATATGTTGATGACATACTGGCTACAAGTGATGATGTGCAGGGAATAAATATGGTAAAGGAATTTTTGGGCCAACAGTTTGTTACCAAGAATTTGCCAGGAATCAGCAGGGTCCTGTGATGACCCAAGAGAAGTATGTGACATACATGCTAGATGAGATGAGCATGATTGGATGTCGACCCGATACCGATCCTATGGATCCTAGCATGAAGTTATATGATGACGATACAAAGGATGTGGACAGGAGAAGGTACAGAGAAATAGTGGGAAAGCTTCTCTATGTCACTATAACTAGGCTGGATATCTCATTTGTAGTTAGTCGGGTGAGTCAATACATGGAGCAACCCGACAGGTACACATGGATGTTGTATATATGATATTGAGGTACTAAAGTCTTCTTTGATTGGGATTGTTATTCATAAAAGGGGCAACACTTGCTATTTCAACATGTGCAAATGCAGACTATGCACGATGTTCAATGGACAGAAAGTCGTCTTTGGACTTGGCTGTGTTTGTTGGCGATTCTCTCGTTTCTTGGAAGAGTAAAAAGCAAGCTGTGGTTGCTAGGTCAAGTGCTGAATCTGAATATAGGGCTATGGCACAAGCCAACACAGAGATGTTGTGGGCAGTGGGTTCGAGCAGTACTAGCAGATTTACATATAAATGTACCTCGTCCTATGCAGTTACAATGTGATAACCATGCCGCCCTAGTCATTGCAAACAATCTTGCATTTCATGAGAGAACTAAGCATATTGAAGTGGATTGTCACTATACAAGCGACATGATTCAGAAAGGTTTTATTTCTACTTCTCATGTCTGCTCTAGAGATCAAACAGAAGATATCTTCACCAAGGTTTTGCTCAGAGGACTTTTTCAGAAGTGCTCATCCAGGCTGAGCATGATTGATACGTTCCATCTTGAAGAGGAGTGTAGAGATATATTTGTGTTTTATACTGTTTTCTCTATTTTCTTTTCTTATTTCTATCTTATGTAATTTACCCATAGGTCTCTCCTTCATATAAGAGAGCCTATGGTTCAAGGAAACCACGTTTCATTCTTTTTCCCAACAGTCTTGGAACATCCATTTATAAAAATGCTGAATTGTTGCTTCACCAGACACTTCTTGTGGGAAGAAATTTCAGTAGATGTGACTGGAGGGCGTTTTGATCAAATTGTATTTATAATTAAGATTCTTATAAATGCCATGAATCATGCTTAAGGTCATTATAACATGTTTGAAGTACCCAAACATCACCCTTGATGGCTAGAATTGGATGTATGATGATACGCTTCCACAGACATTTAACTAGGCATTCAGCAATCCTCTTTTATGAAATACATTAAAGCATTTTGATTACTTTAGAGGCAATTGAACCCTTGAACTTAAAAGTAATATTCATTGTTACGTGGTAGCGAACAAAAGCGTATTGAGTTAGTTTTCCACCTTTCTTTGTAATTCTACTTTCCACCAGCTTTTATGTGCTTGTGAAATCTACTTCATTTTTATCTGCTAGAAAAGATTGAAAAACTCATGATATTACGAAAAAATATGGGTTTTTTATATATTCAGTTATTTTTTTAATTTTTATTTTTGTTCCTAAAAAGGTGCGAAACTTGCGAATTGGGGCCATGATGAAAACAGTTTTACCATCCCTGGCCCAAGCTGTAGTGCTGAACAGCTCTGTGATAAGCCCTGAATGTTTCCCTGAACATTTAAAAAAGAAACTCCAGGTTAGAAGCACTCGACCTTTTGAAATAAGTTATCTCATTATATTCTATGCCTGCTTTCCAGCAAACATTCACATGATCTGGAGAGGCAACATTGCATTTGAGTTTGGTGCTTGAAACATCCTTGTTTCATGCTCTTATCTACTTGTAAAGGTTTTTTAGTTATTATGTCATGCTTTAAAACAAAATTGTGATTCCGGCCTTTTTCTTCTCTTTCTCAAGATATTAATCTTCCTGATCATTTTTAAAAGAACTGCCTAATTAAAAGCACTTGAAAGAAGTCTCTTCTTATATCATCAGCCTTTTCCAGATAATATTTTGCTTGATTTAGAGAAGCAATGTTGCATAAGTTCGGTGGTTGAAGAGTTTTCCCCGCTTTTACCCGCTTGTAGTTTTTACAAGGTTATCATATATTCTCTCTTGAGTAATGAAATTCTCATGCAAAGATGTTCTCTTTTTTATTTAGTAGTGAATTTCTTCATACATTTTTTTGCACAGGTCATTTCCAACGCCATTGTTGAAGCATATGATATTGTTCCGAATCTGGTAAGCAGACTATTAATATTGCCCACTCTATTTTTCGCGCATGTATTTTTTCTGAAAGGGAAAAGGGCATTCTCCGATAAGGTGTACGGCCAAAAACATATTCATTTAAAGCTCCGGTTATACAAGTTCATGGCTAAAACACAAAGTAGCAAAAATAAGATTACAAAGACCGAGATCTCAAAATGAACTTAGCCAATCCATTTACATTTTGCACATAAATCTCTCCATTCTGAAGATGGGTCCATTCCTAGCCAACCAAATGGACCTTACCATTGTGATAGCATGTGATCAGTTGATTCCCAAATCGTGCCAATTCACACCTCGAATCCCAAAATTTGAACGAACTACTGGTAGCCACCTCGAATCCCAAAACAAGATACCTCAGAAGCCACAAATTTAACATAGAAAACCTTTTTAGCATGTCAGTAAACCTTGGAATCCACATAATTTTTTAGATCTATTTTGAGGATAGGGTTTTGTGCCCACTTCAATGGTCTGGTAGTAGTGCAGTGCACCTACCACCCAAAAGACAAGGGTTCAAATCTCCCATGTGGGGATTGCGTTAGATAGCCGACTATTAGCGTACAGAATAGTCGGCTCTTTCAACATGGATTTTGAGTAAGAATCCATGTAGCTGAAACCCTACTTAAAGTGGGATAAGGCTTTGTCATTTTTTAATTTTGAGGATAAGGTTCAGTATAATCGTGAAACTGATGGGGAATGAGTTGCCTTTATAAACTCTAGGGGCTATTGTAGAGGGAAAGGAATGAACTGCATTAGTGAGAGGCCCTTTAGTTTTCTTATATAGGAGAGGAATCTATTGGGAAAATTACATGAAGACGACAAAATAAATAGATAATAAGAAAACAGTAAGAAAGATAGCAAATATCTCAACACCCCTCCTCAAGTTGGAGCGTAGATATAGACCAAACTCAACTTGGAACAACATCTCTGATAAGGCCCTCTAGTTAGGGCCTTAGTAAGAACATCTGTTGTCTGGTCTCCAAAGCTGACATGCGTAGTGGCGATAAGACCCTTATGTATCATGTCACGATTGTAGTGACAATCCACCTCTATATGCTTGGTCCCCTCACGAAAGGCTGGGTTGTTGGCAATGAAAAGAGTAGCTTGATTGTCACGTTGGAGGTGCATGGGGAGAGACACCTCTATAGTCAGATAAGTAAGAACAGATCTAACCCACTTGTGCTAGCCTGTGCCATGGCCCTGTATCCTGACTCAACACTCGATTTGGCAACTGCGGTATGCTTCTTGATCTTCCATGAGATCAGGGAATTCCCTATGGACACATCGAAAAGTAGACTTTCTATCCTTTGGGGACCCCACATGCATCTAGACACACTGTAATTGAAAGAGACGTGCCTCTACTAAAAAGAAGTCCCGTACTTGGTGATATCTTCAGATACCTCAGAATCATATGGACTGCATCCATATGTGCCTGTCAAGACTGCTCCATAAACTGACTCACTTTGCTCACGATAAAGGATATGCCGGGGGTGGTAATAGTCACATATAGTAGCTTGCCAACAAACTCCCTATCCCTACTCTTGACCTCCTCAGTGTCATCATCATAGAGCTTCAGCTTCATGCTCGGGTCAACAGGAGTAGTGGCAGGTCTGCAATCTGCCATGTCTGTCTCTGAAAGATTTGTAACATACTTCCTCTGGAACATCAGAAGACATCGCTGGTTCCTAGCAAACTCCAGTCCAAGGAGGTAACATAAATTACCAAGGTCCTTGGTCACAAACTACTGACCTAAGAAGCCCTTGGCACCCTGAATGCCCTGCTCGTCATCCCCTGTAACAATAATGTCATCAATGTAAACAAAAATGACAATATTACCTCTCTGGATCCTGTGCGTAAACAAAGACTGATCGACAACCGATCGCACAAATCCCTACTGCTCTATCAAGTCCGAGAGCTTCATAAATCATGCTCTTAGGGTCCTCTTAAGGCCATAGATAGCCATATGTAGTCTACAAACCTTCTGACACTCTCCCTCAGCAGCAAAGCTAGGTGGCTGCTGCATATAGACCTCGTCCTGTAGATCACCATAGAGGAGGGCATTCTTCATATCAAGCTGGTAAAGGGGCCAATCTCGTGTCACATCAATAGAAAGTACAATATGCAGAGTAGAATATCTGGCAATCGGAGAGAAAGTATCCTGATAGTCTACCCCATATGTCTAGGTGAACCCATGTACCACAAGTCTCTCCTTATAGCGATCAACACTGCCATCTGCACGACGTTTCACAGTGAACAACCATTTGCATCCCACAATGGATGCGCCAATTGGGGAAGAAACAAGACTCCACGTACCACGTGATTGTAGTGCGACCATCTCCTCCTCTAGGACCAACCTCCACTGACTGTCTTAAAGAGCCTCCTGATATGTCCGTGGTATCTCCATGACTGATAATGCCAAGGTAAACCCCCTGAAATCCTCTGACAGTCTGTTCAAGGAAACCTGGGCTACACGAGGATAAGTAGCACACGTATGTTTTGACTTTTGCAGAGCAATCGACACATCAAGATCATTTGCCAAGTCTCGAGCCTGTAAGTTCCCTTCTGGAGAGGGCACTTGCTCATCCTGTATGGAATTCTGCTACACAAACAACTCGATAGTGCCATCAATAGAAACAATGTGCTCATTACATACCTGAGGCATGCTGGATGATGGGCAAGACCTGTGAGTAGGGGGAACCGAGCGAGACGTACGAGTAAAAAGCAAAAATTGAGTCACAGTTGGAGATGGAACCACATGAGCAGGTGTAGAGCAATAATAGGTGTATGCGGTGGCTGTGGTAGCTGAGGAGGTTGTGATAGAGCAGGAGTAGAGGGAGATGGTGGAATGGTAGTAGGAGGTGGATGCATGTAGATCTCATCGTCAGAGTCAGATGGGGCTAGTCTGTTACTTGTAGGAGAAGATTACATAACAAACTCAAAGAAAGTAACGTCAGCACTGACAAGGTATTTTTGCCTTAGCAGATCAAAGCAACGGTACCTCTTCTGGGTACGCGAGTAACCGACAAACACGCAATTGACAGCTCTGGGAGAGAGCTTGTCCCATCCTGGAGAGACATCATGAACAAATGCAACAGATCCGAACACACGAGGTGTAAGGGAGAAAAGATCTTTCTCGGGAAATGCGATCGAGAAAGGAATCTTTTCCCCCAACACAGACGAGGGCATGCGATTCACCAAATAACTAGCAGTAAGGACATCATCGCCCTAGTAAGCGTAAGGAGCACAACTCTGTATCAACAAGGTTCTGGTCTCTTCAAGTAAGTGACGGTGTTTACGCTCTGGAACACCGTTCTACTGGGAAGTATAAGCACATGAGGTCTGGTGAACAATGCTAAGAGATCTAAAAAATTCAGAAAGCCGTAAGGTGTATAATTCTAAGGCATTATCAGAATGAATATATTTGACATTAGCAGAAAAATATTCTTTATCTCATTAATAAATTATTCGATCACAGATCCAGCCTCAAACTTATTCTTTAATAAAAAGACCCAGGAAATTTTAGAAAAATCATTGATCGCAACTAGATCAAAACTGTGTCTCTGGTGATCTCTGACCCCATATGTCTAAATGAAGGAGCTCAAATAACTGAGAACTGCTCCAACTCTGACGGGATGGAGGAATGGTGATGCTTCCCTAGCTGGCATGCCTTACACTGAAAGGAGGATCTCGTAGAAATATGAGGCCGAACATGGCACAACTTCTACAGAGGAAGGTGACCAAAATGAAAGTGATAGATATATAGAGAGACTGGTCCAGTAGTTATAGTAGAAATGCTAGCATGAGGAAGTTGGACCAGTCTGTAGAGCCTCCGCTACTCACGACCACATCCAATTACCCTACCCGTGAGTATGTCCTGAAACACAAGAGACAAATGAGGACAATGCAGATCCTTAGTAATATGACTAATGGAAAGTAAATTCATCTAAAAGTCTGGAGCATATAAAACATTCTGAAGGCGCATGGGCAACGTCAAATGCTCCTCTCCCTGTTCTGTAACAAGAAGTGGTCGCCATTAGCAATGACAACCCATTGCCTAGGGTCCTGTAGGACCTCAGTTGCGTCTCCACACAGGTGGTGGGAAGCACCAGAGTCCGTAATCCGCTCTGTCATGTCTGCACCAGTACTACCAGTAAAAGCATAGTCGATACCTGAGGAGCTCGAAGAGGCTCTGGCTGCGACTACTTTATCTGTAGTGATTGTACCGGTAGTAGGTGTCATGTCTGTCAAATATGAGAGACAATATCTTCCAGGCGAGGATCGACCTAGGAAGTTGGAGTCTTTGAAGGCGCAATCTGTTCTACTATGCGACCAGAGTCAGGATATCCATGCTTCTTGTAACATGTATCTTCTGCATGTCCAGACCGATAATAAGTGCAAGGGCCACGTTGGCGTCCACCGCCTCTGCTACGAGGGGTACGTCCTTTGGATTGGATCTTCTCTCCTCGGCTACGAGAAACGGCCATCGCTAAAAAGGGAGGAGAAGTGGCTGTAGAAGACATGATAATCCGCTGTGACGACTATATGCCTCCTCTATGGGCGGTATGGTAGCTCTGATAAGAAGCTGAGTACGTACGCCATCATACTCTGTATCAATACAACCATGAAGACTCCAACCATCGTGGAGTTCCTATACGTCATGTGTTGCTCAATAGATATCGTAATAGGCATGTAGCTATGAAGCTTCTCATACATGCACAGAGTGAAGAGTAGTACACGTGCAGAGGATGACCATTCTGTTTGGCATTTTAGATATCGAACTGTAGCTGAAGAATCTTGGTCTCATTCTTCGATTGAGCATAGGTGGATACCAAAGTGTCCCGCATAGCATTGGTCGTGGGCTGGCTATTTCTGTGGTGAGGGTCCCACAAAGCCAAATACGCGCATACATGTCATCTTGCTTCCAAGAAGCATTTGCCCCATTTTATCTGTTTGCTCTGGATCTGTCAGGATGTGTTCCTTGTTGTTGCACTACATGAGGGTGAGAAACTCCATGGACCACAAGCCATAGTTGGTCCCATCCATCTTAATGATGGGAGCCGGGCCCTTGAAGGCTCCGGTCGAAAAAATATCACCCTTGTTCTTTAACATGATGGAAAAACGATTGAACAACAGAACTCAACTGGGGAATAGACCGATATGAACAAGTCTCCACGATAATACAAAGGATTGGTTATACATGTAGACTCATACAACCATCCTCATCAATCTTTGCCGCTCTGTAGGGCCGGAAAACACACATTTATATGACTGTAATCACGTTTTCCGGTCAAAATCAGATCGAATCAAACTGCAGATCGAGCTGCAGAGATGCATGGAGGCACACTGGAGGATCGACGACGACCTGGGAGAGCCGGGGGGCTTGGGCGGTCTGGGGGCTGCCTGCGTAGCAGTCGGAGGAGCTGGGTTGCTACTTGGGCGATAGGAGGCAGCCTTGGCAGCGACCTAGCGACGACTTGGGGAGAGAGGGGGAGGGCCTGATTAGGGTTAGGGTGGGATACGGGAACTCCGGTCAAGGGCCGTCGCTCCGATACCATATAGAGGGAAAATAATGAATTGCATTAATGAAAGATCCTTGGATTGTTTTATATAGGAGAGGAACCTATTGGGCAAATTACATGAAGAAGACAAAATAAATAGATAATAAGAAAACAATAAGAAAGATAGCAACTATCTCAACAACTATTAATTGAAAAACTCTCTCATTTCCCCTTAAGCTGGGAATGCGAATGACTTTAAGCTCACCGCTCTTATTCATTTTTTTCCTTTGGATTTTTCAGGTGTAAAGAATTTAAAAAGTTTGTTGACCCTACTTAATGTGGGAAAATACTTTGTTATTATGGTAAAGGATCTAGAAAGCTTATAGATGGAATCATATGCTAAATCGAGGTTGTGCCATTAAGTTTATTGGGATTTTTACATTGTAGAGAGTATTTGTGATACATTTCACTGAAACTTTCTATACGTCTACCATCCTAATTGCTTGGGCCTCGGGGCCGGTTGTCGCATTCCTTGTTTTTGCTTTCGTCTCTCCCTCTTCCTCCCTTCTTCCCCCTCTCACGCTGTAAGTATCTCGTTCTTTTTTTAATATAGTATACTGGGGTGAACACCATCGCGTGTCTCCCCCTTTTTGAGCTTTCAAAAAAAAACTTTCTATACGTCTAGGTCGCATTCAAAAGTTTGAATATGAGACAAAATACTACCCGATTTTCCTTTATATTGTTTAATTATTTTCTTCGTAAATTTTGCAACATTTAGGAGAAGTCACTTCACATTTTATACTTCAGTTAGAATGCTACTGAAATGCACACCGTTGTTTCCCACACCATCTCTTCCATGGGTGACCACTTCCCTCTCCTTCAGCACCAGTGTACTCCATCTTCATCGTACCATGCACCATCGCCTCCATAAGGACGTCAACTTTGGCGAGGTATCCCTCAATTCTATATTTGAACTCCAATGCTCCTACGCAAGTAGTAGGATAATTGTCCAAAGATGAGCCCTCCATTAGAAGGCTTCTAGAGGAGATGATGGGGATGGATGCGATGATGAGGGAGGGAGATAAAATAGTATAACATCATTTTTTAAAGTTTTGTTTCCAACATTTACTTACTTTTTCGTCCTTACTGTCGAACGTATTGGTTCAACAAATGAACTTCATTGGTAGGGGTCGATGGTGTAAAAGAGAGCAATATTACATTGTTCGTGATGTAATTAATTGTAGGGGTTGTCATGTATTGGCAAAGTTTATAAGATCGTTATGTAAAAATCCATATTTTATTGCATTTATCCTTGATTAGGATGGTCTCAGATTTGATTCTTGATTTCCTTTGAATAAATGTATATGTATAATTGATATACATTCTATTTTATTTTCGATATTGTAGAGAGTATTTGTGATACATTTCATCGGAGTCTTCAAACGTTTGAATTTAAGATAAATTGCTACCCCATTTTCTTTTAGAATGTTTAATTATTTTCTTCATAACTTTTTTTTGTAAGGTAAAAGGGTGATCATCGTTGAAGCATGCATCAAAAAACTTTATATATCCGTAAGTTTAATCACACTTTTACAAGGATAATGATTCTTTAAGACCCTGGCATGATCTAGTACATTTTCTTGATAAAATCTAGTACATTCTGTTCGTCTCCCTCATAATAAGAACTCCTTAACTACTATCCTCAAACTTCGTTGTTAGCGTTATCGAACTCACCAATGGGATGCCCGGGGTCTCTCTCATGGCATATCGGATAAACTTTTTCATCCTAGATTCAAGATGAGTGTGATCCCCATCAACAATAGAGAAGGGAACAAGAAAATTTAATGGTGAATAAAATTGATTTGAGAAGTACATGATGGCCACCTTCTGATAAACACAAAGATGTCCAACTATTAAGCTTCTTTTACAACTTCTCCACTGAAGGTATCTAGTCTTCTTGACGAAGTATGCCGTGAATGAAGGTAAGGCCTAATCAGGTGATCACAAGTGTGACATAGTTGCTCGATCAATGCCTCAAAGCTTCCTCATCTTGTGATGATGAGCTTGAATGGTATATGCAAGTGATCATAAACAGAGGAAAAAAATATTAGCTACTTATTTAGCATTTCAATTTCAATTTTTTGATATCACCGCATCCTTTCTTAAAACTTCGAAATTCCTTCTTCAATCATCGACTTTCGATCTTTGTCCAATTTCTCTTGTATCCTGATCATTCATGATCCTATACCCTTAGGGCTATTAATTGTAGGGTTGTCCTGATCTATTTGCACACTTCAGGGGACCATGTAATTTATGTGATATTGTAGACTCTACTTACTTTCACAACGAGTTTGATTCTTAGGTCAATATCTTATTGCAATTTGACTACATCTATGATATAATCGATCCTTGAACATTGTATATCCGGTGAATAGATCTCAATCACCAGAGATCAAGTTCGATCAAGCCTTATGTTACTTCTGATCAACTCAGTACCATGAAGTGGAGATGTTTAAGTATTTAGTAAATGTCAATTTAGATCTGGAGAAAAATAATAACATTAGATGTTTTCTACTTCATCCTCTTCTCGAACCCATTTTGTTTAATGCATCTTAAAGCTTCATATGAATCTTGCTCTACAGTCAAGGATGTTATAATGGTATTGAGCCTTGTAGGTTGAGATTTGACCAGGGATGCAAAAAACGGTTTAAACGACCATTTAAACGTATGCGGTGCTTGGCCGCATCGTTTAATAAAAAACAAGTCCCTAAACAGGCAGACCACATAAACAACCTTAAACGACCATTTAAACGACCTTTTAAACAGTCTTAAACGGCCTTTTCAGGATATGGATTTACTTTCTTCTAAGGATCACCATTATCCATGACTTTTATGTTGTCTATTTCAATATATCGCCATGAAATCTAGTTGTTTATGTTATCTATTTTGAAATTTAGATGAAACATTTCTTAAATTTGACAATATTTGATTTATATTGTGAATCTATCATTATTTTTCTTATTTATTTATATTTTTTAAGTAATTATATATATGTAGTAATTTTTTATTAATTAAAAATGTAAAACTGCATAACCCTTTTAATTTCCGTTTAAACTCCTGCATACCGTTTAATCAGTAATCAATGACCCTACCGACTGAATACCGAATATCACTTTTTGCAACCTTAGATTTGACCAAGTTAGCATGGGGATTAGAGTTTCAAAGTTTCTTAAGCTCTGCCACGCTATGGCCTACTTTGCCAAAGAAGATGGACTATTTACATTTAACCTCTTTACTTTTGTAGAACTATCTTATTTTTTATTCATTCATGAGAGAAATATGAGAAAAAACTCATTTTATTGCTAGAGTTTACTTTATTATTCTAGTATAGTTCCATATTAGTGCATTGTTGCATATTAATTTTCATGTATTTAGTTCTTGAAAAATAAAAAAAACACCGCTTTAAATAATAGCTGCATACAACAATGTTTTTAATGGTTTTTATCAGTTGTGCCCCTTACAATATTAGTTATACCCTTCCCTTTTTGGGGATATAAGTTCAACCCCTTACTTCTTCCACAATAATCACTTGTGCCCATCCATTAGTCTGGCCCTCAATGAGTTGAATTAAATCATGGTTAATCAAACCATGGTATAGTTAAGAGCGACATATTTGGAAAAAAACCCCACCACCTCCTCCAACCCATCCTTCCCCTCCACCGCCTCCTCCACTGTTCCTCCTCGATGGTGACATAATCTCCTGTAACAACTCACTATCTTGGAACAACTCGCTGAAGGAAATCGATGCGATCTCTGGAGGAGGACATGTGATGTGGGATGACTGTTGAGGGAGGAGGGCCATCAAAGGAGGGGAGGTGCTGGAAGGGAATGGCGGTTGAGGGAGGAGGACTGATGGACGGGGATGGGGTGTTGGAAGTGGGAGTAAGAGTTTGAGCGGAGGGGCGGAGGTGCTACAGGGGGAGGAAGAGGGTAGACAGACGAGGAGGAGGTGCTGGAGTGGGAGGAAGAGGGTTGGCATAGGGGGATGAGGTGCTAGAGGGGGAGGAAGGGGGCACGCGAAGGGGGATGATGTGCTAGAGTGGGAGGAAGAGGATGGGATAACGTAGAGGAGGCGCTGGAGGGGAAGGAAGAGGGCTAGTGGAGGGGGAGGAGGTGTTGGAAGGGGGAGGAAGAGGGCTTGCATAGGGGGAGGAAGAAGACTGGAGGAGGTGCTGGATAGAGAGGAAGAGGGTGGGCGGAGGGAGAGGAGGTGCTGGAGGGGGAGGGAGAGAGCTTGCAGAGGGGGAGGAGGTGTTGGAAGGGGAGGAGGTGTTGGAAGGGGAGAAAGAGGACGAGAGAAGGATCCGATGGTCGGAGGAGGATGAAGTGCTGGAGGGAGGAAAAATAGAAGGAAGAAGAAAAGGAGAAGAAAGGCATTTCTACCCTCATTTTTTTATCTAATTCCCCTCGTTTCCCCAAAGTTAATGTCCGTTTGGGATGGAGATGGACGCCAACTAACCTGAGGGGCACAAGTAATAATTGTGGAAGAAGTCAGGGGCTGAACTAATATTCTAAAAAAGGAGGGGTATAACTAATATTGCAATATCTCAGAGGGGGACAACTAATAAAAACCCTATTTTAAGGTAAAAATGCCATGAAAACCCTTATATAGTAACATTACATAGAAACTAATAAGATTTTAATAACACCATTACTGTATTTAATATATATATATATATAAATACATTTCCTCTATTATCAACTAACATATGTTTGTAAGTACACCAAGGGTCTCCTCTGGAAGGTGGACTTCTTAAAGGCATCTGATTGCATTGACTGATGTTTCTTGTCGTCGTTCCTTCATCTTAGAGGCTTCCCAAGTAAGTGGATTGCCTGGATGAAGGGGGAGGAAGGTGGTTCCTTTTAACCAATATGCTCAATATGCGCTGTTGGTAAATGACAGACATGCGGGTGGTTCCCTTCAGCCACAATACAGAAACAAGGAGGATTGCTCGTTGGAGTTGGTAATTTTTGTGATGGTGGCATATGCTCTTGCGAGGATGATAGTGAAGGTCGGTGAGGGTGGTTCCCCAGCGGGTTCCCGCAAAGGTGGGATTTCGATTCCCATTTTTCAGTATGCAGACGATACTATTTTCTTTATGGAGGAGGGTTTGCAGTTGTAGATGGGATGACCACCGTCCTTGAGCCGTTTGGGCTAGTCTCGAGCTTGGAGATTAATTATGCTAAGTCTGCTTTTATGTCTTTTGGGATGGATGAGGAGGTGATATGCAATGAGAATGCCTTGTAGATATGCCGAGGGGCTCACCCTATCACATATCTTGGTTTACCTCTAGTGGCTGGTAGGCTGAGACAATCTAGGTGCTTGTTCTTATTGAGAATCTAGAGAAGAAGGTGTCAAGTTAGCATCGTACATGCCTCTCAAGAAGTGGTCATCTTGTGCTGTTAAAGGTGGTTCTCTATGCTATCCTATATTTTTCCTCTCTATGCACCTGTTTTCTGCTGGAGTGAAGGGGGAGATTAGAGGCAATTTTGGATGGTTTTTTTGGGTTTCTTCTGGAAAGATGTAAGGGATGCCTTTGGTGGGATGTAAAACTCTGCTATTGGAGAAGGATGGTCAGACTTGCTCTTCAGGTGCTTGCGCTCTATTTATGGAATTTTACCTGATCCATTGACGACGGATGATAGTATACTCTTGGCATCCAATTTCTGGAAGGGGTTTGCTCAATGCTTCTCGTGGTGGTGCCGCTCATGAAGCCCACCTTAGGTGCTGGATGTAGGTTCATAGTTTGGAGAGATGCTTAGATTGAGCTTGGGTTTTTGAGGGGTCGCTTTCTACATGTTTATACGTTGGAAGCTGACATTGAGATTTTTGTCAGAGATTATTGGGAGGGTGGCTGCTGGACACCTTTTTTTCTTGAGTTATTGGATCAACATTTCACGGATTTCTTGCTTTTGCTTGAGGCACTTCCAACTTATGGGGGGATGGATGGTTTCATTGATTGTTGATCCTGTTCTTGTGGATATTTCACTGCAAGGTTGCAAAAGTCGGTACTCGGTACTCGGTCGGCCGCGCCATTGACTAAGGATTAATCAGCAGTCGGACGACTAATCGGATTTAGTCAGACTTTAATTGGCTTTGAATTTTATGATTATTTTAAATATATAACTCATTTTTATACATATATTTCCATAGATTTTGTACATTCTTATAAAATCATAATAAAATATAAGGAGTAATTAATTTAAATAAACCTTAGGCATATTATAATAAGTTTGCTTATAAAAAAGCAAAACATAAAAAAATGGTATCTCCTAGCAAAAATTGGTCGACTAGTGTGCCTAGTCGGAATTAATCGGTACTCGATCGACCACCCTACTGGCTATACTAGTTGGACCTACTAGTCAGGCCAGTCGGGGGACTTTTACAACATTGTTTCACTGTGCGGAAGGCATAAGGCTTTCTATCATCTAGAGGTTTTGGATTAGATGCTGGTCTCGGATTGGTTCACTGACTTGTGGAGCTGAAAGGTACCAATATGTGTTCGGATATTTATTTGGCTTTTGAGGAGGAATCGCCTTTTGACTGGTGCTAGAAGAGTGTGGTTCTTCCCTAGGAGTGATGACACCTGTGAGTGTTGCTCGATAGAAAAGGAGAGTGTTGAGCATCTATTCCTTAGATGACCTGTTGCTAGGGAGGAGTGGGCTGCAACACTAGTAGAAATGGTTTCAACAACGGGCTAGAGTGAGTTCTTGGAGTCCTTGGATGCTCTTGTACATGGTACTAGCCAATTAAAGTGTGGGTGGCTCCTATCTTATGGTATGTGTGAATTTCTCAAAATGGTTCTATTTTTTAGGAGAACGGATGTATATGGAAAATGTGATTAAACATGCTAAGAGCTTAGAGACTTTTTGGTCTTTGTAGTACTTTTTGAATATAAAGAAGTTATAGAGTAGGCGTCCCAGTAGCAACCATATTTGAAAAGCATATGACTCTATCACTATGTCTCCATCGCCCATCATTGTATTTGTTCGGAGACTCATCTGACTACCCGGAACCAACCCCATTAGGTTTGAGTCCATCAAAATGGCCCTAGATGACTCCACCTCCAAGGGTATCAGGTCGGTACAACAAACCTCATTCGGCTCCTTAATTGGGTCTTCCATGATTTCGGGCATTGCCCCCAATAGATTCAGATTTGGGTCCACTACGTGACCCACCATCTGGTCCCACCTATAGGTTCGTGTTCGCTACCCAAAACTCCGATGTGTTCTACTAGAAGTTTGTATATGCGAAGCCAATCTGGTGGCTCGATTCCCCCATCTCATACTTCGTCAAAACCATGTCTTTATAGGAACTCTTGTCAAAGCTTCTGGTATCCCCTTTCTCAAGAGAGCATGTACAATTATTCATTTCTCGAGAAAGCGGTATATAAAACGTTGCAATCCTTTAACTTCCCTCTTCCCAGCTTTCACTAGTGCTCCACCGCCGCAAGTCATCCCCATCGATTGAGAGCTCCTCTATCTCCAACTGCAACACAGTCTTTCCCTACTGCTACTATACGCATGACGATACCGTTAATAGAGGCTTCCATGATTACATGTTTTCCATTTCCTTTCAATAACCCGTCTGATACAATGGAGATGATCATTACAAACCCCACAAGTTCCCTTTCCACTGTGTTAAAGTTTGTGCCCAGTCTACTGAGTTAAAGTCTTTTGCCTACGTCAACATTCTTTTTATGACCAAGACCTTCTAGCAGATGGATTGATTTGTTAAAAAAGGAAAATTTGGTTTACCCCAATTGTTCTCTCAACTTGGCCATTAATCCTCATGTTTCCAACAAGTTTAGGGTAGTGAGATAACAAGTCACAATTATTTCTTCTCCCTAGGGCCACTAAACAAAAGTTATCTTATCCGTTATCTTCTGCTCATGGCCCTTAGAAGGATATTTCCTTATCAAGGTTCCTAGGTGAGAACCCACTTCTTAAGATCCTTATATGCGAGAAATTCACTGTTGAGGTCATCTGATATCAACTGTGTGGAAGAGATCCTTTCTCAGGGTATCCGTATAGAAGAGGTTCACAGAGAGGATCACTCTACTTTTGATGTTCAACATCAAATAATTCAGATTGATTTTTGGGATTGTCTCAAACTTTTTCTACTCATCTATTAATTGCTTGAAGATCAACTCTCCAACCATTTACCTTCTATTAACTTTTTTCACTAAAGATCAATTCCAGGCATGGGTCTCCTCCACATATTATCTCCTTCGCATGGATCTTCCAATAATGCAACATCAACTACTTTGAATGGGTCTCCTCTTGTTGAAGTTGGTTCTCAAGCTGTATCTTCATTGCCCTTCCTCATGGTTCTATTGATTGCTATAGCAGTTATCATCGCATTGTTTTCCTCCTAGATGTGGTTGACCATGAATACATGGAGCATTTCATAGATTACGACGCCATATATACTTTATGACATGAGGGAATTATGCAGAATATATATAAAGATTCAAAGTAGACAACATAGAAAAAGACAACATGAGGCTGGCAACGACTGGCGTTTTTTGTGCTAGATATATGAGAGCCAACACTTCCATCCCCATTCTGTAGCATGCTGACGACATGGTTCTGTTCATTGATGGGGACCCGAAGCATGCGAGACATGCCTCATGTATTGTAGATATCTTTGGGGAGGTCTCGGGCCTGAGATTGAACAGGGACAAGTCCAAGGTCATCCCGTTTGGTATGATGCAGGAGGAGGATCATGAGCTCTTCCTTGTGTTGCGCTGTCAGGGGGGATCTCTTCCGACCGCATATCTGGGGCTCTCTTTGATTTCTGGACGATTGTGTGTGGAGGATTGGAAGGTGCTTATTGATAGAGTGGAGAGCAAGGTGGCGGCTTGGATGGCAAGAATGCTCTCTATGGGGGGAAGTTGGTCCTCAAGCACACTCTGTTCGCTATCCCGATTTTCTTCTTTTCAATGAGATTGATGCCTGTGGGGTCGCAACAGAGGCTGGAGGGGATGATGAAGTGCTTCTTTTGGTCGGACGGGTGACAGAAGGGTGGGGGAATGTACCTAGTGGGATGGGACATAGTGACGATGATGAAGAGGGAGGTCGGCCTTGGTGTTTGCAGTTTGGAGCTCACGAACAAGGCATTGTTAGCGAAGTGGGCCCTTTAGGCTCTAGGGGAAGTCCGATGACCTAGTTTGTAGGGTGATGTGGAACCTTATGGGAACTGATGCACGTAGGTTGCTGTCATCACTTTGGAGGGGGATTTCTAGTGTCATGCCAGAGTTGGATGTTGTCGTGAGTCTGGTGCGGGGCGATGAGCACGATTTTGGCTTATGGAAAGATGATTGGTGGGGTTGGGCCCTCTCGGTGAAAATACATGCGTCTCTTCACCATCACAAGTGACAGGAATGCTATGGTGCATTAGGTTTAGTCGGTGTGGTCTCGGTGCCCAACCTTCGTTGCTGCTTTATCGGACCAAAGGTGCAATGAGGTCGTGGTCATCTTGAGGGATCTGGAGGATGTTGATGGCCTCGACGAGGGTAGGGACCATTTTGCTTGGAAGTAGGGAAGTTTTCGGTGAAGAAGGCATATCGGTCATTCGCCAGGACGTGTGGGACTGTTCAGGAGGAGTCCGTTTGGGGCCACATAATTATTTGGACTAGCAAGGTTCCTATTCGAATTAAAGTTTTCATGTGGTTATCGAGACACGGGTGACTGCTTTCAAAGGCACGCATGGCAAGGCTGTTAGGTACCGGGGAGTTCCTATGTGATAGATGCGACCTTGAGCAGGAGGATTTCGAGCATCTTTTTTTTTGCTGCTGGACCTCGGCTATGATTTAGGAGAGGGCGGCTGTGTTCTGGCTTCACTCCGTGGACAACACGTTGTAATGGAGTTCAGTTAGAGCAGCCTGTGGAAGTTCTCAGGAGGATGCGACTGGTCCTTTTGCCTTACTTTGGATCATTTGGTGTGCTAGAAATGATAAAATCTTTCGGAGACGTCCTTTTCTCTGTGATAATTTCTCTAGAGCTAGTTTAATAAAATTGCAGCAGGTTCCAATCTTGGGACTACATGACCGTTTTCCTAAAAAAAGGAGAAAAAGACATCAAATTGAGTACATAGACCCCCCAAGGTCGAACCATATACATGTTCTTGTTTCTTAAACGGCATTGCCAACAGGATTGCCCATCTGATTTAATTTTTAAATTTTAAAATGGATTATTTATTGTCATAACCTCCAAGTTGATGACCCGAGAGAATTATGTGGAATATGTATGTATCTATGTATATATGTGTGTCTGTGTGTATATATTCAAAGGAGATAATGTGGATAAAAACATCAAACTGAGTACAGAGATCCCCCAAGATCGAATCTTATGCATGCTTTTATTTCTTAAATGGCATTGCCAATGGGATCACCCATCTGATTCAATTCTTAAATTTTAAAATAGGTTTAATATCGTAGACTCCAATGTGAAAACACTATCAGCATCTCATCTCTCTTCTCTATTGTTTTTCCTACCTCTTTAAATGATGAACCTGCTACTTGGACAGTGTCTCAACCGCTCTATGTCAATGCTCATGGATGATGCAGAACGGTAACAAATTAGGGTCAAATTACAAAAAAAAAGGTTGCTTATGTTTCTGAAATCCACAAGGGTAAGATTTAACCACAAGGTGATGCTGTCTGTAGAGATGTTGGTGACATTGTTTGAGGCATGGAAAGATAGTTTTTGATTGGATTTGGAGGTGGAGTAGAGGAGGTTGGTCATTGGGGGTCAGATTGGGGGTCGGCTACAGGGTTTGTAAATGTTGGCCGAGGTGAATATGAGATGGTGGTGATGTCAGGGAGGATCAGGTGGCGTAGGTAAAGATGTTGTGTCAGGCATCCGATGATGCTTCGAATTATAGAAAATTTCTTTTTGATGTGTATGGGTGGGCATATACGTGCATACAGAGAGCCACATGGACACATGCAAACACATGCTAATTTTTTCCATCGGACGGTAAAAGATAATGTATACATTTGTCCAATATATCGCTATTTTTAATAATAAATGGATCTGACTTTTCTAGTGATTTCTGTCGTTTAAATAAAATATGTCCAATATATAGATTTAGCCATATTCGCCTTACCAATTAGCATTGTCTCACTCAGTTTGTATCATACCTTTCTAATGATAGCCTAGCATCTTCAAAGATTTATTTGGAAATTGGAGAAACATATGAATGAAACAGTTCCAATTTGCTCATTCTGGGCCTTACTTGATCTTGTCATATTGCGTCCATTATTTTCCAGGATATGCTTATTCCAGCTCTCTTGAGCAACGGTATGGATTTTTCTCCATCTAGTTTGACGGTGTTGCCTGGAATGCCCATTCCATCTATGCTTGCTCGGTAAGGATTCATGACGTAAATGGAAGTTTTTTTATATCTTATATTGCTATCAACATACTTGTGCAACAGAATAACAAATGGGATATCTGAGGTACTCAAGGCATTGCAAGGTAGAGCCTTTACATGCGAATACAAGTATGTTGCCTATGCTATTATGTTCTTGCTTCCTTTTGCACTCTTAGTTTAGTACACATGTTTCTCTGTTTGCACCAATGATTTTAGCCCAACACAAGTAATTTTTACATGTCCAAATCTACATTAATGATGCGTTGAATTTCAAAATTAGTTCTGAACTTTCTTATCATTCCTGAACAATCATAAGAATTTTCGGTGGAGAGGAGATGAGAGTAGTGGGCATCCTTCAACAATCATGCTAGAAGTTTTTTTTTGAATCCAAAGAGGGGGAAACACGCTAAGGTGCCTGCCCTAGATTTATTAAAACTTAAAGAGGGTTTACAAGAAGAATTACTTATTCCAGGATTCTAAGAGAATCCTAGCATGAAAGACAACATTTTCACAATAAAAACACTGAGAAGAAAAGATAGATCCATTACGAGCCAACCAAATTTCCCATAGCATAGCAACATGCCTCAGGAGCTCCTCCCTGGAGTGACGTCTTGCCCTAAACAAGGAGTCCCAGTAAAGCTCCAAGCTTTGCAGGTTTAACCAGTCATCCCCGATCTTTGTCCCAACTACGAACGTTTTTGTGCATTTAAAAACAGATGCTTCACCATTTCTATGTGTGCTTCGCAAAGGAAACATCAGTTGGATACAATAGATAAGATTCTTCCATAATGATCCCTTGTCATAATTCGTCTTTTGCGCATCAACCACATAAAAACACCGATTCTATTTGGTAGCTTTATATTCCAAATAAACTGTAATCGCCAACCATGCCGTCTGTTCTTGAAGGTGGATGCCTTGAGATAGTAATGTAAACCCTCTTCACTGAGATAGTGTTATCCTTCCAAACCTAGTGATCGTGCCCAATTGACTGGCGCTTTAGCCGTCTGAGAGATTCAAGGAGTAAGAGATATTCCTTTAGACGTTGATAGAAAATTCTGTCAAGATGGAAGGCATCCAATTTCCATCCACTCGGCAGTTCGAGACCTTCGTATTACGGTTAGCAAGTAGAGCAAAAAGGTGGGGAAACTGGAGGAGTTAGGACCGTTACCTGACCAATTGTCAGTCCAAAAAGTAAAAAAGGTACCATCATAGGGCACCGGTTTGAATAGATCCTGAAAACAGGACATCAGTGAGCTGACTCCTTTTCCAAAAGGCCGAGGGCTGAGAAAGATGTTGTTGAGAGATTCTGTCCAAAGTCCCAGCATTATAAATACTCCGAATAAGGCGGCAACTTAATTCTTCATTACTACCCCATATCTTACTCATCCATTTGAGAAGGTTAGACTCATTTTTAGAGTCAAGACGGGAGGTCCCAAGGCCCCTTATTCCTTTGGAAGAGTAACTGTCTCCCAGTCAACTAGGTACAGTCCCGAACCCTCCTGACCATTCTCCATCAGAGAAAATACCGCAAAATTCGTTCCATTCCACGTCTAATGCCAACTGGTTGAATTCTAGATGACATAAAATACACAGGGATAGCCGATATAACAACTTGTATCGAGACTAAACGACCACCACTGGAAATAATAGCTGCCTTTCAACCTGCTAACCTTCTCGAACTAGAAGTTGCTTACGAAGTTTGTGACTAGGTGGTGGTTTGTAGGAAGGACCATGTCGCGAGGAGAAGGGGGTGTTGGCACTATTTCTCCCACCCCATATGGTGTGGTGAGCTCGGGGAGCAACCATCGTGGTGTGGTGTTGACTGCCTCATGAGGGATGCTTACTCTTTGGGATCAGGTCATCATGCTCTTCTATGACTCGATTCTTTGCTTTTACTGTAGGAGGCCTAAGCATTGTCGATGGGATTTTAAGGAGGCTGTCACTGGTAGGAGACTACCTAATGCAATTATCCCTTCACCAATTTATGACTGTGTCCTTTCCTTATCCATGAAGTTTCTATGGTAGAAAGCCATGAGAGCTAGTCATCCCTTGTGAACTCATTGACTGAGTTGGAGGAGGGGTTTGGGGGCTTATTTCTTTAGAATCTTGCAGGGTTGGCCTAACCACAAATTCTAGGCTTTCATGCATCATAAGTCGAGCCACCTTGCTAAGATGGAGAAGGATTCACCTCTTCACAAGATGGGATGGGGCCTTGACATTAGGGTGGGGGTTTTTGCAATGAAAAGCAAGGACAATGTCCTACTTACATATTCACACATGTGAAAGTGGGTAGGGGCATCGATGGGTGTTTTTGTTGAGGTGAAACCAGAAAAAGAAAAGGGTGTTGGTTATTCAACAATCTTCAGAAGGGGTGGATTCAAGAAGAATGACTCAATGAAAGAAGGTGGTGTAAGGTTTATTAGGCAGGAGAATGAAGTGGGCATGGCTGGTGGTTGCACTGAGGTAGATATGGTGGAGTAGTTAGGGACACACCGAATCTGTGGTGAGGAGGCGCTCCATTGAAGGTTGTCCCCTGTTTGCTGTGGCATGTCTCTAGGGGTTTAGAATTTTTCTAGATGAATCTCATCTAATGGAATGTGTGGGCCTTGAGTACGCCTGTGAAGTGGTTGGCTATCAGTACCTAACTCAGTTTATGGTTGGTTGATGCTCCTTAAATGGACTAAACTCGAAAGTGTAGATGTTCGTTTTAGAGGTTATTTGTGGTTTGCACCTCTTTGAAATCGAGATTGTTAGCCTTTTTGGGAGCTCTGGTAGAATGCTTATGAGGTGAAATGGTTACCTTTTCCAATTTGAGAAAGATATTTCATGACAAAATTCATTATATGTGGTTCTCATTGTTGGAGTATATAATAGTGGGGTGCTTGGATCTTTCCAAGATCCAACTACCCCCCACTCATGTTTAGTCTCACGTCTAACATATGTGGGACTCCGTTCTCTCTGTGGGGCTTATATAAGGAGCCCTAAATCCTTTGTACTCATTGATAGATTCAATACAGAAGATCCGACCCTTTGAGGCCTTCTCCCATGCTCTCATCCCACTCCTTGCAGAGTAGGGTTCCGCGTAAATTCTGAGCGCCCACTTTTTTGATTTTATGTTTCTTATTCTTGATTATCGATTTTGCTTCTGCATTCTTTCTATTTCAACATGGTATCAGAGCAGTCGATTACGCAGCTTGAGTTTCGAGTTTCAGTTATTATTTTATTCTTGAAGATTGTTTTGTACATCCATTCGAAGTTATAGATGTAATTAACTAGGGTTTCTGAAACCCTAATTCTACACGAGCTTCAATATTTGATGACAACAATACATCTCCAGGGTTGCTCATCTTGTTTGTCCAAGTTTCCAGGGATGCCATGGAACCCTAATTTCTTAGCAACACATCGGTCCCATCTTCCATTCTTACAGGTACCAACCAAGTTTATGATCATGTTCTCAGAGAAGAAGGAGAAAGAAAGCACCCATGCTTTGTGTCATTGACCAGGTGTGCAACCTCTGCTGAGCACAACCGCAGGAAAGCTCGATTAGAAGTAGCACTCGAAAGCCAGAGAACCCCATATTTTGGATTCTCAATGGGAAACCGTATCGCGCGTAGATTTGCGCCGCCCTCTCGTACACAACAGTGATCACCACCTGCAATGGGAAATCCATCCATCAGGACATTGAAGAGCAGCTCCCATCGACAACGGCCATTTCCGTTCGCCAAACGCTCTAGCATTGTCAGGAAAAAAAAGGAGGGCGGAGAACCCATCTCTCTCCGGACCCTTGGTAGTGCCACCATCTCTCCGCCACGACGTTGCACCCGTACATAAGAAGAAGATGCAACAACGACGGCGTTGAGCCTCCCAGCGGCTGTTGAGCGACTACGATATCCTCCTTGCGATGCCGTTGAGCTCCTCTCGAGATCGCCTTCCGAGGCAGTGGTGGCGTTATCAAGAGATGAGTTCCCTCGAAGGGAACCCTAAATTGGGATGCTTCCCTTTGTTTATTTTGTATGGCCTACTGTATCTTTAAAAAAAGAAAAAACAAAGATGAAAGTGATCGTGGTTGAAAGTTGGGCCGAAATCAATACAATTTTGGACCTAATTGGACTTCAAAAAAAGGATCGAACAACAAAAAAGTATGATAAAAGAGGAAAGCCAAGAAAAAATGAATGGCTTCAAAAAGAGAGGTTTTGAAAAAAAGAGGCGGTCATACAAATAGAAGCCGTATGCAAAAATAACCAAGAAAAAAAGGAGGAAATAGCTACAAAAAGAAGATTTGTGCCAAAAAAACTCACAAAAAACGGAAAACAAGCATGTTTTATTTTGGTTTATCCCAACTTGGCGCCTTGTTCTTTTTCTATCAAGTATGGGGGAAAGTGTGAGTTAGATATGGCATATATCCTTCTTCTCGAGATGTATCTAGTTAACTTTTACTGTCCGTCCACGATTGACAGATTGAGACTCCAGACTATTTCTGCTATCAACCATTTCAATCGAGCATCAACTATTTCGTTGGGGTGTCTTTATCCCTGACTACTGCTCAACGCTGGACTTTCTTTCTTTATAGTGACTTTACTCCATGCATGACCTGGTTGTCGAAATGACTACTACAGACACGACTGATGTTCTTTCCGGGTGACCTGATCGTCGTAGACCCGTTCTTGAGCGAGGCCTTTACTAGCAATAATTACTTCAAACGAGGTGTTTCTATCCCCATCCAAGCAGAGTATCTCATCCCCGTCTCTCTCAAATGTGTCGAGCGTAGATGTGTTGTATATTTTCTGTTATAAAATATGAAGAATGCATAAGCGATTGATAAACAGAGCAGAAACAAGAAACATCAACATGGGAACACCATGATTTTACGTGGAACCCTACTCCGTGAGGAGCGGGATGAAACCACGGGAGAAGCCCTCAAAGGGGCGTGTTTTTCTATTGCTTTTCTAAATGGATACAGGAGGTCTGGGGCTCCTTATATAGCCTCTCCAGAGTCTCCAAGTCTCACCACTGGACGATGTGGGACTAAACACTGGATGGAGTAAATGGATCTTCTCCAGGATCCATTTACCTTGCTACAACACAATAGGCGCATACAACTTATACTCCAACACTCCCCCTCAAGCTGGAGCATGCAATGCTCAACTTGGATAAACAGAAAGAAACTTAACTCAATGCTACAGGACACTACGAACATTATCAACCCAACGCGCACATTGCTGCAGTCGAAGACGTTGCTTCTCATGCCGTGCAAGTGAGGATGACGAACGGGATGGAGTGTGAGTGAACTAAAGACTCGGAACCTGACCATCGAGTCTGAAACTGCGCCCGAAGTCTCCTCGTCGGAGAATTGGGTCTCTCCCATCTGGCTCAGAGAATGGTGCACTGCTCTGGTGTACCTATGATACCACCTGAAAACCCTTGCCCTCAATGGCATAGGGAATGGTCCTCTGCTCTGGAGTCCCTATGGCTCACATGAAAACTCTGGCCTGACAACTAGAAGAATGATGGGGACCACGAACAAATGATGACAACATATGCTCATCAGAAAATGACCGCAAACTCGTGCGTGTCTGTAACTGGACTCGGAATCAATCGTCGAGTCTGAAATCGAACTGTAGAGTCTGATCATCTGGCTGGTCTGGAGACTGATATTTGAATATGGAATCTAGATCTATGCCTGTGACTCTACATATACTCCCCCTTTCTCCCATACTTGTCGGAAAACATGGACGTCGACCAAGTTGGGAGAAGACAAAGAGATACATAAATGGGGGAAAAAAATAAAACATATTCAAAGAATTTCTTGCGGCTTTTCTTCAAAAAAATTTTTAAGCCGTCACACACAATTTTTTTAAGCCGTGACAACATTTTTTCTTTTTTTTACGGCTTTCGCAAATCCCCTTTTTTTCTCAACTTGCGTACGACTTTTCATTTTGTACACGCCTTTTTTTCCTCTTTTTTTTGAAACTTGACCCAGATAGGATCCATACAAATGCCGCCAATTTTTTTTGAAATTTTGCGGTTTTTTCCATTTTTTTTACATACCGCAAGCCCCTTGTTTTTTTCATCAATCCCTTTCTCCTTAATTTTAAACCCCTCTTTTTTTTAAAAAAAACGCCCCCTCCTGGGCTTTACAACAACAGCCCCACAAAAAAAATTGTCTTTAAATGGGCCTCGAGCCCTAGGTTCCCATTATGGGGAATCCTTCTTTTCCAAAGGTCGCCGCCCCCATCGGGGTTTCCTGTTTCTCGCCGCCTAAGGGGTCCTCGATGGGATCCTGTGTTTTCTCCATGCGCCGCCAACGGGGATCGGAGTTGGGTGCTGACACATGCGCGTGTGAGAAGGATCGGGCGAAGGGGAGGCTCTGCCTACAGGAGCTTTGAGGTGCGCGCGATTGCACAAGGATGATCGACGTTGGAGTAGAGCTTCGCATGGGAACCAGAGCACCACCTAGAAGGAGGTGCGGGCCCTGGAAGAGATGTTGCGCGAGGGCACTGCGCACGCTTGGAGGTTGCGCCGCTCGGAGGGGACGTCGCCTGAGAGGATCATCGCCGCGATGGGGGTTCGCCGATCTGGCGCAGGTGGTCCTGGGTCAGTGCGTGATGGGTGCAGTCGTACGATGGGGGTCGACTGCAATCGACATGAGCCTCCGCTTGGAACCCTAGAGGGCATTGCCGGCGTAGGAAGCGACGTGGATCGCGCATAAGGCTTGTTGCGGCACCGCCAAAGCTTGGAGGTGATTCCTCCTCCGAAGCTTGAGTATTTCTTCCAACTGGAAGTCCGCCCAGTGCTTGGATGGAAGTTTGGAGACCTCGAGAATCTGAGGAGGTCATGCCTGGACCTGGATATTCGATCTTGCACCGCGTGGTGGCCTTTGCGCGCCTGGAGAGATGAGGGAGGTCACAGCGGCTGCGCGCGTGGGAGCTCTCTCTTGGATGGAGCACCGCCAGAGGAGGAAGGAAAGGAGTTGGCGCACATCCGCCTGGGATGACCTGGTGCTCGAAGCCGCAAGAACTGGATGACCTGGAGATGGGCAACGCAACCTTGCTGATGCGGCTGCTGCGCTTCAGAGATGCAGCGGCAACTGGATGGAGATGCACGAACATGGATTAGGGTTTCCTGAAGAAACCCTAGAACAAAATCCAACTTCTTGATAAAGAATCCCGAAGAAAAATAATAATAAAGAAATCGACCCGCTCTGATACCATGTTATAAAATGTGAAGAATGCGGAAGCGATTGATAAACAGAGCATAAACAAGAAACATCAACATGAGAACACCATGATTTTACGTGGAACCCTACTCCGCGAGGAGCAGGATGAAACCACGGGAGAAGCCCTCAAAGGGGCGTGTTTTTCTATTGCTTTTGTCAATGGATACAGGAGGTCTGGGGCTCCTTATATAGCCTCTACAGAGCCTCCAAGTCCCACAACTAGACGATGTGGGACTAAACACTAGATGGGGTAAATGGATCTTCTCCAGGATCCATTTACCCTGCTACAACACAATAGGCGCATACAACTTATACTCCAACATTTTCTTTTATTGCAAGCTGCATCTTTCTCAATTCCAGTTTGAGAGGGAGTGTTTGAGTATGTAATAGTGGGGTAATTAGATCTTTCCAATAGCAAATTACCACCACTAAAATTAGTCCCACATCTACTATCTCTGGGACTTCGTTCTGTATGTGGGGCTATATAAGGAGCCTCGCACCCCCAATACTCATTGAGAGATTCAATATAGAAGATCTGACCCTTTGAGTTCTTCTCCCGTGGTTTCATCTCGCTCCTCACGGAATAGGGTTCCACGTAAAATATGAGCGTCTAATTTTTATATTTTTATATTTCTTGTTCTTGATTATCGATTTTGCTTCCTCGTTCTTTTTATTTCAGCAGTGATGATAGACCATGATAATTGTTGGAGTATATGTATCATATGTAAGTTGGGTAAATGGATCCTTCTAAGATCCATTTATCACATCCATTGTTTAGTCACACATCTACTAGTGGTGGGACTTGGAGAGTCTGTGGAGGCTATATAAGAAGCCCCAAACCTCCTATATCCAGAGAGAAAGCGCAATGCATACGCCAGCCCTTTGAGGCATTCTCCCGTGGTTTCATCCCGCTCCTTAGGGAGCAGGGTTCCACCTTAAATCATGTGTTCTTCAATGTTTTATTTCTATCTCTAATATTCGCTTCTGCTTTCTTATTTTCTAACATGGTATCAGAGCGAGTTCGATTATCGAGGAAATATTCTTGAAGATTTATTTTGTTCATGTTTTCAAGATTCGATTTTAGCGTTATGTTCATGAAGATTGGTATATTTGGGATTGTTAAAGTCCATGTTCTAGGCTTCTATTGAAATCCTATTTTTTGTAACAATTGAGAAAAGTGAATGAACATCATCGCCTCTGAAGATATATTGTTGCAGCGGTTCCAGGGGTTTTAGAACCCTAAATTTTGGCAACTAGCTATTATCGTTTCCAGGCGGCGACTGCTGTGATCCCTTCTACCTTCGACGGCATCTCTAGGTAGCGGTGAGGCCTCCACTAGGATAGGGTTCATGGAAGCCTAACTCTCCAGTGATGTACTATTCTAGGCGATGTCCCGTCGCAGGCGTCACTGCTCTCCCTTGTGACTGCGAAGAAGAAGAAGGGTTCCTATGGAACCCTAGTCTCAGACGACGCCACTGCAGCCCCGCTCCAGTTGGCGGTGGTACCGAGGATACTTTTCCTATCATCATCTGAAGGAGATCACATACTTGATCGAGACAGGTGCGTACACCAAGGAGGTCTGTCGGATCGTGATGGCCGTTTGCCTCACCGTCGTCCTTCATCGCAAGCTTAAGGCTCCGGTCTCCACCTTCCTCGCCCATATTCTCTCCCGTTGGCGGCGACACTGCTGAGTGGTATAAAAGCAGGTGCTTCCCTTCTCTCATCTCCTACAACCGACGACCTTCGCCATCTCCAGCACCCTCGCGAAGCCCCTCTAGGGCTCTATACTCCAACAACGATGCCACTCCTCCACCATCTCCAGCAGAAGCCCTCATCGAGGGAGACACTCGATTGAGAAAGGGTTCCCAATTGGGGAGCCCCCTAAATAAGCCAGGGCTAATTGGTGGACCGATGTCTCGATTTTTTAAAAAAATGAAAGAGAGAAAGTGCCTAAGTGGGCCGACTTTTTTAATTTTTTTGAAAAGTCTGAAAAGAGAGAGATTTTGAAAGAAGTGTGTACAAAAAACGCTAGGTGATAAAAAAATGAGTCTACTATTAGAAAAAAGGAAATAGCCAGAAAAAATGATTCGAAAAAAAATGATGGAAAAAAAGAAGCCGAAAAAATGATGAGATCGACATTTGTGATGTTTTGTTGTCTCCCTATTTTCGTGACTTTTCCCAACTTTGGTCGACGTCATTGCTTTCCGACCAGTATGGGAGAAAGGGGGAGTATTGTGTAGAGTCACGTGTCTGTTCCAGATTCAGATGTCAGATTCCAAACTAGCCAGATTTTCAGACCTACAGTTCTGTTTCAGACTTTGCAGATTGGTTCAGAGTCCAAGTTCGAGGCACTGCATAGTTGAGTGACCCATTTTCTTCGAGTTCTCCAAAGATAGATTCCTTTTCAGATGCGCACATGTATGCGATCGTCAGTTTGTGGTCCCCATCCTTATTTTCGGTCAGAGTTTTCATGTGATCCATAGGGACTCCAAAGTAGAGATCACATTCCCTATGCCATGTAGGCTAGGGTTTCATGTTGTTTCATTGGGACTCCAGAATAGAGATCCCATTCTTTGAGCAAGTATGGGAGAGACCCGGTTCTCCAACAAGGAGACTTTTTCAAACTCCATTTTCCAACGACTGCGGACTCCGACGAGGATGTCTCCAAGGCTTTTCAGTTCGACCTATTCAGAGATGGATCGGTTGTCCACATGATGTGGTGGGCCAGAGTTCTCCAAGTAGAGACTCATTTCCAGTTGTAATGGCTCTGACAAGCTCTGTACAAAGCACATGCTCTTCGACAAGGAGATTCAATTTGACTTACACTTTAGCTCATTTGTTCCTCCTCACCTACACGGCATGAGAAGCAACATCCTCGACATCAATCGACAGTTGTGCGCGTTGAGTTGATATTGTCTGTAGCGTCTTGTATTGTGAGTTTGAGTGGCTTCTTTCTGTTTGTCCAAGCTGAGCATTGCATGCTCCAGCTTGAGGGGAGTGTTGAAGTATATGCGTCATATGTAAGATGGGTAAATGGATCCTGTGGAAGGGAAAGAAAAGAATTGTATTCCATCTAACCCTAGTGCTCTCTTATATAGGAGAAAAACTCAAAGGGTTAAATACATAAACAAGACAATAGAAATAAACAGTATGGGAAAAGTACAAAATAATATAAATATCTTAACACTCCCCCTCAAACTGGAGCACATATATTTATCATGCCCAGCTTGGAACAATAATGATGAAAAGGACCTCTAGCAAGAGCTTTAGTAAACATGTCTGCAATCTGATCTCTTGACACTACATAAGAAGTTGAGATAAGCCCCTTTTGGATCAAATCACGAGTATAGTGACAGTCCACATCAATGTGCTTTGTCCTTTCATGAAATGCTGGATTTATAGCTATCAATAAGGTTGTCTGATTGTCATACTTGAGATGCATATGAAGAGACACTTCAATCTTTAAATTGGTCAAGACAGATTTGACCCACATCATCTCCGTACTACCTTGAGCCATTGCCCTGTATTCTGATTCCGCACTAGATCAAGCAACAACAGCTTGTTTCTTACTCTTCCATGAGACCAGTGAGCTGCCAACAAACACAATGAAGCCTGAAGTAGACTTCCTGTCCTTAGGACACCCAGCATAATCTGCATCTGCACACCCTGTAACTGAGAGAGACGTATCTCTAATAAACAGAAGACCTGCACATGGTGATGACTTCAGATATCTCAAGATCATTAACATTACATCCATGTGCGCCTTCCTGGGTTGTTCCATGAATTGATTTACTTTGCTCACAATGAAAGATATATTGAGCCTGGTAATAGTTATATATAATAATTTCCCTACCAGCTCTCTGTATCGTCTCTTGTCCACCTCCTCAGATTCATTATCATGGAGCTTCGCATTAGGATCCATCAGGGTAGTAGCTGGTCTACATCCTGTCATGCCCGTCTGACTCTGAGATAAAAGTCAGTAACATACTTCCTTTGTGTCATAATCATACCCTGCTGATTTCGTGCAAACTCCAGGCCAAAGAAGTAACGAAGCGTGCCAAGGTCCTTGGTAACAAACTGTTGTCCAAGGAAATCCTTAGCGGCTTGAATGCCTTGTTCATCGTTGCCAGTGATAACAATGTCATCAACATAAACTAGAATGACTACAATACATCGTTTCTCTTTACAAAGAGAGTTTGATCTGCAGTAGATCTGACAAACCCCTTATGTTCAATCAATTCTGAGAGCTTCTGAAATCAAGCCCTCAGACTCTGCTTAAGGTCATATATAGCCTTATGAAGACGGCACACTATACTGGACTCCCTCTCAGCAGCAAACCCAGGTGGTTGCTGTATGCAAACCTCTTTCTGAAGATCACCATACAATAAAGCATTCTTGACATCTAATTGGAAAAGCGACCAATCACGTACCACAACAACAACAATAAGTATCCATAAGGTAGAATGACGTGCGCCAGGAGAAAAGGTGTCCTGATAATCCACTCCAAAGGTCTGGGTGAACCCACGAGCAACCAACATGGCCTTGTATCTGTCTACGGTACCATCTGGCCGATGCTTCACAGTAAATACCCACTTGCTCCAAACAACAGACACACCTCGTGGAGCATGGACTACCATCGACGTACTTCGTGTGAACCCCCTCGGATCCGGGTGCCCGTTTACGCCACATTCGCAATATAATATTCACTATTATCACATTAAGTACATGAAGATCAGTGAATTTTTTTTACGCGCTGCTTTACTTTTGCGTATGACATTCAGCAAGTGCCACCGACATTTCTTTTTCATTAATTCTCATAGGTATACAACATGTACTTGGAGTCTGACAATACATACAGTAATCCCAATTTTTTTTAAGCAGAAGAGAAGGGAGCATAATACATCATGATTTGAACAAAAAACTGAAACAACTAAAACTTACTTCGAAGTGTATTTGTTATTCTGACTATGAACTGCATGTATATACATATCATCTCGCATCTCTCTTGACTTGTATTATACTTCTTTATGACTTTCCTTCCTATTCTTCCCATGGGGCTGACCATGAGTGTCCCTGAATTATTTCTACATAACTTAGTTTCCATACTTACAACTCGGGCCTCCGTGTAGTATCTGCAGAATCAAGCAACTCTAACTACAATTAAAAGAATATCGAAGAAACCTAAGAATGCAAGAGAATAATATGGAATGGTTTGATTTATCTAGATAAATTTTTAGAATATTACATCACGTCATATTCGTGAAAATGGATATAGATCCAACACTTAGCTTTCATGGTGTTATTTTACAAACTGCAACTAGATGCCATCTATAAGTATTTTAACGAAGAAAAAGAATGACAATTATATACGATAACAATACCATTTAGGAATCCTCTACTGCATCGATATCCATAGATGGACTAATGATTTACTCAATGGGTACCCAAACCTACTCAATTCAAAGTCGCAAACCCTCCAATATATATAATCCGATTAACCCAATAAAGTTGGTAGTCGATGCTAAACAATTTAAATCGATCAATTGATCGTGAATCAAAAGCTGTTCGGGTTTGTTAGGATCCGGATGTTACACCTCGTGACTGTAAAGCTGCCATCTCCTCCTCCATAGCCAGACGTCACTGACTGCTTTGCAGTGCCTCCTGATATGATCATGGTATCACTCCAGCTGACAACCCCATAACAAAGTACTGAAAATCCTTGGAAAGATGCTCCAAAGAAACATGAGAACTAATAGGATGCATTGTGCATGCACGTTTCTGCCGCCGAAGGGCAATAGGCATATCCAGATCATCAACATGAGTAGTAAAGATAGTATCTGCACCCTGTACCTCAGTCTGTACATGCAAATCACACGTGCAATCAGAAGAACTCAAATGTGCCTTAAATTTCGTCGGAATTCGGCCGAATTTCGGTTTCGGTAGGTGACCGAAATTCGGTCGAAATGGCTATATCGGTCGAAATTTTGGGGGGTCTAGTTCAAAAATCCACCGAAATGACTGAAATTTCGGTCGAATTTCGAACGAAATTCGGCCGAAATTTCGTTTCGGTCCCTCACCGAAACGAAACCGAAATCTGACTTTTAAGGCCTTGGTACATACCTTAGGCATTCTGGATGATGGAGGAGGCGCATGAGCATGGGGACTTCGCTGGTAGACCTGAGGAAAGAAAATAGAAGATGGTGGTGGAGGCGATGGTGGCGGCGACGACGACGACATCAGTGGTGGTGATGGAGTAGAACATGGTAATGACGGAGGAGGAGGAATATAGATCTCTTTTCCATCCTCTGAAGGAATAAGCGTGTCACATGTGGGAAAGAAATACATAATGGATTCAAAGAAGGTGACATCGACATTGACATAGTACCTACGTCGAACAGGGTCAAAACAACTATACTCTTTTTGGGTTTTGGAATACACAACAAACACACATTTGACAGCTATGGGAGAGAGCTTGTCAAGACCAGGAGAGAGTTGATAAACAAACGCTACAGAACCAAAAACACGAGGAGTAAGCGAGAAGAGATCCATCTCGGGAAACACAATTAAGAACGGGATCTTCTCCCTCAACACCGAAGAAGGCATACGATTTACCATATAAAAAGCAGTTAGAATCGCATCTCCCCAATAGAACCGAGGAGCGCGACTCTGAATCAAAAGGGTTATGATAACATCCATAAGATGACAGTGTTTCCTTTCGGCCACCCCATTCTGTTGGGTAGTATATGCACATGATGTCTGATGCACAATACTATGAGACCTGAGAAATTGAGAAAGATGAGAACTGCAAAATTCTAGTGCATTATCAGAACGTATGAACTTGACTTTTGCAGAGAAAATGTTCTTTATTTCATTAATAAAAGATTGAATAATAGGACCAGCATCAGACTTGTTCTTAAGAAGAAAAACCCAAGACAATCGAGAAAACTCATCGACCGCAACAAGATAAAATATGTGTCCCTGATGATCTGGGACACGACTAGGACTCCAAATATCAAAATGGAGCAAATCAAACAGACTATGACTACTTGGACCCTGACGACTCTGGAAAGTGGAGCGATGATGCTTCCCAAGCTGGCAAGCCTCGCATTAAAAAGTGGAGCGAGGAGAAATCTGTGGAAGAACATGACTCAGCTTTTGCAGAGGAAGATGACCAAAACGCAGATGCCACATATATGGAGAAACAAATCCAGTGCAGAGAGAAGAAGAAGCGCCAACATACAGGGACTGCATTAGTTTGTAAAGGCCCTCTTACTCACGACCAGTTCCAATCACTCTGCCCGTGAGTATGTCCTGAAACACTAGAGCAGGAGGTTCAAATATGGCACGAAAATGTAAATCTCTAGTGATTTTACTAATTGATAATAGATTCATGTCATAGAAAAATCAGGAGCATAGAGAACATTCTGAAGCCTCAATGTAGAAGTCAACTGCACCTCCCCCTAACCAGTGATGGGGGAATGTGTTTCATCTGCTATCACAACTGATCGTCTAGGATGGGTAGGACGAAAAATACTAAATTGATCTCTGTCACCACATAGATGATGGGATGCACCGGAATCTATGATCCATTCCGATGAGTCGGCCCTGTAACAACTAGTACAAGCTTATTCTATATCTGATGTAGATGTAGATGCTGAGGCAGCAACCTCTGAGGATCCTGAAGGAGAGCTAGTGGATCCAGACGTGCCAGGCATAATCTCTCTCATTTGTGCTACAAGCTCATCAAACCTCTGATCAAATGCAGGTGATGGACTCCCAGTCTATTGTGTCTGCTCTACAACTCTGGTTGACTCACAAAGCCCATGCTTAGAATAACATGATTCCTCAGAGTGGCCAAGTCCTGTGGCAGTAGGTGCACGGTTGACGAGGACGACGATGCAGGGCACAAGCGACGAGGCGGGGCACTGACGGCGGTGTGGGCCGATGCAGGTGAAACCCTTGGTGATGCTTAAAGCCCTCAGCGACGGCGAGGGTTAATCCTGTGGTGTTGGGGAGGGGGCTAGGCGGTTAGGTTGTTGTGGGGGATCGGATCTTAGGACACATGTTTCGATATAGGACCGTCGCTCTGATACCATGTGGAAGGGAAAGAAAAGATATGTATTCCATCTAACCCTAGAGCTATCTTATGTAGGAGAAAAGCTCAAAGGGTAAATTACATAAACGGGATAATAGAAATAAACAATATGTGAAAAGGACAAAATAACATAAATATCTTAACAGATCCTTTTAAGATCCATTTACCACATCCATTCTTTAGTCCAACATCTACCAGTGGTGAGACTTGGAGAGTTTCTGGAGGCTATATAGGAACTCCAGACCTCCTGTATCCAGAGAGGAAGTGCAATGCATACATCAACCCTTTGAGGCATTCTCCCGTGGTTACATCCCGCTCTTCGAGGAGTAGGGTTCTACGTTAAATTCTACATTCTTCAATGTTTTGTTTCTATCTTTGATATTCACTTCCGCATTCTTATTTTCTAAAAATAATGATTACCATTGTCGAAGGACATACAAACGAGCATGGCCTTAAATATTGGCAACATGTCGACGAGATGTCGGTATGATCGAGTTGACGATATCAATAGGGGACTTATATATTTTCCAAGGTATTAGTGACATATCGATGATATGTCATCGATATCACTGAAATATAAATGATATGCAGAATGAAGAAAATTCCTCTTGTGTTTTTAATATATTTTGCCTGAAATGGGCAATACTAATCACATGTTCCCCCATTTCGCACAATGAGCATTTGCAAAGGTAATAATATGAATGAATCGATATTGGCCACCCGTGAGCACATGATATTTGACGACATGAATGTCATTGATATTTTTAGGCTAATATCCCCGGATTATCATCCTCGAAGATGTTGGTAACCAACAATATGTGTAGTATATGATGAAATGCAAAGCCATGTATCACCGTATGCTATAGGAAAATTACGTAAAATATAGAGGCTCTATCAAAAGAAGATACATTAGACAACAAATGTGGTAGATGGATCCAACTAGACACTTATAGTTCTGATGAGTGTCGTATTCATATTCCGTGTTAAGTATTGCATCTTATACATTATGAATTATGAGTTTTATTTGTTATTTCGACTGATTTATGTATTTTTCATGACAACTTCTAATTGCATGCTTACATGAACTACATATCAGCATGTGCATTGATTATTACGTTGAAACTATTAGAAAACTTTTAGTAGAGCTATATTTTGATGTATAAGTGTGTATTTTTTTCTTTATATCTAATTAATTAGTGACCTTAATTTTAGTAAAAATTATTTTTATTTCCATTTCAACAATTTATGGTGACATTGATATGCTCCTTTCCGAAGTTAGCTAAATAACACCAATAATGACATTTAAGACCATGCAAATGAGACATAGAGAGAGCTTCTTTGGAATGAGCTATACCATTCCCAAACTAGATTCTTTTTTTATTCGGATTATTGGGCGTGATTTCAGTTTCATTCTGATAAGCGTAGGAAGGTGAGGGGGTTGCCGATTTTAGGGATTATGCATTGTTGCTTGGCGATCTTCAACAGGAAGTCTTGAGTGGCTCGGATTATATATACACTTGGAAAAACTTGAGCTCTTGTCCCTTATTGATTTTTTCTTCTATTTGTGGAGATGCTACACCTTTTTTAGTTGTCTTATATCAGATCACAACTTAGATCTCACTTATCATATGTTGTTATTATGAAATACTATGGAGAACACTTGTCTATCATTGTTTTTAAATTCGAGAGATCTTGGTTGATGGAGGGGTTCATATCCCCTTGTGATGAACTTCTAGAGGGGGTTTCAGTTCGAGGGGCCAACAACCAAGCATATGGCAATGAAACTAGCAATCTTGAGAAAGATGTTGATTAACTACAATAAGAATCTTCAGGCTTATCAGAGACAGAGACGGAAGCTTGCACGTGAATACATTACAAGGCTTGATAGAATGGAAGATGATAGATCTTTGAGTATCGAAAGATTGGAAGAATGTCTGAACTATCAGAACACCATCTTAGATGAGGTAAACATTCGAGGTGGAGTAGAGGCAGAGATCAAGGCAAAACTGGCTAAGGTATGAATACGAAATTTATTCATATCATAGCTAGTGGTTAATGAAGATGGACGCCATGCTTGCCATAAATATTGGTGTGACGTGTATTTAGGGTGTGAGATAGAGGTTGGCTTGGTTAGGATATGGTGGATCATTTTTTATCTCTTAACATAGATATAATGGTAGTGGATGGAGATGGTTGGAATTGAGTACGATTAGGCACTCCCATGCTTTGTTGTTAAAGGTACTTGAGGCATTCACCCAGGTGATAAGGCAAGCCAAGGTGAAGCCTTGGTGCCTTGCCTTGCTTCAGGCGAGACGTTTTGCCTCATGCACCACCTAGGTGATGCAACGTGGAACAGAAATATAGGGTCACATATTTAGTTAATGTTATCCGTTAATTTTATTTACGTTTATTTGAGTTGTCGCAATTTTAATTAAATAAACGAGATCGCCTGAGATCTCAATTAATTAGTTAGAGATTTGAATTTCAAATTAGTCGGTTAGTCGGTTAGAGTCAAATTAGGATAATTAGTTAGAAATTGAATTAGTTGCTATTATTGTAACCTCATCCCTCCTATATAAAGGGATGAAGGCCTATTGTTTTAGAGAGTTCAGTGATTTATAAAATTTGAGATTTTATCTCTCCTCTTCCTTCTCCTTCTCTCTTCCCTCACGTGATCTTCACGTTTCTCCTCTCCATCCCCTCCTGTTCCCGACGAGCTTCTCCTCTCAACCCCTCCGTTTTCTTCTCCACCTAAAATTCCATCGCTCAAATTTATCTCCTCGCCGCGCCAAAAATCTAATTTGCATCACTAGGAGAGCACATGGCCTGCAGTGCCATGTATCAAGGTGAGTGCCTGAAGTAAAACTGACTCTTTTTGTCCATATCCTTACATTATTATTCATTTTTAAAATTTTAAGTTGGGTAAATATTATTATTACATGCATCAATTATACATACACTTATAATATACACATATACATATCGGTTTTAATTTTAAGTTCTACATATACACATGCGCGTGTACATTAATTATAAGTGTTATAATAAAAAATATAATATATACATATAAACCAAGGCCTCAAATTTCAATTTCAGCCATCATTTCGTTGACCAATCGAAACGAAATTTCGACCTAATTTCAGTCAGTTTTTGAATTGGGGCCCCTAAATTTCGGTTGATATATGTCTCTTCGGTCGAATTTTGGTCACCTACCGAAACCGAAATTCGATCGAATTTCTTTGAATTTTACACAATCATAAACTCAGAAACATACATTTATGCATGCATATCCATACATATGCATATATATATATATGTGTGTGTGTGTGTGTGTGTGTGTGTGTGTGTGCGCGCGTGCGTGTATACATATATGGCTCTACATACACACATACATGTACATTAACATATACGTGTTCATCCCAAGTAGTAGAATCATAAGCGTAATATATACATCTAAACGCATATATGTACACATACACATATATAATTAATCATATGCTTGTATATGCATATCCATACATACACATATACTACACACATGTGCACATATTTACATGCATTGCGTATGTATACATGCAATAGACGTGCTCATGTATAAATATTTACACATATACACATGCATTAGTCCATAATTCTATATCTACACATACATACATGTTTACATTTACATACAACAACAACAATGCCTTTTCCCATAATTAAGTAGGGTCGGCTACATGGATTGTTCGCCTCCATTCAGATCTATCTTGGGCCAATCCCGGGCTTATGTCCACAAAATTAAGATCCCTTCGTATGGTCTCTTTCCAACACTTCTTAGGACGTCCTCGCCCTCTCTTAGCCGGCTCAACATCCCAAAACTCGCATCTCCTAACTGGTGCATCGGCTGATCTTCTTTGCAAAAGTCCAAACCATCTTAAGTGGTTTTCTTACATCTTATCCTCGATCGGAGCTACACCAACTTTCCTTCTGATTGCATCATTCTGAATCCGATCTTTACGTGTGTGTTCACACATACACCTTAGCATTTTCATTTCTGCTACATTCATTCTCTGCACATGTCTATGGTTCACATGCCAACATTCAGATCCATAAAGCATAGCAGGTCTCACGGATGCTTTGTAAAACTTTTCTTTAATCTTTAAAGGAATTTTCTTATCACAGAGAACAGTAGAGGCTCCTCTCCACTTTAACCGGCCTGCATTTATTTTATTAGTAACATCTCCATCAATTTTCCCACCATGTTGCAGAATAGATCCCAGATATCTAAAAGAATCTTTCTTGTGAATGTTATCATCACCAATCTCCACCTCGATTCCTTCACCATTGCTTCCATCAAAGGTACACTCCATATATTTCGTCTTAGCCCTACTTATACGAAATCCTTTAGTCTCCAACTCATGTCTCCAGACCTCAAACTTCTCATAAACTCCACCTCTAGTCTCGTCAATTAACACAATATCATCGGAAAATAACATACACCATGGTAACTCATCCTGAATGTGACTGGACAACCTGTCCATAATCAAAGTAAAAAGAAATGGACTCAAAGCAGAACCTTGATGTAAACCAATGTTGATGTCAAAATAGCCAGTCTTCCCAGACGGGGTCCTTACACAAGATAAAGCCCTATCATACATGTCCTTTATGAGGTTAATGTATACGACAGGTACTTGTCTCTTGTCCAACACTCTCCACAATATCTCTCGTGGGACAGGATCATAAGCCTTCTCCAAATCAATAAAGATCATGTGGAGATTCTTCCTTTTAGTTTTATAAATCTCCATTGTTCTCTGCAAATGGATGGCTTCAGTCGTTGAGCGACCTGACATGAATCCGAATTGGTTTTCTTTTATATTAGAAATTTGCCTCAACCTTCTTTCGATCATACGTTCCCAAATTTTCATAGCGTGACATATCAGCTTGATACCTCTATAATTTGAACAATTTTAAATGTCTCCTTTATTCTTATAAAGAGGCGCCACGATACTCCTCCTCCAATCTTCAGGCATTTTCTTGCTTCGCCAAATAACATTGAATAGATTCGTAAGCCAAGTCAAACCACACTCACCTAAAACTCTCCAAACTTCTACAGGGATGTCATCCGGTCCTACACCTTTTTCAGGTCTCATAACCTTTAGAGCATCCTCTACTTCCTTTCTTTGTATCCGTATATAGCATGCACGATTCAAGTAACTTTCACTACAAGCTAGATCACCCAAAGTGATATCTCTATTTCCATCCCCAATGAAAAGTTTATGGATGTACTGCTCCCATGTAGTCTTTATATCCTTCTGAGTAACAAGCACATGTTTACATTTACATGTGCATATTATTTTTAAGTACTCTATTTTCATGCATAATATATACTTATTCACGTGCACATACACATATATGTATACATATATGTATATATACATATACATAAACATATACACATAGGGCAGTTTGTTCCATCCATAGAGGGTGTCATGCAGAAAAATATGGCGAAGCCTTCTCCCACTATAAGAGGGGTGTCATGCAGGCAAGCTCTTTTATGACACCAATGAGTTTGTAGAGGGGGATCTACAATAATTTATTTAAGATGACATCATTGAATAGGTTAATTATTGGTGACATGTGTTCTTTCATGTTGAAATAAAAAAGAAAGTTGGTGTAGCTCTTGGACATGCGAGCCCACGGTGAGCCATTATGTAATAAATGTTATTGCAAATATCATTCCCTGATCTGAAATGAAGAATAAATAATTTGCATAATAGGTCCCTTAGTACAATTAGGGTTATGTACCATGGCCATCTTGATGATCATACAGCTGTTGATTCAACTGTTGAATCATAGAGGCTGGTGCTTGGATGAATATCTAAAGAGTTAGATTGGGGACTCATCAAGTACCATCAAATGATTGTTAAGAGATGATCTCCAGCCTGAGTAGGAGATGGCAATCCTTATATCTGAAGGCTGATATCTGACCGACCTCTTGATGCAGGTGCTCTGCATAGGAATAGAGATTCGGAGGTGTCACATTAATTAGGTCAAAGAGTTGACTTAATGAGATCGAGATAACCAAAGTCCTATATCGTATGCTGTCACGATACTGGCATGCATCCTCTGACCGGAGACAGATGTGTTACTATATGTTTGAGTATGTACATTTGGCAAACCAATAGGTTGATGACCTAACCACGATCTATACACCGACACGCTGGTGTGCATATAAGGGCATATGAGTAATACGATCTCTCAAAGGGATCATACAGGTTCAATGACTGAACCGGAAGACATGAGCTCACTCATGAGATATTGGGAAGAATCAAATTCCGTGCACACGGTCGTCTCGCTTTGGAAGCTTGACTGAATTTGTAGGTTTGATATATACTTTTGGAAAGTATATGATCAAGACCTAGGTATGATATATGCTTTTGGAAAGTTTATGATCGATACCGACTCCCAATGATCGAGTGAGAAACTTACTGATAAAACAATGAAGTAGACAGTATAAAGTTGATCCAATACTTCGGGTTTATACTGAGTCTTCCAGTATGCAGGATGTACAGGTATTGGGAATACCTGAGGGTGATGTACATGTATTGGGAATACCTGAGGGTGATGTGATAATAAACGATTGTATAACCATGACGCTTCCATTCTTAGGGAGTGATGGAACGGGTCTGGATTTTAGTGACTCCTCTCAGTAGAGAAGTTATATGATATTAGTCCAAATGTTGGACATTGATCTGAATATGATTCAGATGCAATGAGAAGATTAGATTTGCAGTCTTGATTTAATCAAGCATCTATGGGAGGCCCACGCTCTGGATTTGAGATATGATCTCAATATCCAAGTCACTATACGTGGAACAATACAATCGCCCTGTCCTTATATCCAAGTATTCGCGGAAAACATTATCATTGAAAGGGTTCAGGATAATTTCATTGTTGATATTATGTATCCGAGCATTGAGAAAATAGATAATTAAATGTGATTTAATTATCATGAATAATATGAATTTGATTCATATTATAATGAGAGTTATCGAAGATAATTGAATGTGATTTAATTATTAAAGATGAAAATAATGTGAATGTGATTCATATTATTTAGGCACATGAGAATAAGAGATCCAAGATGATTAAATGTGATTTAATTATCATGGACATGAATAATGTGGATAGCAATATCCATATTAGTCATATATATTATAAATATGATTTATAATATATAAGAGAGAGCTATTTGTAATTTACATTTGTTAATTAAATGTTGATGCGAATTGGATTCACATTGGACAATTAATTGAAAATGTAATTCACATTTTATTTTGGGTTGTGAATGTGATTCACTAATTTCCATTGGCATGATTGCAATGTTCACAAAATAATTATGGATTATTTGTGTGAATAATTTACAACAATAGTTGTTGTAAATAATGGAGATTTTCATAAGATATGAGATCTCATGAATAAGGAAGAGGAGTGCCTCCTTCCTATTAAGGAGGATGGACGGCCTCCTTGAATTGGATTCAAGGAGTGCCGCTACCCCCTTTATGGAAGGGAGACATGCCTCCTTCTAAATCTCCTACATTGATTTGATTTAAATTAATTTATATATTGATGATTTATTCAATATATATTAATTTAATTAAATTAATTGTTGTGTTTTTAGCAACAAATCATGACCATTGAAAGAAATACGAATCAATGTGAACCATTGGATTTGTGTTGTCACATGGATTGAGATCCATGGATCCCAAAATGTTATAAAAGGAGAGGCACAGCGTTGCTCTTCTTTACACAACAAGTGAGACAACAACTCTCTCTCTCTTTCTCTCTACACGTCTACTCTCTCTTCCTCTCTCATGGTCATCCACCATGGATGCCCTGGAGAGAGTCTCCATCGTCGCAACGTCATCATTATGCTGCACGATCGTTTGCTCGTGGATCTCCGTCTCCTTTGGTACGCCTCGCTCGTGAAAAAGACGATGGATCTTGTGTGTCGAGATCAGGAGATCACCACTTGGATCATCAACATGGATTGCGAGAAGCACACGGTTCATCCCCGTGCTCGCAAGCGTCTCCTCCATCAGATTGGACTTGAGACAGGAGGTCTCTTCGTTTAGAGACTCGATCGCAACCACGCTTCAAGAGCTAATCCTATTACTTGTTTGTGGTTTAGACGAAACGATACGAGAAGTGTTCTTGGATCATGTGGTTTCGTCGCATAAAAAAATTTTTATTTCCGCTGCATTGAACGACTAGTCCGACTAGTCGTTCTTCGTCGTATTCGATACGATGCTCACGCTTCCGTGATGCGCTTGAGGATCTAACCATATCCTTCAAGTGGTATCAGAGCCTTTGGTCGCTGTTTTTGGATACGATCCATTAACCGAGGACGACTTGGGTTCATTAGGGTTTGCGAAAGTTTTCTGGCATTTCATTTTCGTATCTCTGTTTTGAGATTATTTTCGGCACTGTTTAAATTGTTTAAACACGAAAATAATGATTGGATTTTGTTCCCCATTAAATAAGGAAACCGTAGGATCTGAGTTTACGTGATTTCGATTCCGTTTGCTCAAGTTATGCTCATTTTAGTGAACATGTATCCACAGTTTCGGGGACTGCGAATCTCAACGTAATTAAAGAATTAATTGTGGATTTGATACGCCTTGAAATGTGGGCAAATCACTTAGGTTCTGTTGTAAATCAAATTAGCAAACTTTAGGAACTTACTTTGCTTAATTTGGATTTAAATTGATTGAGATATGGTATTTTTAGTAAGTGAGGGTCACTGCTGGAAATACTTTCCTAATCAAGAACCTAGTGATTATCATTTAATCAGTTGGTAAAATTAAATTGTTTAATTTCCTGAAATAATTGTGCATAAATATTTGTAAAATATTTAATGATAATTATTTCCTTAAATGACACTGCCTTAACCAATATTTGATTATATGTGATCTAGATCACTAATTGGTTACATGATCTATATGATCTACATTTAACAAACATGTTGCTTGAATAGGATTTGAGATTTCTTTAGCAAATCTCATTATAATGTTAATCAAAATTGTTTTGATTATTATTATATGATATAATTTCGGTTGAAGAACCGATGATCATCTCAAGTACAAAATGATTTATTTTGCATTATCCTTTTCCCGAGGTGGATATGGTGTCTAGTCGGAGAGCATTGGGATAGCGGGTTGCAACGTATGTGGTCCGTCCCACTCTTGTCGGTACTGGCCATGACAGCGGGTAGGGTTAGTTTAATGCTTAAGAAATCATGATGTATTTCTAATTATTAAAATTTGCAATAATACGTATTTGAGATAATACCATAATTTCAAGTAACAATTAAAATGTTTGTTGGATATTAATTGGATCATTAATTTAATATGATTAGATTAATTGGAATCCAATTAAAATTAAGACAATCTATTATAAATAGAGTTGTTATTTCCCTTAGAAGAATTGATCAAAATGAATATGATTCATAATGATTAATTAGAATTTGAATATGATATGGAGGATCACATAAGTGACATCCATGGTCTCCCGTCAAGGCGTAGGGTTCCGTCGCTAGGGATTGTATGCAGGAGACGCCTGTCCGAAGTGACGGCTCCTGTATGCAAGCGCATCTGTATCGGGCTCTTCGCTTCTCGAAAGAGTAAGGACGTATGCGTAGTGACCCCAATATCGGGTCCTCATATTATTGGGGCAATATTGGATTGCATAGCGAGTTGTATTCCTGTTGACGGTTGGTTCAATTAATGACGGGTCAACATCGCCTTAGGGGTGGTGGGCCCGGGTGTTAAAGACCGAATTGGGAGATGCAAGTTGGACTTGCAAGGCAAAATGTGTTGCCGCTTCTTTTTATCTGAATTGTTGGTTCTCATATTATTGGGATGCAACAAAGATAAGGAAGGAGATCCCAGATCTTGCTTGAGATATAATGGTAAGTATATCTGTTACATTGAAAGTGATTAAGGGAATGAACTTTTAGTGTTGACAAGGCAAGACAACTTTGATATAAAAATTCCTAGATCAAAGTAAAATATATATATATATATATATATATGCACTTATGCAAATTTCTTATTTCAGATAATCCTTCATTAAACCCACTCAATGTTATACTCAATAATAACCAGTAAAATATCATGGATTGGACTCATGATCCTGATATTGTACTTGCAGTTGGACACATAATGTATGTGGTTACAACGTGCAAGTTTCCTTGTAATAATGAGGAATGACAATTAAATCCATAATAGGACTACAACCCTAGGGTTTGTATATCTCTGTAGTCTTGATCTCTCATCGGATGTACTTTGGAAGTGACATGTCGATGATGATCGCAATTGTCAAATAATCCTTATAAAATCTAAGAAGATATTCTGGCATATATATGTGCTCTCAACATTTAATCATGAATGACATGGTTCTCTCCATCATGCAGAATGGTGGCTCTATAAAAGATGATGTATCCAAAATGTTTGAATACCTACCTGAACCAATATTTCAAGAGTTTAGATGGATGTAGATACGATGAGTGTCATCATTCTACTGTCTATACTCTAGTCATTCATGAAGCTTCATAATATTCATATTGTATGAATTTAGTGAAGCATATATAAATGTTGAAATGCTCTTACATTGAATTCTTTTGAATTTAACGTAAGAGATCGTTAGTCTTAAGCAACGGTTGTTTATAGATGAAGGGAACGCAGCGGAAGCATGGGTCAGACCCGAGTAAGAAGGAAAGTCAAAGAGTTGACCTACTTCTGTGACTTCCATATGGCATCCAAATAGTTGGATGAATGCCAATACTGCAATGAGTCGATGTACTATCTAGGATCCTTAGTGAAGAACTCAGATAGAGAATCAGAATAGTCTACATATAATCATTGACTTTGACTTACTTATTTGATAAGATAAAGTCTAATAATTGTATCTCAATCTTCTAACAACACTTGCAATAGGTTGCATATGTTTTAGAAGACTGGAAAAATTTGATCTTAAGGTTTATAGTTATCCACATGGATATTGATGCAATTGTTGCAACTATCTCTGTTGGATTGATAGACTTGTTAATTTTAGAGGGAGAGCCCTTAGTCTTAGAGAATGTCTCTATGACCTAGATATAAGAATACACTCATTGTTTGTTTCTAAATGTTGGAAATAAACATGAATTCTGAGAGAAAACTATCATAAAGAGTTATGATGGATATATTTCAGATAGTAATCTAACATCTAGTGGACTCCACAAAATTAGAAAATTAATGAATGGTTCATTAAGATTTCTAATACTGAAAATTAAAACCTTTATAAGATCAATTGGAGGATGATGATCATTTGACAATGACCTGGCATCAAGTTTTGGACATATGTCTGTTGATGAGATCAATGGACTAGTGAGAGATGGAACTTTAGATTGTCTAAAGGTTCAAGTCTTACATACTTGTGAATATTGTATTCAAAAGTAAAAATGTCCAATACACCCTTCCTTGAGAAAGGTGTAAGATGTCAAGGTATTCAGGATCTCATAAATATTGATGTATGTGGATCATCTATATCATAGCAAACATTATGGATATGTGATATCTGTTGATGATTATGTATGATATGAGATTTCTTCTCTTCACCTAAGAAACCTTTGAAATGTTCAAAGATTTCATTATTTTTGGTTTGGAACCAAAGTTTGAAGGAAGATAAAATGAATTTGATCTAATCTAGGTAGCAAGTACCTGCTAGATAAATTCAAAGAATACCTTATGGAGATATAAATATCATATCTATCTCAATCCTCCTAATACACCTTGACTCAATAGAGTTATAGGGAGATACAATTGGATCATGTGTGACATGATTTGATCAATGATGAATTTTAGCATAATTTCCTCTTAGTTTCCAGGTATATATGTAGTAGAGACTACATTAAATATCCTTAATGAGATTCCATGCAAATAAGCTGGAATTGATCACTAGAGAGTGCAGCTTCATTAGGAGAATAAAGGATGGTATTGGATACCTACTTTATGACCTTGAGATTCTTAAAATATCTCTTCTCTGAGAATGTGATTCCTAGAGGTTGAGACTCTTGAGAATCAAGATGAAAATGAAGTATAGGAACTCATTTAATCTTGAGAAGATAATGAGGCTCTTGAAATTGGAAACTAAAAGGATAATTAAAGATGAAACACTAATACCTCTTTAAATGAATTTGAGGATGGATTCCATGTATTAGAAAAATCTGACAATGATCGAACTTCATTTGATGAAGCTTCTGAATATCATGACATGGAAAGATGGATTTTAGCAATGAAAGTCTAAAGTAGATTTCATATACAAGTGTTGTATATGGACCCTCGAGGATCCACCTATATGGGTAAGATCCATAAAGGTGTAAATGGATCTTCAAGAGATGTAGGTCAAGATTGCATTCCTCTATGAATACCTCTCTGAGGATATTTACATGAAGTAGCCCCAAGGCTTCATGGTTGAGGAAAGCAATGTGTGCAAGCTAAAGAAATCCATCTATGGACTCATATAAGCTTCTTATTGCTGGAACATAAGATTTGATGAAATTATAAATGTTATGATTTCAGATAGAATCTTGATGGACCATATGAAGCTTAGTGGGAGTGCCTTTGTGTTCATCATGCTAAATGTAGAAAATATCCTAATCATTTGGAATGATATAAGGATAATAATAAGTGTTTTATAGAATAGCTTTTCCATACCTTGAAATATGATTTCAAAGATACCTCTTAGATCTAATTTCTGAAGTTGTTCAGAAGCAAAGAGAAGAGGATATTGGGACTGTCACATTTGTAGTACACCTTGGACATATTCTATTCTTAGAAATTCCAAGAAAGGCTTCCATCCCTTAAAATATGGTACTGACCTATCTAAAGGGATAACACCTCAAAGAGTTGAGGAAGTGATTGCTAGAACTGCTTGCACTTGTGCATCAGTTACAAGAAGCTGAGTGAATGCTAGTTGTGTACAAAAGCCAGATATCTGCCATGCAGTGGGAGTAGTAAAGTGTTGCTAACCCTACTATGGAGAGAAAACACTTGATTGCAATAATAACAAAATCTTCATAGATGACAAGATTTTGATATAGTGATCTCAAAAGGTCTTATCTTCAAAAGTTTAAGACTTTATAGATAGTGATCTAAAAGGTCTTAACTGTAGATTCCTTAGGAGATAGAGATCTCCAGGAATAAGGGTATTCTGATAAGGATTATGAAAATGCTGGTTATGATAATTATTAAGCTGTAGTGTCAAGGACACTGTAACTAACAAGATTGAGTATTAGTTGCATACGATGCAACATTCGCATTAGATGCGAGCACTGTTACTGGGGATATGCAAGTGTCGTAAAAGGACTTGGCGTAGTCTCGCGGGAACAGAGTGACAGATTAACTTACCTAGCTATTTTCTAAATAGGTTATGATTGTCACATGAGTGTGGGTTTAAATGATTAGCCCATTAATGGCTCTTTGGGCTAGTGGGAGATTGTTGGACATGCGAGCCCACAATGAGCCATTATGCAATAAATGTTATTGCAAATATCATTCCTTGATCTGAAATGAAGAATAAATAATTTGCGTAATAGGTCCCTTAGTACAATTAGGGTTATGTACTATGGCCATATTGATGATCATATAGCTGTTGATTCAACTGTTGAATCATAGAGGCTGGTGCTTGGATGAATATCTAAAGAGTTAGATTGGGGACTCATCAAGCACCGTCAAATGATTGTTAGATGATCTCCAGCTTGAGTAGGAGATGGCAATCCTTATATCTAAAGGTTGATATCTGACCGACCTCTTGATGCATGTCCTCTGCATAGGAATAGAGATTCGGAGGTGTCAGATTAGTTAGGTCAAAGAGTTGACTTATTGAGATCGAGATAACCAAAGTCCTATATCGTATGCTGTCACGATACAAGCATGCATCCTCTGACCGGAGACAGATGTGTTACTATATGTTTGAGTATATACATTTGGCAAACCAATAGGTTGATGACCAAACCAAGGTCTATACACCGGTACGCTGGTGTGCATATAAGGGCATATCAGTAATACGATCTCTCAAAGGGATCATGCAGGTTCAGTTACTGAACCGGAAGACATGAGCTCACTCATGGTAGGCTTGATATATGCTTTTGGAAAGTATATGATCAAAACCTAGGTATGATATATGCTTTTGGAAAGTATATGATCGATACCGACTCTCAATGATTGAATGAGAAACTTACTGATAAAACCATGAAGTAGACAGTATAAAGTTGATCCAATACTTCGGGTTTATACCGAGTCTTCCAGTATGCAGGATGTACAGGTATTAGGAATACCTGAGGGTGATGCGATCATAAACGATTGTATAACCATGACGCTTCCATTCCCAGGGAGTGATGAAACGGGTCTGGATTTTAGTGACTCCTCTCAGTAGAGAAGTAATCTGATCTTAGTCCAAATGTTGGACATTGATCTGAATATGATTCATATGCAATGAGAAGATTAAATTTGCGGTCTTGATTTAATCAAGCATCTATGGGAGGCCCGCGATCTGGATTTGAGATATGATCTCAATATCCAAGTCACTATACGTGGAACAATACAATCGCCCCGTCCTTATCTCCAAGTATTCGCGGAAAAAGCGCATTATCCTTGAAAGGGTTCAAGATAATTTCATTGTTGATATTATGTATCAGAGCATTGAGAAAATAGATAATTAAATGTGATTTAATTATCATGAATGATATGAATTTGATTCATATTATAAGGAGAGTTATCGAAGATAATTGAATGTGATTTAATTACCAAAGATGAAAATAATGTGAATGTGATTCATATTATTTAGGCACATGAGAATAAGAGATACAAGATGATTAATGTGATTTAATTATCATGGACATGAATAATGTGGATAGCAATATCCATATTAGTCATATATATTATAAATATGATTTATAATATATAAGAGAGAGCTATTTGTAATTTACATTTGTTAATTAAATGTTGATGTGAATTGGATTCACAGTGGACAATTAATTGAAATGTAATTCACATTTTATTTTGGGTTGTGAATATGATTCACTAATTTCCAATGGCATGATTGCAATGTTCACAAAATAATTATGGATTATTTGTGTGAATAATTTACAACAATAGTTGTTGTAAATAATGGAGATTTTCATAAGATATGAGATCTCATGAATAAGGAAGAGGAGTGCCTCCTTCCTATTAAGGAGGATGGACGGCCTCCTTGAATTGGATTCAAGGAGTGCCGCCACCCCCTTTATGGGAGGCATGCCTCCTTCCTAAATCTCCTACATTGATTTGATTTAAATTAATTTATATATTGATGATTTATTCAATATATAATAATTTAAATAAATTAATTGTTGTTGTGGTTTTAGCAACAAATCATGACCATTGAAAGAAACACGAATCAATGTGAACCATTGGATTTATGTTGTTACATGGATTGAGATCAATGGATCCCAAAATGTTATAAAAGGAGAGGCACCCCTTTGCTCTTCTTTACACAACAAGTGAGACAACAACTCTCTCTCTCTCTCTCTCTACACGCCTACTCTCTCTTCCTCTCTCATGGCCGTCCACCATGAATGCCCTGGAGAGATTCTCCATCGCCGCAGCGTCGTCGTTATACTGCCCGATCGTTTGCTCGTGGATCTCCGTCTCCTTCGGTGCGCCTCGCTCGTGAAAAAGACGATGGATCTCGTGTTTCGAGATCAGGTGATTACCGCTTGGATCATCAACATGGATTGCGAGAAGCACACGGTTCATTCCCGAGCTCGCAAGCGTCTCCTCCGTCGGATCAGACTTGAGACGGGAGGTCTCTTCGTTTAGAGATTCGATCACAACCACGCTTCAAGAGGTAATCCTATTACTTGTTTGTGGTTTTGACGAAACGATCCCAGAAATGTTCATGGATCATGTGGTTTCGTCGCATAGAAAAATTTTAATTTCCGCTGCATTGAACGACTAGTCCGACTAGTCGTTCTTCGTCGTATTCGATACGATGCTCACGCTTCCGTGATGCGCTTGAGGATCTAACCATATCCTTCAGTAGCTCCGATCGAGAATAAGATGCGAGAAACCGCTTAAGATGGTTTGGATATTTGCAAAGAAGATCAGTTGATGCACTAGTTAGGAGATGCGAGTGTTGGGATGTTGAGCCGGCTAGGAGAGGATGAGGATTACCCAAGAAGTGTTGGAAAGAGATCATACAGAGGGATCTTAGTTTTGTGGATATAAGCCCGGGATTGGCCCGAGATAGATCTGAATGGAGGCGAAGAATCCATGTAGCCGACCCTACTTAATTGTGGGAAAAGGCTTTGTTGTTGTTGTTGTTGTTGATGTGTTCTTTCATGTTAGGGTAAGATGACTGGACAAAATCATGGCTTGATGTGACCTCTACCCTTGCTTTTGTTTAATTTGATTGATAACCCGAATTTATGTATGACATATGCTTGGTTTGATGGTACTTAGGCTCCTACTTTCTCTGATCAGCAAATGCATGATCTTCATGATATGATGGCAGTCTGAGCATGATGGATTTTTGGGCAGATGATCTTTTTTCAATCTAGAAAGCATTAGAGCCCTTTCTACTTTGCAAGATTTTGATCTTGGTGACTTGGCATGAGACTACAGACTCATTCGAGGGATGATTCCTCTGTGGATGAAGATTTTCTATTGGTTGCTTAGAAGGAAACATATTCAAAGGAAATACATAGAGCTAAGCTATTGAATACAATGGATGTTGAGTGCTCATCATGTGTGGAGGTGGCATGAGATATGAATGGGTTGTTTTTCATTTTCAATCGTGGACACAAGTTTTTGTTAATTTTTATATAATCAATAAAGTGGTGCATGGAATAACTTGGGACCCACCATTTTACCCCTAAAAAATATTTTGGAACATTGTCAATCTACTTTCATATTGTTGGGAGAAAAATGAAAGATAATTATTCCCGGAACCCTAGGCTCTCTTATATAGAGGAGAGATCTATGGGTAAATTACACAAGATAGACAGTGAGGAAATAAAATAACAAAACGGTACAAAAGAGCATAAAAATATCTCTACACTCCCCCTCAAGATAGATTATAGATATCAATCTTGCTCAACTTGGACGAACACTTCTCAAATGGTGCCCTGAGTAATGCCTTGGTAAAGATGTCTGTTGTTTGCTCGCCTGAATTAACATGAGATATAGAAATCAAACCCTTCTGGATCATATCCCTAGTATAATGGCAATCCACCTCAATATGCTTGGCTCTTTCATAGAATGCAGGATTATTTGCAATAAATAAGGCAGGCTGATTCTCACACTGTAGCTGCATGGGGAGAGGTACATCTATGTACAAATCTACTAACACTACTCGAACCCTGTTGGGAAAAATAAGCATCGTGTTTATTACTTGAGCCCTAGGCTCTCTTATATAGGGAGAGGGTTATGGGCAAATTACATAAGGTAGACAAACGAAAAGATAAATAGATAAAAGATACAAGAATATAAATAAACTTCTACACTCCCCCTCAAGATGGAGCATAGATATCCATGCTTATCTTGGACAAGCACTTCTAAAAGGGACCCTGAAGCAACGCTTTAGTAAGGATGTCTGCCGTTTGGTCTCCTAAGCTGACATGTGTTGTAGAAATGAAGCCCTTCTAGATCATATCACGGATATAATGGCAATCCACCTCAATGTGCTTCGTTCTCTCGTGAAAAGCAGGGTTGTTGGCAATGAATAATGCAACCTGATTGTCACATTCTAGTGATATGTGTTGTGGAACATCTATATGTAGATCTGTCAGAACTGCGCGAACCCACATCACTTCTGCACATGCTTGGGCCATAGCTCTATACTCTGATTCAGCACTGGATCTCACAATTACTGTTTGCTTCTTGCTCCTCCATGAAACAAGTGACTCCCCAATGAATATAGCAAAGCATGATGTAGATTTCCTATCCTTTGGGCACCCTGGCACCCTGCATAGTCTGCATCTGCACATGCTGAAATAGTTATAGTGCCCTTCTTCCTAAAGATCAAACCTGCACCTGGAGATGACTTAAGATACCTTAGTATCATATGTATGGCGTTCTTGTGTACTTGGCGAGGTTGTTCCATGAACTGGCTCACTTTATTTACTGCAAATATAATATCTGGTCTAGTAATGGTAACATAAAGGAGCCTCCCTACCAGTTCTCTGTACCTTCTTTTATCAATCTCCTCAGTGCCGTCATCATGCATCTTCATGCTTGGATCCATTGGTGTAGAAGCAAGTCGACATCCAAGTATTCCTGTTTCACTTAGAAAGTCAGTGACATATTTCCTCTGAGTCATCACGAGTCCTCCTTCATTTCTAGCAAACTCCAATCCAAGGAAATATCTCAGTACTCCTAGATCCTTGGTAAGAAATTCACGGCCCAAGAATTCTTTTGCTAATTTTATTCCCTGCATATCATCTCCTGTAATGAGTATATCGTCAACATACACCATAATGACAGTCATACCTCTGGATGTCTTCTGTACAAAAAGCGAATAGTCTGCATTTGACCTTTTGAACCCTTGCTTCTCAAACAAATCTGAGAGCTTCTGTAACCAAGCTCTCGGGCTTTGTTTAGGCCATAGATCGCCTTATAAAGCCTGCATACATGTCCACACTCCCCCTCAGCAGTAAACCAAGGTGGCTGCTGCATGTAAACTTCTTCCTGAAGATCACCATATAAAAATGCATTTTTGGCATCCAACTGAAACATGGGCCAATCTCGAATCACATCAACAGATAAAAGAACCCGTAAAGTAGAGTGTCGAGCAACGGGAGAAAATGTATCAAGATAATCTACCCCATACGTTTAGGTAAAGCCCCGAGCAACCAGTCGAGCCTTGTACCTATCAATACTGCCATCGGCATTATGCTTCACCGTAAATACCCATTGCAACTCACAATAGATGCCCCAGTAGGAGCTGGAACAAGACTCCAAGTACCTCTCGACTGAAGGGCAGCCATCTCCTCCTCCATAGCCAGTCGCCATCGACTATCAGCTAATGCTTCTTGGTGAGTCCTTGGAATATTCACAGCAGATAAAGCACCTACAAATCTCCGGAAATCTCCTGCCAGATGCTCAAAGGTAACATAAGAAGCAATCGGATATGACGCACATGACCTCTTCTGCTTCCTCAGTGCAATAGGCAAATCTAGGTCTGCATCAGTTGTACCAACATCCGTGTTATCCCCTGCCTGTTCCTACTGAGAAATGTCGTCAGTCCCATCATTAGAAATAATGTTATCAGAACAAACCTGGGGCATGGTTGATGATTGACCATGATCATGAGCAGGGAATGGCCGTCGACTGTAGTGGCGTGGTAGAGGAGGAACCAAAGATGTGGGAGTTGGTAGAGGTGGTGGCGGTGGTGGAGATGGTGGTGGTGATGGGGATGGCGGTGGCGGAGAAGTAGGAGCTTGTTGTGGCGCATACAAGGGTGGAGGAGGAATATATATTTCATCACTAATATCTGATGGCACCAACCTGTCACCAGTAGGAGAGAAAAACATGACAGACTCAAAAAACGTGACATTTGCACTGACATAATATTTCCGACGCAATGGATCATAGCACCGGTACCCCTTTTGAGTTCTCGAATACCCAACAAAAACACATTTGACAGCCCTAGGAGAGAGCTTGTCAACCCCTGGAGACAACTTGTGAACGAATGCCACAGACCCAAAGACACGTGGAGTTAGAGAAAACAACTCCTCAGGAAAAACGAGGGAGAAAGATATCTTCTCCCCCAAGACAGACGAGGGCATGCTGTTAATGAGATAACATGCAGTAAGAACCGCATCGCCCGAGAACGAGTGTGAAGCACAACTCTGGACAAGAAGCGTGCGAGCGACATCAAGGAGGTGGCGGTGTTTTCTTTTGGCAACACCATTCTGTTGGGACGTGTAGGCACAAGACGTTTGATGAAGAATGCCGTGGAATGAAAGAAACTGTGATAATGTTTGAGTACAGAATTCAAGGGCATTATCAGTTCTTACAATCTTGATAGAAACAGAAAACACATTCTGCACTTCCTTTAATAAAATTCATAATAGTGATGCCCGCTTGAGATTTATTCTTTAACAAAAAAAACCCAAGACAAATGACTGAAATCATCCACATCAACTAAATAGAACCAGTGTCCCTGATGATCTGGAACACGACGTGAACCCCAAATATCAATATGAAAAAACTCAAAAGGAGAGCTACTGCTCCGACTCTGACGACTAGGGAAGACAGACCGATGATGCTTCCCTAACTGACAAGCTTCACAATCAAATGACGAGCGGGGTGAGATCTGAGGAAGGACTTGACGCAGTTTCTGAAACGGAAGATGACCAAAGCGCAGATGCCATAAATAAGGAGAGACATGTCTAGTGGAATGGGATGATGCTCCAGCGTAAGGTGTATGGACCAGTCGATACAACCCACCTTGCTCACGGCCATGTCCAATCATGTTGCCCGTGAGAATGTCCTGAAACACAAGAGATGATGGGTCAAATATTGCTCGGCTAATTGACAGTAAGTTCATTGAGAAATTAGGAGCATGAAGCACATTCTGCAACTGCATGGAAGGTGTTAAGGCGATCTGTCCCTGTCATGTAATGGGAGAATGAGTCCCATCTGCTATGACGACGGTCCTTCTTGGGGAAACTTCCCTGTATGATGTGAGTTGGTGTCTATCTCCACACAAATGATGTATGTCACCTGAATCTACAATCCATTCTGAGGTACGTGACCCCTGGTAGAAAGCAGAAGTATGAGCACTACCTGAGGAACTAGCTTCTGCAGTAGCAGCAACGTCCAAGCAGCTCTCTGAAACTGGTGGAGTACTGGCTGGTGGCATGATATCACGTAGACGAGACACTAGGTCATCATATCGTGAATCCGAAGCTGGAGGAGCACCCTGATGTTGTATCTGTTCTGCTGCATGGGCAGATGCTGGGAAACCATGCTTAGAATAGCATGTGTCTTCTGTATGACCAATCCGACGACAATAAGTGCACTGTAATCCACGACCACGGCCAACCCTACCACGTGGTCCTCGTCCACGGAAATGAGATGAATTACCTCTTCCTCTAGAGGCTGCCATAGCAGAGGAATTTGGTACAGTAGTAGGGCTTGAGATATTGATTCGGCTCAGTCGTCGAAAGGCCTCCTCCATTGGAGGAATGGTAGCATCTGCTAGAATATGAGAAGTCGCCTCATACTGTGAATCAAGAGAGGCTAGAAAGACTCCCACCATCGTCACATTTCGATATGTCTTCAATTGTTCTGGAGTAGCCATGAGAGGCATGAAACTGTGAAGCCTCTCAAACATTCCCCTTAATGCAGTATAGTGAGCATGCAAGGGTCGACCATTATGCTTTATCGTGAAGATGTCATGCTGGAGCTGTAGGATCTTTGTCTCATTCTTGGCTTGTGAATACGTGGCGACAAGAATGTCCCACATGGCTTTGGCAGTAGGTTGATGCAAGACATCATTAGCAATGTCTGGAATTAGGGTACCAAACAACCAGACCTGAGCATATGCGTCATCAGCCTCCCATGAGGCATATATCCACGTTTTCTCCTCTGACTCATCCTCGGTAAGAATATGTTTCTTACCCATCGACTTCATTAGGCTCATGAACTGCATGGCCCATAACTCATAGTTGGATGCATCCATCTTCACAATAGGCGCAAGACCTTTGAAGGCGCCTGTAGTGAGGATCTCGATCTTGCTTTCTGACATTCTGACTGGAGAAAACTAGGGTTGTAGACAAGATAAGACTTGGTCTACACTGACATGACTAGGTTTAGTTGCACGTGTAGACCTTTATGCAACCAAACCCATCAACCTGGAGGTGAGCGGAGAGCCTCTTATGAAGATGACAATTGAACCCTAGGGACGGTGAAGCCCTAGGGATAGCCGGCGGCACACGTGCCGAAGGAGCACGTATGGTCGGCGCACGGGAAGACGGCGCTTGGGCTCAGTCGCACAACCACACGCGTGGAGGCGACGCGTGAGGGCAGGTAGCGCGCGAAGAGGCTGCACGTGTGGAGGTAACCGCAAGGGAGGCGGCGCATCGATGGTTGGCGGCGTGCGGAGGCTTGACGGTGGATGGCTAGGTTTAGGGTTCGGTATGGGAGCTCCGGTCTAGGACCGCCGCTCTGATACCATGTTGGGAAAAATAAGCATCGTGTTTATTACTTGAGCCCTAGTCTCTCTTATATAGGGAGAGGCCTATGGGCAAATTACATAAGGTAGACAAACGAAAAGATAAATAGATAAAAGATGCAAGAATATAAATAAACTTCTACAAACCCACATCATTTCTGTGCTTTCTTGAGCCATAGCCATGTATTCTGATTGATCACTTGATCTAGCCACCACCGTTTGCTTCTTGCTTCTCCAAGAAACAAGAGAACTGACAACAAATACAATAAAGTCTGAAGTAGACTTTCTATCCTTAGGACATCCTGCATAGTCTGCATCAACACATGCAGACACAGAAAGAGTTGCTTCCGTTCTGAATAATCCTGCACCTGGAGAAGATTCTAAATATCTCAAAATCATGTATATAACATCCATATGAAAGTGTCGGGGCTGCTCCATGAACTGACTCACCCGACTCACTGCAAAGGAGATATTTGATCTAGTAGTAGTAATATAGAGGAGCTTTCCAACCATCTCTCTATATCTTCTTCTGTTAAGCTCATTCGTATCACATGATATAGCTTCATACTAGGTTCCATTTGAGTACCAGATGGTCGACACCCGATCATACATGTCTCAATAAGCATGTTTGTAACATATTTCCTTTGGGTTATTACAAGACCCTGCGCATTCCTAGCAAATTTCAACCCTAAGAAATACCTTAGGGAACCAAGATCTTTGGTAACAAAATGACGACCCAAAAATTCTTTTGCCATCTTGACCCCTTGCACATCATCTCATGTAATAAGTATGTCATCCACATATACCATAATGACAACAATACCTATAAATGTTTTCTGCATAAAAGAGTGAATGGTCCGCATTTGACCTCTTGAACCCTTGCCTCTCAATCATATCTGAGAGCTTCTGAAACCACGCCTTCGGACTTTACTTAAGGCCATATATTGCCTTATGGAGCCCACACACCTGCTGATACTGCCCCTCAGCATCAAATCATGTAGCTGCTGCAGGAGATCACCATACAAAAAAGCATTTGTAACATCCACCTGAAACAGAGGCCAACCACGTACCACTGCAACTATGAGAAGGACACAGAGAGTAGAGTGTTGAGCCACTGAAGAAAATGTATCCATATAGTTAACGCCGTAAGTCTGAGTAAATCCCTGTGCCACTAATTTTGTCTTGTAGAGATTAAGGCTGCCATCTGCATGATATTTAACAGTAAACACCCATTTGCAACTGACAATAGACGCTCAAGGAGGTGGAGATACTAAATTCCAGGTACCATGTGATTGCAGTGCAACCATTTCTTCCTCTATCGCCAAGCGCCAACGGCCATCCTTCAAGGCCTCCTCATAATTCCGTGGAATGTCCACTGCAAATAGAGCTATTGTAAATTTCCGAAAGTCCCTTTTTAGGCGATGAAAGGAGACTTGAGAAGCAAGAGGGTAGGAAGCGCAAGACTGCTTCTGCTTCTGAACTACAATAGGTATATCCAGATCATTGGGATACTCCTGCATCTGTGAGCTATCCCCTTGCAATGATTCCTGCACAGATATATCTCCAGACCCATCGTTAGAAACAATGTTATTAGAATAAACCTAGGGCATAGTAAATAATGGACGAGGACCATGAGCTGAAGCAGTTCGATGAGTATAGAATTTAGGTAATGGTGGAACAATAGGAGGGGATGGAGGAGGTGGAGGAGGAGACAGTGGTGGCTGACTTATAGGAGGAGATGGTGATGGCTGACTCATAGGAGGAGGCACGTGAACTCCCTCATCAGAACCTGATGAATCCAACTTGTCACCGGTAAGTGAGAAATACATCACTGACTCAAAAAATGTGACATCTGCACTTATATAGTACTTTATGCGCAATGGATCATAACACTGACATCCCTTCTGGGTCCTCGAGTACACAACGAATACATATTTGACAGCCCCAGGAGAAAGCTTGTCAAGACCTGAAAGCAACCGGTGGACAAAAGCCACAGAACCAAACACATCAGGAGTGAGTGAGAACAAATCTTTCTCAAGAAAGCTATTGAGAAAGGAATTTTCTCACCCAATACAGACGATGACATGCGGTTGACCAAGTAGCATGTTGTAAGGATGGCATCACCCTAGAACGAATGTGGGGCACAACTCTGGATGAGAAGAGTCCGGGTGACATCAAGTAGATGATGATGTTTCTTTTCTGCAACACCATTCTATTGAGAAGTGTAAGCACAAGATGTTTGATGGATAATACCACGAGAAGAAAGAAAATGGGACAAAGCACGAGTACAAAATTCCAAAGCATTATCAGTTCACACAATTTTCACAGAGGTAGAGAAAATATTCTACACTTTATTTATAAAATTTTTGATTACATCCCCTGCTTCAGATTTATTTTTTAAAAGAAATACTCAAGACAAACGAGATAAATCATACACAGCAACCAGATTAAAACGGTGTCCCTGGTAATCAGGAACACGACTCGAACCCCAAATGTCAACATGAAATAACTCAAAAGGGGAGCTATTGCTCCGACTCTGATGACTAGGGAAAACAGAGCGATGATGCTTTCCCAACTGGCATGCCTCGCATTGGAAAGAAGACCCTAGTGAAATTTGAGGCAACATATAACGCAGCTTCTGAAGAGGGAGGTGACCAAACCGTAGGTACCAGATATAAGGAGAAACATGTCCTGTTGCAGAAGAGGAAACCCCAGCATTGGGAGTCCGGACTAGACAACAAAGACCACCCTGCATCAAACAATCACCTTGCCCGTAAGTATGTCCTAAAAAACAAGAGACGATGGGTCAAAAATAGCTCTACAATGCAAATCCTTTGTAATCTGACCAATTGACAACAAATTCATAGAGAAATCCAAGGCATATAACACATTTTGCAGATGCATGGAAGGTGTCAAACTAATCTCCCCATGTCTAGTGATTGGGGAATGTGTCCTATCGGCAATAACAACAGTTCTTCCTGGTGAAACCTGTCTATAAGGTGTAAACTGATCTATGTCTCCACATAGATGATGTGTAGCCCAGAATCCATAATCCAATCAGTAATCTCAGATCCATGACAGAATGTAAGAGCAAAAATACTACCTGAGGTACTGGCCATGGTAGACGTACTAGTAGAAGCGGAGACAACAACATCTGAGTGACCTCCAGAAGAGGAAGAGGAAGTAGGAGGCATGATATCTCGTTGTCTAGGAACAAAGTCATCAAATCTCTGATAAGAAGTAGGAGCAGTAGGAAACTCAGCCTGCTCTGCAACACGTGCTGACGTCGGAAGTCCATGCTTGGAATAACATGTGTCCTTTGTATGTCCTAGACAATGACAATACGTACATGGCTGACGAATGCGACCTTCTCTACCTCGTGGTCCACGTCCACGGGAAAATGAAGAGTCTCCTTGACCTCGTGAGGCTGCCATAGCCGAAGAGGACTGGCTAGTAGCTGTAGATGGAACAGTAATCCTGATGAGTCTGCGGAAGCTTCCTCCATTGGAGGGATAGTGGTATGCGCTAGAATCTGGGAGCGAGTAGCATCATACTCCGGATCAAGAGTTATTAGCAACACATCGACCATGATAGCATTCCTATATGTCTTCTGTTGCTCTGGAGTCGTCGTAAGGAGCATGAAACTATGGAGCTTCTCAAACATCCCACGTAAGGATGTATACAATGAATGCAGGGGACACCTGTTCTGCTTTACCGTGAATATGTCTTGCTGGAGTTGGAGTATCTTTGTCTCATTCCTCGCTTAAGAACGTGTTGCTGCGAGAATGTTCGCCATCGCCTTAGCAGTAGGCTGATGTAAAACATAATTGGCGATTTCAATCGTCTATGTACCAGATAGCCAAACTTTGGCATACGCATCGTCTGCCTCTCATAAGTCGTTCTCTCCAGTCTTCTCCAATGGTTCATCCTCGGTAAGAATATGTTTCTTACCACTTGACTTCATAAGGCTCATGAACTGCATAGCCCAGAGTTTATAGTTTGTTCCGTCCATTTTGACAATAGGCACCAGACCTCTGAATGCACCTGTAAAGGAAACATCGACCTTACTTTCTGACATGATACCGATGGAGGATGACTAGGAATGATAGACCTGTAAAGATAATCGTCTACACGAACATATGGGGATTTGGTTGCATGTGGACTCAAACTGAAACCAATTCCTTCACCGAGGTGGAGAACGCGTGAGAGGAAGGTAGGAGCACATGAAGGCGTGCGTTGTCACTTGGTGCGGGGCACATAACAGTGCACGCAAGGGCGCGTTGGAGCAAGCAGGTGCGTGTGAGAGCGTTGGGGACAGTGCACGGTCACACACGGGGGTAGGAGGGGCCTGGGGCACGCGGCGTGCTCTGCGCGTGGGGTCTGGGGAGGGCTTGGGAGGCTGTGTGCGTGGGGCTGAGTGCACGCACGACTGGGTGCGTACGTTGCTGGGGGCCGAGGAGGGTGCGCTGCTCGCGTAGGCGTACATGGCTGGGTGCACACACGGCTAGGAGGTGGCGGCGCAGAGGCTTGGAAGTGAGGCTAGGGTTAGGGCACGAAAGCTCCGGTCTAGGACCGCCGCTCTGATACCATGTAGAGAGAAAAATCAAAGATAATTATTCTTGGAACCCTAGGCTCTCTTATATAGAGGAGAGACCTATGGGTAAATTATACAGGATAAAGATTAGGAAATAAAATAATAAAAATAACACATAAGAGCATAAAAATATCTCTACACATATGGCAATAAATGTCACAACATATCAACGATATATCGTCGATAAATTGGTTTTGATAGCTAAGAGGTTTCGATATTAGCTCACATATCGATTTACAGGAGTCAAATTCCTAAGTAGTACCTGGGAATTACTTAAATACCCAGGTACTACTTAATGTTTTTTTTACTTAAAAACTACAGAGGTGTCGCATGTTGAACATGCGACACCCCTTAAGTTTTTTTTTACCCAGGAACTACGTCTTTGACGCATTTTGGATATGCGCTATAGATAACGCATATTCAACATGCGACATATATCCAGGGAATTCCCCTCGAAGATGCCTGGTCTCGAAATGTTCTGTAGAGGTATCACATGTTGCATATGCGACATTGTTCTAGGGAATTTCCCTCGAAAATGACTCGTCACGTCCAATGGTCCGATAGCCTGTAGAGTATACTGATAACGCATTTTCAATATGTGTCATCCTTACAGGAAAATCTCCTCGAAAATGGCTGGCCAGGTGTGGGCTTTGAAATTTCAACATATAACGCATTTTCAATATGCGTCATCCTTACAGGAAATTTTGCTCGAAAATGGCTGGCCAGGTGTGGGCTATGGAATTTCATGTTTCTAAAAACCCTTGAAAAAGCATGCCAATTCCATGTTTCTAATGCAAATAGACATCTTTTTGCAAACATTCAAGACATTGCAAACATTCCAAACATCAAATGTTTCTAATGAAAGATGTATGATCCAAAGAAGACATTCCAAATATTTAATATAAGTAGACTTGTTCATGAATATACATTATATTTTTTGCATCATATTAAAAATTACAATGATTACAAGTCAACGTTTTTTCCTCCGCTGGTATGTAATCGTAGAATCTGGAGGATGGAACGGTAATAGACGGTTCGCTTCGTCTATCATGTGGATTTGAGAGGGTCCTGGCACATCTTCCTCGAACGTTGGCATCGACGGCGGCGTTAGTGTGCAGTAAGTTGGTCGTGTCTGGCTGGCGTCCAATCCATGCCTCAATGGTGCCTGAGGCGTTGGCAAGTCCTCTCGTGGTCGCTCGGTGGCAGGTGTGAAGTAGTCTCCTTGCGCAATGTTATCATCTTCCGCAGCAGCTTCTTCGTAGTCCATGGGTTCCGCGATTTGTTCACGCGCCCTACCTCGACCTCTTCCTCTTCCCTGTCCTCTTGCCCTTCCTCGCCTTGCCTCCTCCCTAGCCACATCTGCACGCTCGTCATGTAACGTGACCGCATCTGCAAATTTTAGTGACAGCCACTCCGTCATTTCCGCCTTCGCTTGTGCCGCAATCTCGCGGCATTCCTCGTGTCCAATGTCGTAGACACGGCTCCACAAAGCGAGCTGCATCCAAGGAAAAGACATAGATGTAAATATGAAACAGTTTTCTTAAATAATTTACCAAAAAAATTATAGTTCGAGTACTTACGTTGCTCGCCAGAGTTGCACCCAAACGTCCAACAAATCTTCGAGTAATGGTCCGATACCATTGCTCGTATGCGGGCGTCGCGAATACCCCTCTGGACCGATCAATGCGAATAATTCTAACTTCCCGCTCATCCCACCGGGCAATATGCAAGCTGTGTTTTGCCCTCCAATCTACATGTACTTTCCCCCTCAAATCGATAGCGTGAAGTTCTTGAAAGGTGGAGCAACGCATTGGAATATCTTGAAGACCCCCAAATTGTCTCTTGAAACGATCTGGGTAGTAATACTCCACAATGTGGAAGTATATCAAAGGCACTTCCGCTCTCCAAATGTGTTCGCCTTCAAGAGAGTTGGCTGGGAGATGGGCGCGGATCTTATCGGTATAGGGAGTCCAAAATACCTGAATGCAAAAATTGTATTACGATTAGTATTTCTTTTGTTGATATAGGAAAAATTTGTGAATGTAAAATTACCTGGTCGGGTGATTGCATGTCAAAAGCATCCCTGTAGGGTCTCACCACGTGTGTGGGCTGTCTACGATGGGCAAACGCCGTTGCCCAGCGGACTCCTAACGGGCGCCCGTACCATTCTCTGCCGTCCCTAACAACGGGAGCAATGTGGGGTAAATGCTCCCATGCCCATAGCTGAAGGAGTATGACCGAGCCTCCAATCTCCTCGGTCGCCATGTCTGCTGCTAAACATAGGTGCCTGTAAAGGTATGCAAGTACGGCTGATCCCCAGCTCCAGAAAACTCGAAATCTTGTAGATGTGGTAGAGCGATAAGTGAAACCAAGGACCCAGACTTGTCCGTGAATAGGACTCCACCAAGCAACTGTAAAATGTACGCTCGAGCGTGTCTCTGTACGACTAGCTCGTCTGCATCCTCAGCCAACTCTGAAAAATTGGTGGACAGCCAGCTTGCTGACACCCTGCTGCTGCCAACTATGTCTGCGGGCAGTGGCCTAACGCCCAACAATTCCTCGCATGTATCTGCCCATGTCGCTCCAGGTGTTGTCTCCCCAGTAACCGCAGGCCCATCAATTCGCAGCCCCATGATGAATGCAACATCCTGCAAGGTGATAGTAATCTCCCCACTAGGCATGTGGAAGGTGTGCGTCTCGGGTCTCCACCGTTCAACTAACGCTATCACCAGATGCCAATCCAGGGTAATGAACTCGAGCTCTGAGATGCATCCAAATCCTGCTTCGACTACGTAAGGCAGTAGCCGGTCATCCAAAGGGATCCGACGTACATGGGTCTCTCGTCGTCGGCAACGCAACCACGAAGATTCCTACAAGAAAATTGTTAGGAAAAAAAATTGAAGGAAGGAAGAAATTATAATTACTTACATCGCCAGCCCAAACTCGACGTGAACGATGTCGCTCCTGAAGGTGCAAAACTGAAGGATCAACTGGGCCAGGATCCATCTGAAAAATACAATATTCAATGTTACACAATACAATCTAAAAAAACAATATCGGCGCCATTGCAGTCATTTCAAAGCGTCGGGCTGAATTGGATTCCTATGTTGGAGAGTGGTACACCTGGGAGAAACAGTTGCAGGTTTATGGAGGGTAATTTTTTCCCATCGGTGATCGTGAAACATGGGCTCCCCTCGAATATCCTGAGTTACGACCGGACCCAAAGCGTAAACGCGGTAAAGGTCGTCCACGTACAACAAGAATACATAATGAAATGGATGTTAGAGATGTGATACGGCAAAATACTTGTTCCTATTGTGGGATATTGGGTGACACACACCGTGGGTGTCCCAACAAAACCGTAAGGGATTCTCAAGCATCCACATCAAATGCGCCGACGGCGACCAGGAATAAGAATAAATGTGGAAATTATGGTGGCCAAGGTTACAACCGACGTAAATGTCCAAGTTCGAGTAAGTGTGGTTCCCTCGTATATTATAAATTTTCATTGTGGTAAATACTTGTTGATTTTGTCCGATATTGTTTTTTTTAGATTGTATTGTGTAACATTGAATATTGTATTTTTCAGATGGATCCCGGCCCAGTTGATCCTTCAGTTTTGCACCTTCAGGAGCGACATCGTTCACGTCGAGTTTGGGCTGGCGATGTAAGTAATTATAATTTCTTCCTTCCTTCAATTTTTTTCCTAACAATTTTCTTGTAGGTATCTTCGTGGTTGCGTTGCCGACGACGAGAGACCCATGTACGTCGGATCCCTTTGGATGATCGGCTACTGCCTTACGTAGTCGAAGCAGGATTTGGATGCATCTCAGAGCTTGAGTTCATTACCCTGGATTGGCATCTGGTGACACCGTTAGTTGAACGGTGGAGACCCGAGACGCACACCTTCTGCATACCTAGTGGGGAGATTACTATCACCTTGCAGGATGTTGCATTCATCATGGGGTTGCGAATTGATGGGCCTGCGGTTACTGGGGAGACAACACTTGGAGCGACATGGGCAGATACATGCGAGGAATTGTTGGGCGTTAGGCCACTTCCCGCAGACATAGTTGGCAGCAGGGTGTCAGCAAGCTGGTTGTCCACCAATTTTTCAGAGTTGGCTGAGGATGCAGACGAGCTAGTCGTACAGAGACACGCTCGAGCGTACATTTTACAGTTGCTTGGTGGAGTCCTATTCACGGACAAGTCTGGGTCCTTGGTTTCACTTATCGCTCTACCACATCTACATGATTTCGAGTTTTCTGGGACAATGAGCTGGGGATCAGCCGTACTTGCATACCTTTACAGGCACCTATGTTTAGCAGCAGACATGGCGACCGAGGAGATTGGAGGCTCGGTCATACTCCTTCAGTTATGGGCATGGGAGCATTTCCCCCACATTGCTCCCGTTGTTAGGGACGGCAGAGAATGGTACGGGCGCCCGTTAGGAGTCCGCTGGGCAACGGCGTTTGCCCATCGTAGACAGCCCACACACGTGGTGAGACCCTACAGGGATGCTTTTGACATGCAATCACCCGACCAGGTAATTTTACATTCACAAATTTTTCCTATATCAACAAAAGAAATACTAATCGTAATACAATTTTTGCATTCAGGTATTTTGGACTCCCTATACCGATGAGATCCGCGCCCATCTCCCAGCCAACTCTCTTGAAGGCGAACACATTTGGAGAGCGGAAGTGCCTTTGATATACTTCCACATTGTGGAGTATTACTACCCAGATCGTTTCAAGAGACAATTTGGGGGTCTTCAAGATATTCTAATGCGTTGCTCCACCTTTCAAGAACTTCACGCTATTGATTTGAGGGGGAAAGTACATGTAGATTGGAGGGCAAAACACAGCTTGCATATTGCCCGGTGGGATGAGCGGGAAGTTAGAATTATTCGCATCGATCGGTCCAGAGGGGTATTCGCGACGCCCGCATACGAGCAATGGTATCGGACCATTACTCGAAGATTTGTTGGACATTTGGGTGCAACTCTGGCAAGCAACGTAAGTACTCGAAGTATAATTTTTTTGGTAAATTAATTAAGAAAACTGCTTCATATTTACATCTATGTCTTTTCCTTGGATGCAGCTCGCTTTGTGGAGCCGTGTCTACGACAGTGGACACGAGGAATGCCGCGAGATTGCGGCACAAGCGAAGGCGGAATTGACGGAGTGGCTGTCATTACAATTTGCAGATGCGGTCACGTTACATGACGAGCGTGCAGATGTGGCTAGGGAGGAGGCAAGGCGAGGAAGGGCAAGAGGACAGGGAAGAGGAAGAGGTCGAGGTAGGGCGCATGAACAAGTCGCGGAACCCATGGACTACGAAGAAGCCGCTGCGGAAGATGATAACATTGCGCAAGGAGACTACTTCACACCTGCCACCGAGCGACCACGAGAGGACTTGCCAACGCCTCAGGCACCATTGAGGCATGGATTGGACGCCAGCCAGACACGACCAACTTACTGCACACTAACGCCGCCGTCGATGCCAACGTTCGAGGAAGATGTGCCAGGACCCTCTCAAATCCACATGATAGACGAAGCGAACCGTCTATTACCGTTCCATCCTCCAGATTCTACGATTACATACCAGCGGAGGAAAAAACGTTGACTTGTAATTGTTAGAGTATTTGGTTGTGCGCCCTTTATGTTGTAGCAGGGTAAATGGATCCTGGAGAAGATCCATTTACCCCCATCTGGTGTTTAGTCCCACACCGCCTGTGGGTGGGACTTGGAGGCTCTGGGAAAGCTATATAAGGAGCCCCAGACCTCCTGTACTCATTGAGAAAAATCAATAGAAAAACACGCCCCTTTGAGGGCTTCTCCCGTGGTTTCATCCCGCTCCTCACGGAGTAGGGTTCCACGTTAAATCCCGCGTTCATATGTTTTATTCTTATTCCATGTTTTTGCTTCCGCTTCATATTTTATAACATGGTATCAGAGCGGGTCGTTCTTGGTTGATTTATGAAGTTTTATTCTTGAAGATTTTTTTTAAGATTAGTCAATCGAGATTCAATTATCAAGTTCTTATTCTGGGGTTTAGATGTAACCCTAGAAATTATTTTGTTCATCTCGGCGGCTGTGCAAAACTCCAGTCTAGTTCCAGGCCCCAGGCGAGGGCCCTCCAAGCCGATTTAGGCGAGATCGCAATTTCAGTCAGGCAACGGCGCATGCTCCTGCATCCGATCTTCAGGCGTGCTTCCCTAGAGCACGTATCTCCAGACGTCGAGCATCAAGCCCAGTGGGCGCGCCCTCCTACCCACCCAGGCGTTCCAGATCGACGATCCAAGCGCCGCCTGAGCAGCAAGCCCGCGAACCCCTCCAGGACAAGCAGGCGCCACCTTCTCAAAGCCGAGCGATCCACTTCGCGCGAGCGGCGAATCTTCTCATGGCGAGCCTTGGTGGCGTGAAACGATGAAGACCTCCAGCGGGCAAATCTCAGGCGGAGCCCAGCCAGCACTAGCCCCGCCAACCAGCCCTAGCGGCATCTCCAAAGCGACATCGCGCCTCCTGGCGATTCACCCCTACTGCGCGACACGTCTCCCTTCCGCAGCAGGCGTAGGCGGCGCCGCTCGCGTACAGCCCTCCAAGCAGAACAAAGGGGCGACGCACGTCACATGTCAAGCCGCTTCTCCAGGATCCAATCGCTCCTTCAGCCCGTTCGCGTACATCAAATTGCTCCTCCAAGTGAGAGCATCTCCATACGAGCATCCTCGACTACATCCTCGTACACCTCAGGAACTGGCGGCGCAGTTGTTTTTTTTCCTACAGAAAGAGCCCGTCAGGGGCGGCGCTGTGAAATCCCTATCGAAGGGAGCGGAGGGTTCACAGGAACCCTAAAGCTCGACGGCCTCCTTATAAAAGGTGAAATTGTTTTTGCTTATTTTGGGCCCCAATAGATATAATGGAAAATAAAGAGGGTGAAAGGGCCCACGAGGAGCCGTAAATCAAAATATATATATATATATATATATATATATATGTTGTCTTGTTGGGCCGATTTAAAAAAATGGAAAGAAAAGTCGCGTACAAAGAAAAGTCGTACGCAATTAAAAAAAAGAGAGGGAGAAAAAGCGCGTACATCTCAAAAACCGTACGCAAATTTAAAAAAAAATTGAAAAGCCGAAAAAAAAAGTTGAAACGGCTTATAAAAAAAAGAATGACGGCTTAAAAAAAAAAGGAAAAGCCGTATTTTTCATGTTTTGTTTTTGCCATCTTTATGCATTATTTTGTCTTCTCCCAACTTGTCGACGTCCATGTCTTTCCGACAAGTATGGGAGAAAGGGGGAGTATATATGTAGAGTCACAGGTCTGTTCATGATCCAGATTCCAGATTCAGATGCCAGTCTCCAGACCAACCAGTTCATCAGACTCTACAGTTGTTCAGACTCGACGATCATTGTTTCCGAGTCTCCAGTTTCAGACACGCACGAGTGTGCGGTCATTGTCAGATGAGCATAAGTTGCCATCGTTGTCAGAGGTCCCCATCATTCTTGTTGTCGTCAGGCCAGAGTTTTCATGTGAGCCATAGGGACTCCAGAGCAGAGGACCATTCCCTTGAGGGCAAGGGTTTTCATGTGGTATCATAGGTACACCAGAGCAGTGCACCATTCTCTGAGCCAGATGGGAGAGACCCAGTTCTCCGACGAGGAGACTCCAGGCGCAAGTTCAGACTCGATGGTCCGGTTCCGAGTCTTCAGTTGACTCTCACTCCAGCCCGTTCGTCCTCCTCACCTACACGGCATGAGAAGCAACGTCCTCGACTGCAGCATGTGCGCGTTGGGTTGATATTGTCCGTAGTGTCCTGTAGAGTTGAGTTGAATTTCTTTCTGTTTGTCCAAGCTGAGCATTGCATGCTCCAGCTTGAGGGGGAGTGTTAGAGTATTTGGTTGTGCGCCCTTTATGTTGTAGCAGGGTAAATGGATCCTGGAGAAGATCCATTTACCCCCATCTGGTGTTTAGTCCCACACCGCCTGTGGGTGGGACTTGGAGGCTCTGGGAAAGCTATATAAGGAGCCCCAGACCTCCTGTACTCATTGAGAAAAATCAATAGAAAAACACGCCCCTTTGAGGGCTTCTCCCGTGGTTTCATCCCGCTCCTCACGGAGTAGGGTTCCACGTTAAATCCTGCGTTCATATGTTTTATTCTTATTCCATGTTTTTGCTTCCGCTTCATATTTTATAACAGTAATCATTGTAATTTTTAATATGATGCAAAAAATGTAATGTATATTCATGAACAAGTCTACTTATATTAAATATTTGGAATGTCTTCTTTGGGTCATACATCTTTCATTAGAAACATTTGATGTTTGGAATGTCTGGAATGTTTGCAATGTCTTGAATGTTTGCAAAAAGATGTCTATTTACATTAGAAACATGGAATTGGCATGCTTTTTCAAGGGTTTTTAGAAACATGAAATTCCATAGCCCACACCTGACCAGCCATTTTCGAGCAAAATTTCCTGTAAGGATGACGCATATTGAAAATGCGTTATATGTTGAAATTTCAAAGCCCACACCTGGCCAGCCATTTTCGAGGAGATTTTCCTGTAAGGATGACGCATATTGAAAATGCGTTATCAGTATACTCTACAGGCTATCGGACCATTGGACGTGACGAGTCATTTTCGAGGGAAATTCCCTGGAACAATGTCGCATATGCAACATGCGATACCTCTACAGAACATTTCGAGACCAGGCATCTTCGAGGGGAATTCCCTGGATATATGTCGCATGTTGAATATGCGTTATCTATAGCGCATATCCAAAATGCGTCACAGACGTAGTTCCTGGGTAAAAAAAAACTTAAGGGGTGTCGCATGTTCAACATGCGACACCTCTGTAGTTTTTAAGTAAAAAAAACATTAAGTAGTACCTGGGTATTTAAGTAATTCCCAGGTACTACTTAGGAATTTGACTCTATCTATGTCTCAGTAAAAAAATTGAAGATAATATTAATTAGAGTCAACTTTATTTTATTCTATTGAGTTATAACCCTTTGAGGTCCTTTTATATAATTTCCTTTTTATGAGTGCTATAGAGGTTTGGCCTATATGAGAAGCCCTAGACCTCCTAAATAAACTAATAAAATATTTTATTTCATTGTTCTCATCTCTCTCCAATGGTGTCAGAGCTGCAGTCCTAGACCGGTGTCCTGACTTAGATCCCGTTGCCACCACCAGTCCCTCGCCTCTCCGTTTCACTGAAGCCTTTGCGCGGACACTTATTTCACCAGCAAGGGCCCCACACATGGCCTTATAGGGCAATACAACCATCTGTTGTTGATGTGGGAGACACCGCGACCAACAAGGGACTGCCACCAGCCCCTACAAGGTGCAACCATCACCTCCACCTACTGTACTTGATGTGGAACTTGTCGCCCAGGCCACATGGTGCTGACCAACACCTCCATCACGCATTACAAGCCCAATCCAACACCGCCGTTCACTGCCCAAGGTGTCATCAACGACTCAATCACGTGCCGAAGGCCTTCGCTCGTACCACCGTATGCTTTCGCGAGATTTCTAGCCCTCCTGGTTGTTGCTCCAGCACTTGTGGCTTCACAACATCATGTGTTGCTCAAGAAGCCTGAGGGGTCTCAGAAATGGTGACCCAAGTCACCTATATGCTTGATTAGACCAATTTCTTCTTCTTCTTCTTGATCACTTGACCACTATTATATCTTACCTGGTCGATACGAAGCCTTTGTGCCTACTTATGTGCTGGTACATGGCGCATCCATCAAACTCAAGGGAAGGAAAACTATGTGCTCTGATCTCGTTCATTCAAGGTGTTCATCAATGGTCAACGGAAGAATTATATCATGTTTAAAGATCCTTTAAAAGAGGCAGACAAGGATTATGACACATGGTATGCAGACAATTGCCAGGTCATACTTGGATAACTAATAGCGTTGGACCAAATATTGCTGGGAATCTCCTCTACAAAGATTATAGAAAGGAGATGTGGGTAAACCTGGAACAAACTTACTCCCAAAAGACAATCAAGTCTTGCCTTGCAGACATTTATACGCGGATCTGGTCTGCAACTCAGGGGATTCTAGTCTCATTGAGTACTACATGCATCTAACCAGTCTATTCGAGGAGCTTCTTATGTTTTAGCCAGCATGTTGCACTAAACAGTGACATATTTATCACTTCCTTAAAAAGATCGGCTTATTGGTTTCATGTTTTCTCCTCATATTCATATCTTCACCCAACTTTGTCGATGCCATCATTTTCCGACAAGTATGGGAGAAAGGGGGAGTATTATGTAGAGTTACAGGTCTTGTTCCACATTCAGAGGTCAGATTGTAGATTCGTTAGACCAGCCGGATTGTTCAGACTCTACAGTTCAGAGATATTCAGACTCGACGTCAATGTTTCCGAGTCTTCTCCAGTTTCAGACACGTACATGGATGCGGTCTTCTTTTCAGATGTGCACATGTTTTGCCATCTTTTGCAGTGGTCCTCATCTTTTCTTGTTGTTGTCAGGCCAGACTTTTCATGTGAGCCATAGGGACTCCAGAGCAGTGGATCATTCCCTATGCCATGTTGGTAAGGGTTTTCATGTGGTATCATAGGTACTCCAGAGTAGTATACCATTCTCTGTACCAGATGAGAGAGACCTAGTTCTCCGACGAGGTGACTTCTTTCATACTTCCTTCTCCAGCGACAGTGGACTCCGACGAGGATTGCACTTCCACGACCTTTTTTAGTTCGACCCTTTTTAGAGATGGAGCAGTTGTCCACATTATTATGGCGGGCCAAAGTGCTCCGACGAGGAGACTCATTTCCAGTTGCAGTGACTCTGACAGACACAGCTCAGAGAACATGCTCTCCGACGAGGAGATTCAACAGACTCACACTCCAGCCCGTTCGTCCTCCTCACGTGCACGACATGAGAATCAACGTCCTCGATAGCAGCCGACAGTTGTGCATGTTGAGTTGATATTGTCCGTAGTGTCCTGTAGCGTGAGTTGAGTTTCTTTATGTTTGTTTGTCCAAGCTAAGCATTACATGCTCCAGCTTGAGGAGTGTTGGAGTATTTGTTTGTGCGCCATATGAGTTGTAAGAGGGTAAATAGATCATGGAGAGATCCATTTACCCCATCCACATGTTTTGTCCTACATTTACCAGGTGTGGGATTTGGAGTCTCTGTGGAGGCTATATAAGGAGTCCCATACCTCCTCTATCCATAAAGAAAAAACAATGCTATATATGCCCCTTTGAGGGCTTCTCCCATGGTTTCATCCCGCTCCTCATGGAGTAGGCATCCACGTTAAATTTCGTTGTTCTTATTGTTCTTTATTCTTTTCCATGTTCACTTCCACATGTTTATTTTCTAACAATCCTTGGAACCCCCATGAGGGTGCTGCTTTTTGTGATCCCATGCTGGTTGTTGTTTCCAATTTGATTACAATTCCCACTTGATGGTAATGCTCTATGATAGCAATATGATGATTGTAGTTTCCAAGCCATATGAGACTGGACCATTCTACTTGGAGAAGAGGCCCCCAGTAAACTCCAAAACTCCCATGAGGGTTGCTCTGTCTCGCGATCCTTTTATGTTTACAGTTCCAGACCGATTATAGTTCCCAATCACTAGTATTGCTCCACAACAACAAGATGGTGATGTCACCCTTACTGACATATTTTAGATGGTATCGAACAAAGAGGTGGCATTGTAGATGACATCAATACAAACAAGTGATATTGCGGATGGCACCTACACAAAAATGCAATGTTGTAGAAATTGACAACGTGACCGCCACTTCCATGGTACTTTGTGTGAACATCAACAAATGTGTAGGTGGTCAGGATCATTGGGTATGGTGCAACAACCATTCTTGGCCAGAAAGGCTTAATCGTACATTCTCATATATTCAAATTCCACCTTAGGGAATAGAGAACACAATTACAAGTTGATTTGGTCCTTGAGGATTTCGATGAAGATTAAGGTCTTTCTTTAGATTCAATATTCGAAACGGACACTGACAAAAGCACACATGATGTTACTTGTGCGTTTTGTGGTTAGGCGCAAGAGGATCTCTCAGAACTTTTTTATGCATGCTTATATACCTGCTAGATCTGGGATGCAACAAACATTTCTTGGCTCGACACTTCTTCACACATAAACTTCTGGAGCAACCTGCTTTTTTTTTAAATCTAAAAGGTAGGGGGAAACACTCGGTGGTGTCCGCCCCAAGTTTTATTAATTAAGGCAAAAGAGAAACAAAAGTATAGCGAACCAAAACAACAAACAACACCCAGTCCATTACATAGTCCATTCGTCGAGCAAGCGATTAGCTAACACAGACACATTTTCCTTGTAAAAACACTGACCCGAAAAGAGAAGCTCATTTCTTCCCCTCCAAACTGCCCAGAGAATCGCCATGGGGTAAATCCGCTCCCTCCGAGGCTGTGCGAGTTTGCGTGGGCCGATTCCCAAAAGGATTGGAAGTCGCCGTTACTGCACCAACCCGGGCCCATCTCCCGCCACAATTGGGATACCAGCGAGCAAGAGAAAAAAAGATGCTCCACCGATTCGATCGCCGCATTACAGATTAAGCACCTGTCAGAATGAACCCTAATAAGTCTCACGTACCTATCCCTCGTCATCAGCCTCTTTCGCCTAAGCAGCCACAGGAAAAACCTAATTCGCTCCGGGAGCCTTAGAGCCCAGATAAGAGAACAATCTCTGATAAGCAAGTCGGAATCAGCCGGTGGAGGTCTAGAGATGGCGCCATAGGCCCCCCTGACCGTGAAGGGGCCCTCTTTCCAACTCCAGTGATCCTTGCTCCCGCCAGGCGTCCCCACATCCCGTAAGGCCTCCAGTATCGCCAAGAAATCGTCGAACCTCTGGTCAGAAAGGGAGGCAGCAAAGGTAGGGCACTAGAGCCCATCGTCCCAGCAAGTCGCAACCGAGCAAGACTTGTCCCCTGCAAGCGCAAACAACCGGGGAAAACGAGAGCAAAGCGCCCCACCCCCGAACCAAACATCAGTCCAAAAAGCGAAGGAGTCTCCCCGCCCAAGAACAGGTCTAAAGAGATCGATGTTGCTCACAAAAGCCTTCACCACGCTGCGCCAAAAAGTAGTCGGAGCGTTGGGGCCAGTGGACAGCGATGGAGGAGCGCCCTTGACATCGTAGATCTTGCGGATGACGGTACAAGCAAGGTCGTCCCCCGGACCCCAAATCCTGCTAGCCCATTTTAACAATAGGGCCTCGTTCATTTGCTCAAGAGATTTCACGCCCAGGCCCCCGTCGATCTTCCTGTGTAAGACCTCCTTCCAACTTACCAAATGGATCCCCTTAGTTCCGCCCGCCCCATTTCCCCACAAGAAGGAGCGCATTCGCTTCTCCAGCCGCACCCGCAACCCCTTTTGCATCTTTCAGTTGGAGAGAAGAAAAATGGGTATGGAGGAAAGGACTGACTTCAAAAGTACCAATCTGCCCCCCTTCGATAACACCGCAGCTTTCCAACCCGATAGTTTGGCTTCAACCTTCTCCACCACCCTCAACCAATTGCGGATCCGAGTCCGCCCCAGAGACAAAGGAGTGCCCAGGTACTCGAGAGGAATCGCGGATCTACATGAACCCAGCACCGACTCCAGGTTCTCAGCCACAGGCTCCGCCTGCCCGAAAGGAACGAACACCGATTTAGAAATGAGGAGTGAAAGAGTAGGGCACAATTTACTATGCAACAAAAGTTCTCACATGCTCATCATCTTGCCTTTGGGGTTCTCAGAATGAGATCTCTTCGAGCTTCCTGTATATGACAACCCACATCTTGAGGTTCTTATTTGAAAGAAACCCAATCTTTGAGGTCCCCATTTGTTTAGTAAAAGCTCCTTTTCAAAATTTCTTTATAGGAGAGGGCTAATCTCGAGATATTCATCTGTGAGGACCACTTTTGATGCTTGACATCAGCACTATTCCTTCAAATGGACTTTAATGCTTGAGATTGTCTCAAACTTACATTACCCATCTGCTGAATACATGAAGATCAACACTCCAACTCATCTGCCTTAAATCAATTGCCTTCACCAAGCTTCCACTCTAGGCATGTGTCTCCTCCTTGCTCCATCTCGTCCCAATAGTGGCTACTTTAAACGAGCTTCATCCTAGCTCCTTATGAGTTTTATCATATGAGTTCATATGTGTTGGGTATTTTCTTTTGTAACAAGATGCATCTTTTCAACTCCAGTATGAGGGGAGTGTTGGCTTATATATTAGATGGGTAATTGGATCTCTCCAAGATCCAATTACACTACTCTCTATCTAATCCCATATTTCTTGTTGGCAGATCTTTGCAGTGTTGGTTGGGCTATATAAAGAGCCTCACACTCTTTGTAATCTTTGAGAGAAACATAACAGAAGATCCAACCCATTATGGCTTTCTCTTTTTTTTTATCCTGCTCCTTAGGTAGTAGGGTTCCACATAAATTATGTTTGTTCTTCTTGCTTGATTTTGCGTTCGTTATTTCATATTTCACTGACCTAAAATGGGCTATGCAACTCATAAAAGAGGGCAACTATTTAAAAAAATTACAAAAGAGGATAGACTATGCAAGTTAAAATCAGGCTCGACATGATAATACATACTTGTAAAAAAAAAGAGAGAATGTTGAATGACTGAAAAATGAACGTGCCATATAAAAGTGTTGACAAAAAATGAAAGTAGTACAAGGAAAGAAGTGACTTCAAAAAAAGAGAGCCAAAAATAGGGATAAAGGAGGTTGTTTGGAAAAAATCTTGCTACACCGTCTATGTTAATTCTGACTTGGGCGGTTATCCATATATTTACAACAAGTGAGGGATGAAGGTTTGGGGGGGTGTAAATGAGAAAAAAAGTGATTGAAAAGAAAGAAGAACGCGAATGAAAAATTGAAGGAAAATTTGGTGGGAGTTTGTATCTCCCCTATGGATATGTGAGTTTAGGTGTGTTAGTGAGCCCATTCATATTTAGTTTGAGGCCCACACATAGACACTCCCAAGTAGAGATTCCATTCTCCAAGCCAGTGTTTGGAAGGTGCCCAGTTTAAGGCTTTCATGTAAGGGAGATCCATTGAAGTGGTTTAATGAGGAAAAATGGTTGCTCAGATAATTATATGGTGATAAAACTCAGAGATCTCAAGTAAAGAGACCCACCCACTTCAATATTTATATCTAGAGTAGAGCCTAACAGTTATTGATTCGCTAGATCATAAGCATGAGAAGATGTAGAATAGAGTTTGAGAGTTGTGATTGAGATATGTATTCCGCTTGAGCGTGCTGAGTTTTTTATTATTCAAGCTGAGCATTCGATGCTCCAGCTTGAGGCGGAGTGTTGAAAGTATTGAGAAATTGTCACATATATATAGGGGAGCTTTGTCTAGTTCTGTATTGCTTAGTGATGAGACTTGCTTATGTTGGTGGGGCTATATAAAAAGCCCTACACCCTGTGTATTTACTGCGTAAATCTAATGCAATATCTAGCACTTTGTGATTTCTCTCTCGTGATTTCATCCCAGTCCATGGAGTAGGGTTCTAATTGTAAAGGTTAGACCTTTTCTGATAAGAAGAATGTCATCATCATTTGTAATGGCTGGGTGGTTTTTTCTTATTGAGTGAATGTAATGAAAAGACTATAATGTAACAAATATTGAGACATTTAAAAAAATTTCATCTATTTATTTGCAAAATCAAACTTTTTTGTATCAATACTCAATGTTTAAAACCACATCATGATTTTCGAGTTTGTCCAGAACTTTCTTCAACTTGCATTTCTTGCATCTCGACTTCTATCTAATTGTAGGTGCACAGGCAGAAACCAATGGGAGTGAGAAGAAAACAATATTAGTTGTATTACTTCACATTCATCTTCCTTGGTATAGAGGTACCTGGAGTGCTTGACCTGTCACAGAGGAAGTGCATTCTTGTGTTGCTTCTAGAGATCTGGGTTCTTGGATCTGGATGCTTGGATCAAGGAGACTTGTACTCCTGTAGACATGGTTGCCAAGCTATGCGATTATACCACAGAGGAGGTTGATGCCAAATAGTACAAGGGTCTTAATGCCAAGCTATTCTATATAAATATTACCTAGATCTAAATCTTACCGTGACATATACGCAATAAAATGAAAAATTTAAATATAACTAAGATCAGGTTCCTGACTTGCAGCACCATTGTTTTTCTTACAAAGATGACTCGTCAGCATGGTTAGGAATCTTGGACACATTCCTTTGCAAGAAAAATTCTAGTTTATATGTAACAAAGAACGCGAGAACATTGATTTATATCTTCCTGCATTGTACTTTTTGTCCAATTTTGAACATGGAATGGAATTGCAATAACACAAAAGTTGTACACAGATATGATGGACAGCGTGCTCAAATTCACAAGCAAATAGATGGAATAGTACGGGTATTTTCCCGGAACTTGAGTGAAGTGACTTTTATGTTTCCTGATCTGGTGACAACTATTCAAGAGTTGTGCAAGCCTGCGGCTATGACTTTCATATTAGATGCAGAGGTAAGCGCTACCTACTCAAATCAATGATTATGTAGGGAAATTTTGTTATTCCCTTCCTCCTTTTCATTTTTCCCTCCTCAGGTGGTTGCCGTTGATAGAAAGAATTGTAATAGGCTTATGCCTTTTCAACATTTGTCTTCTCGAGAAAGAGGAAGCAAGGAATCTTCAATTGATGTGGATAATATAAAGGTATCACAACTGATGTCGAATATGATACTCTCTTTTGAATTTAGGATTGTGTGAGGAACTGAATGCAACACTTGTTTGAAAATTGTTAATAATTCAACAAGTCTCTGAGCTGGCAAAACTAAAATGTACTCCATTTTGGAGTCATGTAATGTACCCTCAAATGTGAACTCAGGTAAGTCTGGAATCCTGAAGGCAACCGTCTTCCTAAAGCAATCAACAAGAGCATGATGAGCTGATAACCAATCCATGCCTAACATAAAGTCAAACTCATCAAGTTGTAGTAGCAGACGATATGCGTTAATCTCATGTCCGCAAATCAGTACTGGAAAATCTCTAAATATCAGGGAAATGACAACAACTGGCCACCTGGATCACAGATGCGATATAGAGAAGACAGAGTCTCTGTAACTCTTCCTAATGAAGCTAGTAATTTCGATGCAAGGAAGGAATGTGTCACTGCGAAATCAAACAAAACATGGAAAGGTCGGCCCAATACTGAGACCATACCTTTCACCACAGTAGTTGTTGGTCGTGCCTACTCCTCGGTCACTGCGTATAGCTGACCCTGCCTGGCTGGTGCGGTACTGGAACCTGCCACGCTCTATGTCTATCTCTATGACCTCCTAAAGTTGGAGTTCCTGCCACGGAAACTCCTTGTACGTTGTGCATACGACTGTGACTATGAAGGCTTTGGTTGTGGTTAAGGCACTCCAGAAGCTTATGAGCACGAAGATCGGTAATGTCCTCACTCATGGCATAAGTAACATCGAACTGGTCGGATAGATGGAGTGATCGTGTCTGTGCTTTGAGTCAATTCTACTGGGGTCTGTCTGCTCGCTACGACCTAGGTGGTTGAGAGGAATATGTGCCACGTCCGACAAGTGCTCCTCGTAAGGTAATCGATGGAGATGAGCGAGCACTGTCTGAGAATGACGAACCTCTAGGTCGGAACCGCCTGGCTAACCTCTGCTGCCGGAATGGTCGACGTAACGACCCAAATGATCTCTGTGGTCTAGGTCTGCTCCAGACGAGCTCCCAAAGCGTCTCTCTCTGATATCCTCAAACTTCTCCGCTGTGTCAGTAGTCTCGTAGATGGAAGTGATGTGTAATCCGACCAGCTTCTCTTGTACCTCCTCTCGTATACCTCTGATGAACTTTTCCGGATTCTCATCTGGAAATGCGGCGGTTGCTGGGGTGTGTAAAGACAGCTCGGTGTATCGGACCAAGTAATCTCTGGTTGTCATCCGTTTGACGAAGCTCTGCAAAAAGTCAACGCCGGGAGAACTTCCACTTCGCATAATAGAAGTGGGATCTGTCAAAGTCATCCCATGTGGGCTCGTAGTCCAACTCATAAACTATTGCCTCCCACTATCTCTCGACGAAGTCTGTCAGTGAATACTCCATGAAAGATAGCCACGAGTCTCGTGGCGTGCAAATCATCCTCAGCATCTTCGTGACTCTCTTCAGCCATTGCTCTGCCACATCTGACGCCCATGTGCGCTCAAACATGGGCACATTGGCCTGCTGATAAGAAATAAAAACTGAATAGTACCTGTGAATAGCAATGTAGTTATCTGCATCCTCATTTGCGTAGAGTACATGGTCCTGCTCCATGTCGTAATATACATCATTAACTCCATGCTCTGGTATCTCCTCACGTAGATCATCAAAGTGAGGCTATTGTACCTCAACCGACTGAGGCTGGTCCTATCTGGTGACATCCTGAGATGGATGGTAGGTGTAATCTTGCAGCCTCGAACCTCATCTCCATGTCGGTTTGTCGGCTCGTAATCTCTGTCTGTTGTGCCAATATCTGATCCTGATGACCTCGCATGGCAACCTGCTACTGCTGGAGATCAGTGAGTGCGATCATAATGTGCTCCAAACGGTCTGTCGTATCTTGTGCAGCTCTGGATGTCATGGCTCTGCATGAGAACCATTTTGAGTCATAAAAATTGATGTTCGCAGATATTATCATGTGTGCTTTCTCTCTTCTTGGGATATAATATGAAAATTAATGAATTTAGTAACATATATGGTTATTGAATTTGAATGTCATATTTTCCTTTTGGACTCACGACAAGTCATACGACTATTGCTATCTGAGATCTTAATGCGATCAGAATCATAATATTATGATTGCATGTAGCGGGGTGCCACAGCTCTGATACCAAACTGTGAACCCCTCGGATCTGGGTACCCGTTTGTAACACATTCGCTATGATACCAAACTGTGAACCCCTCGGATCTGGGTACCCGTTTATAACACATTCACAGTATTACATTAACAAAAGATCACACAATTTATATGAAAATATGGGGAAAAAATTTCACGTTTTTTTTTGAAAGCTCAAAAAGGGGGAGACACGCGATGGTGTTCACCCCAAAATAATATTATAAATAAAGAATAGTGCGAGATACTTACACACTGAGGAGGGGAAGAAAGAAGGAAGAGAAAGGGGTCAGAATAATAATAAAAAAACGGCAACCGGCCCCAAGGCCCAACTACGTAGACCAGTCAGCGATTAATATGGAAGCCGCGGTATTGACGTTCTCCACGTAGAAGCGCGCACCCGAGAAGATAGTGTCATTGCGGGCCCTCCAGATCGACCAAAAGGCGCGCCAGAGGGCCAAGCAGATGCGAGCGGGGTCTTCTTCTGTTGGCCCAAGGATGTCGCAGAAGTCCACCGTATTGGCTGATCGAGCCCAAGCGACCTCATCCCAAATCGGGAGACCGAAGAGCAAAGGAAGAAAAGGTGGTCCGCCGATTCATCAGACAACCCACAGAGCTGACAAAGAGTGTTGGAGGAGTGAAGAAGTGAGGCGCATCGATCGCGGGTCATCAGTCTTCGATGTCGAAAAACCCAGAAGAAGAAGGTGATCCTAGCAGGTAAGCGGAGCCCCCACAGGAAAGCGCAGTCACGGGCCAGGGCGGCATCCAGAGATGGAGGAGGAGGGAGCAGGGCAAGAAAGGCCTTGCGGGAGGAGAACGGACCATTCCTCCAAGCCCAGTGATCCCGCCCGCCAGCAGGGGAGGAGGAAGATGAGAGAGCCTCCAACAGAGAGGCCAAGTCGTTGACGCGCTGGTCAGATAGGGACCCCGAGAAGGCGGGGGCACCAGCCGCCGTGTGTCCAGTAGTCAGCAACGGTGGCGAAGCGGTTAGACGCCAAGGAGAAGAGCCGCGGGAAGCGAGACCGGAGAGCACCACTCCCCGTCCAGTCGTCGATCCAGAACTTGAAGATAGCACCCGATCCCAACACCGGGGAAAATAGAGAGCGGTTCTTTTGATAAATTTCAAAAATGTAACGCCAAAAGGGGGAAGAGTGGGCCGGGCATCTCCCACGGATGAAGGAAATCCAGTCCACGCCCAAAATTGCACGCAGGACGCTGCCAAAAAAATGATTCATCCTTGCCCCAAACCTTGTGCACCCATTTTAAAAGCAAGGCGTCATTGACCCGCTCCAAGGGCCGAACACCAAGGCCCCCCACTCGCTTGGGCCGAGTAACCACATCCCAAGCAATCAAGTGAATCCCGCGGCCGCTGCCAACCGCCCGCCTCCATAAAAATCTTCGCATGCATTTTTCCAGCCGGAGGCGAACGCCCTCAGGTAACTTGCGAACTGAAAGAAAGTAGATGGGAATCGCGGAGAGAACCGACTTAAGAAGAACGAGGCGACCTCCACGGGAAAGTAAGGAAGCCTTCCAGCCAGCCAAACGCGAGTCCACCCGGTCCAGGATCATCCTCCAGTCATTCAAGCGGTTATGACCCGACGAAATAGGGACACCGAGGTAGGTGAGAGGGAGCGCCCCAATCCGCGAACCGAGGATACGGCTGCAGTCGGCCACCTCAGGCGCAGACAAGCCAAAGGGCACGAGGCAGCATTTGTCGAAGTTAATCTTCAACCCCGATAGTTCACCGAATAGGGAGATCACATGTGCCATCCCAGCCACCGCGTCGGAGGACCCCTCAATGAAGCACATGGTGTCGTCCGCGAACTGAATAATAGGCACACATAGGCCCTCTTTCTGAAATCCCGCAGTGAGGCCAGCGTCAATGACGCCTTGCACCATCCTGGGCAAGACATCCGAGGCGAGAACAAAAAGCATAGGGGCTAAAGGGCAGCCCTGCCGAACCCCCCTACGAGGTTGGAAGAGACCGCCAGCCGGACGTCCGTTAACAAGCACGGAAAGGGAGGCCGTGGAGATACATCTGCGCATCCAAGATATCCAAGCGCTTGGGAAGCCCCGCCGATGAAGAACAGCCCATAGGAATTTCCAGTCAAGCGAATCATAAGCTTTAGAAAAGTCGATCTTCCAAAGGATACCTTTCTTTTTCTCACGTTTCCAATCAGCCACAATTTCAGAAGCGACAAGGATGCAATCCGCAATATGGCGACCTTTGATAAACGCACCTTGGACCGGCGAGATGAGACCGTGGAGAACCGTCGAAAGACGGTTGGCCAAGGTTTTAGCGATAATAAGGTAGATGGCGTTGGAGACGGCAATAGGGCGGAAGTCGTCGAGACAGAGGGCGGGAGATTTCTTCGGGATAAGAACGATGTGCGCCCGGTTGATACGATCAAAGCCAAGGTTGCCCGAGTAGAAGTCAGAAGCCACCGCGAGGACGTCGCCCGAAACCACCTCCCAAAAATCCTTGTAGAAGGAGACCGGAAAGCCATCCGGCCCCGGGGAAGAGTCACCATTCAAGCTCCACACAACGGATTTAAGCTCGGACAAAGAAAAAGGGCGTGTGAGGAGAGAGGAGTCCGCATCCGAGATCCGGGAGGCCCCCTCCCCAAGCCAACGCCAACGCCGCGGGGGAGGGCAGTAGAAGAATGACGGAACTGCTCCGAGATGGCAACGCCCAACGCACGATCATACGAGAAGACATGGTTGTTGATGGAGATAGACCTGATAAAGTTAAAACGTCGCCGGTTGCTAGCCGCCCGATGAAAAAAAGAAGTGTTGGCGTCGCCCTCCTTTAGCCATTTAATCTTAGATCTTTGGCGCCACTCGATACATCTCTTCTTATCCTCAGCCTGAACCTGGGCACTAGCATTTGAGCGGAGAAAAAGCTCATCCAAAGTAAGATCGCGATCGCTCTCCAAGGAGTCCATGCGCATGATAATATTCTCGGCCTCGGAGCGAATAGCCTTGCGCGAATGCCTAATGGAGGCCTTGAAGTCGACAAGAACCCTGCGAAGAGAAGAGAGCTTCTGAGATAAAATTGCCGCCGCCGATCCCGAGGCCGGGAAGTGGGTCCAATGATTAGTAACGATGTCCTTGAAAGATGGTTCGAGGAGCCAGCTTTTTTCATAGCGGAAGAGGCCACGAGGGGAGAGGCCAGATCCGTCATCCCAAATGATAGGGGAGTGGTCCGAGAAGGCACGCGGGCGGGAGGCAACAGAGCAGAGGGGGAAAGAATCCAAAGCCGCGCCATTACCGAGAAAACGGTCGATCCTGGATCGAGAGGAATTGTTCCGCCACGTGTATGAGATATCATTGGGGACCAAATTAGTAAGCGCCAAATCATGAATTAAATCCCGAAATTCTTGGGAGTCCGGGTCACGACCTCCCCGACCACGAGGTCGATCAGAAGAGTCAATTGTAACATTGAAATCCCCGCCTATGATCCAAGGGATTCTGTTGAAAGATTCATCCGCGGAGCGAAGGTCCTCCCAAACTTCCCGACGCAAAGTGTGGCAGGAGGGAGCGTAGACGCAGGAGATAGCGATAGGGGAGCCCGAGCGGACGTTATCCAGCACAACCGAGAGAACATGGCGTCCCGTAAGCATTGAGCGGAAAGAGAACAACCGTGATTGCCACGTAACTAGCAGCCCGCCCGCAGCACCAACCGCATCGATCGTACGGAATTCAGAGAAAGAGCCAGCACCAAAGGAACGCCATGAGAAGTCGTCAAGAGTTGCGAGCTTAGTTTCTTGGATACATGCAACATCACACTCCCATTCCGAGAGCCGGGAGGCCAGAGTTCGACGCTTAACCACATCACCCAAACCACGTACATTCCAGGAGAGGAGCTTCATTAAGAAAACAATAAGAAAGGCCCGAGAGGATAGACGGTCAGCAGAAACCAGCAGCATCAATCGGAGCCAGCCGAGCCCGGAGGAACCGCCTCCTGCACCTGTTCGTCCACGGAGTCCGAGTCCGCCGAGATTGCGCGCACACCCGCAGCGACAGCCACAGCCTGGCGGAGGGTCGCGCAAGAGGAAATCAACGCAGGCGAGAAGGAGGACGAGCATCGCCTGGAGCACGAGGCCCCGAAACGTCTGAAAGCGGAGTCCGTCCCTGCACCAGTGAGAGAGGCCCCCAAAGCCAGGGGAGAAGGGGCCAGCGAGGGGAGAGAGGGGGTGCGAGCTGGGGACGAATTCAACACCGAGGGGCAGACCTGCAGACGAAGAGGCTCCACCTGAAATACCAAGGGGGGTTGATGGGGCAAGCGAGGCCCCGAACCCGATGACCGCGGCCACGATCCGCCAAAGGACACGTTGTCGCTCCGAATAAGAGAGAGATCCGCAAGTGGGTCCGAACAGCCGACCCGAACCACAGGCGACGAACCGAATCTAATGAGAAAAGAAGGCGAATCGTTATCGAAGCCCTCCCTCCCTGCAGAAACAGAAGATTCGCGTGCCAGGCGAGAGAAACGAAGGGGCGTCTCGGAATGGGCGCCGACATCATTCGAGAGCGTCGTCACTACGGAGAAGAGCGGCTTCGAATCCACGTGGCCCCCAGGAGATGAAGCGCCGGCGCCACGTGGCCACCCGAAGACGAAGCGCCACCAGAAGAGGAAGCGCCACATGCCACGTGGCTCGGCGAAGACGAAACGACAACAAGCTCCGGCAAGACGTCGTCAGCCGCGGGGGGCGGAGAGGGGACATCAGGCGGCGATTGAGCATCGGTGTCCGACGAAGGAGGCGGAAGAACAGTGAGGATCGGGCGAAAGCTCCAGGAGCCAACCTTGAGAGAGCCGAAGATGGAGCGGTCGCTGGACTCACGGAGGAAGACCGGGGAGCATTCGAACAGCACCTTGACGGAATGCCAGTCGGCCGGGGGAGAGACCATCGTCGAAGATAGAGAGAATCGATCCCCAAACGGCGGAAGACCCTGTTTAGCACTGGAATGGTTCTTGAGAGAAAAGGGACCCCCGAGATGGAAGCAACACAGACCTCGGTAGAGAGCGATGCACCGTCAGCAACCCGCGGCGGACGCCAAAGGACCGCACCGGAGGAGCCGTGCGATAGCATGAAATCCCGCAGCTGCGGCGATAGGCCACGGAGGCAGCAGTGGGAGGCATCCAGAAGGCAGAAGTCCCCCATGAACGAAGAGCCGAGCGCGCGCAAGGCCATGTCCTTCACCGCTTCCCAACCAACGACCGGGTGGCGAGCGACCCCAATAAGAACAGAAGAGGGGCCACCGCCCGAGACACCGCCAGCGTTAGAAGCATCAACCAGCAGGTGTGGAGTCTCCGACGTCACCCCGAGAGGAAGGTGAGGCGGAGGAGGAGCCACCACCTGGGCAAAAGAGCGCCCCCGAATGGAGGGGCGGGGAGGAGGATCCGCCACCGCCCGCACCGAGAAGGAAGATCTCTCAGGCCTGAGAGCACCGCGCCGACGAAGCCAATCGCAAGAAGCTCGGCGATGTCCAACATCCCCGCATGCAAAGCAGCGGGGAGGCTGAGGGCAGACAGGAGCAATATGGCCCCGCTCCCCGCACCTGAAGCATCGCCTCCCAGCCTTCCGACGAGAAACCGTAATCCAGCCCGCCTCCGAAGCCGAATGGGAAGAGGCAGCGTCCATCCCACCCGCCGAAGTCCTGCCCGCACCCACTGAACTGCTAGACGCCACCCTCGCGCCGTTGACGTGAACCTCCGAGGCGATAAGCACCGTCCTCGAACCAGTCGATGGCGCCTTGGAGAGGTTCGCGCTACCGAAGCCCGCCACGAAGTTCCGGCTTCGCACACCACCTTGTAGGGACCCGCGGCCACTCGCTCCACTCGCTCCACCTGTTCTCTTCATCGTTCCTAGTCTTAGTTCCCATGTCACCTAAACCCTAAACCCTAAACCCTAAACCCTAAAATTTCACGTTTTTGCCATGACATTAACAATTCAAGTGACAACCACAAAACCAACACTAGAATATGCCATCAAATTTTCATTCATTCATTTCATGTACAAAAGAGACTGACAGTTCATATATGTATTCCCAAAAATATACGGAAGAGAAAGAAAGCATTTTACATCATAAGCTGAACAAAAACTTTGACAAAAGTAACTGTACCGTTTGGAATAACATCGGATATCTGGAATCATCAACCAGCTACTGAGTTGCAGGCTACTTGTCTGCCACACATGAAAGGAACAAGAGATGTTAGCGAGCGTTGGTACCTCCCAAAAACTTATAAAACAAGATGGAATTTAAGGTGATTGCAAAAGAAACAAGTAGTAAAACATAACCAACTAAAAATTTACAGCTACTTGTTATGAAAAATGTTTTCATACTACTTTGAAGGATGCTCAAGTTTTACCCATTACCTTTTATATCATATTTTTATATCATGGTTAATGACTCATATATAATTATATTAATATCTTGTTATTTAAAAATCATAATTATGAATTTTAATAATGGGAGAGATTTAGGTTTGGATTGATTTTTGATTTTATTTAAATTCTTAAGTTGAGTGGATAGTTTGTGGTCTTGGTATGTGTGTGATCTCACACTATGACTCTAAAGCGTGAATAGTGCCTTAGGGTTGGGGTGCCTTCGTAGGCATGCGGTGGAGTATAATGCATCCTAACTAAGTTTCCAACACGTCCATTGACTTAATTATAAACAATTCTAGCCTACACAATTTATAATTGATTTCATCTAACCAAGATCCAATATGCTTCATTCCGAGTTCAGCTGTAACTTCTCCAATTTCAGTTGTAACTGATTTAGTTGTGACCCTAGATGAAATTTAAACTTAGTGCCAGTACGTAGGAGAGCAATATCTAATAGTAGTTCAGAAAACTGCAATTGAATCTCATAAACTATATAAACATTTTCTAAAATATTAGTTTAAAAGAATTAACTTCTCAAATTGGATAATGCACAGTTTATATTTGGCTATATTACCTAATCATTCCATAAATACACCTCCAGTAATATTGCAACAGTTATATTTGGCTACTGGACATGGTTTCTTATTCAACCAATCAATCTGGAAGTAGGGAAATTATGAAGAATACACACATAGGCAGTCTTGGAAATTACTGGAGAGATACGGTGAACGGCCAGATTGTGGTGGAAATTATATAGCAGCAACGAAAAGGAACAGTAAGGATTTTACCATTGAATTTACTCTAAATTTGGAGAAGAATCATGCATGCTATATATCCTTCATTCTTCCAATTATATATAAATTCAGACTTGTTACTTCCCATATTTTTTTTGTTTTGGGCAGGAATTGATCCCTTCATCAATTCAAGGGATAATTTGATGCTTCGGTTACAAGCATGACAACAGGAAGATATGTATTAGGATTGTACATGTATGGCAGCAATAGGATGGAGATGGAAATATACCTTGAATTTTCCTAGATTTGAAGGAAATTGACATGCAGAAGCAGTCCCAAGAGGGCCTTCCAGCAGTTGAAACTTGTAATAACTCAAGTTTCTCTAGCAAAGGGGGGCAACGGCACTGGCTGCTTCATGCAGCATGATCTTGTTGTAGTTGCTGAATGGCAGCAGTTGACGCGGAGAGCAGCAGTTCTTCTGTTAAGGAAAATGTGGGGAATTGAGGGAAGAAAAGGGGGAAAGAAATTGGAAGAGAAGAAAGGAGAGAGAAGAAGGGGGCCTTTGACGTTGGAGGAGAAAAAGAAGAAACAGAAATCATAGAGGGAGAAAGGGGAAGGGGAAATGAGGGAGGCTCCTTCATGGAACCTTCCCAAATTCTTTTTTTCCATGTGACCTCAGCCATGATCTCACTAATGACATGAGCATGCTCATGTCAGCATGCTGATGTCATAAAGTTTTTTAGTTTGTAGTTTGTTTAATTCTTTTTTTTTTAAGCTTTGAAGAGGGGGAGGCACTCAACGGTGTTCACCCCATTGTATTAGAAAGACGAAAAGAGAAGTTACAGAGAAAACGAAAATAGAAAAAAAGAGGCCAAAAAATAAGTACAAAAAAACCGGCCTTCCCGAAGGCAAAGGCACCCCAAAACACCAAAAAGTCTACCCATGGGACCAATCCTCCATTAGCCGCATTGCACGAATAATGATGTTTTCCCTGTAGAACCGTTGAGCCGAAAATAATGCCTCGTTCTCCCCAGCCAAATACTCCACAGCCTTGCGATTGGTTCGAGAATAAGCTTCCTCTCCCTCCCCCGTGAATTAAACAAGCTCTCACACACGGCAGGAAAGGAGACCGCGTTAAGCCAAGGAATGTCAGCCCAAAGGGGGCGAACAAGTGGGCAATCGAAGAATAAATGTGATATTGTTTCCCGCTCCACAACACAAAGACCGCACATCGGAGTGACATTCGGGAAGATGGTTGCACATCGATCGCGAGTCAAAAGCCGGCCACGACGCAGAAGCCATAAGAACACACCAATGCGCTCAGGAAGCTTTAAGCCCCAGAGGAATCTACAGTCGTGCACCAATATATCGTCATCAGCGTTCAGGGACGGAGTGAGTGCAAAATACGCCTTCCGCGAGGAGAAAGACCCGTCCTTCCAGGCCCAATGGTCACGCCCAGCAGTCGGCCGAGGAGCATCAATAAGTTGTGCCATCAACAAAAGAAAATCATCCAACCTAAAGTCCGAAAGGGTCGCTGCAATCCTAGGACACCAGCAACCATTCTCCCAGCAAGAGGCGACTGTGGCCTCCTTGTTCTCGACCAAAGCAAAGAGACGCGGAAACATGAAGTTGAACGCACCCCTTCCTGCCCAATCATCAGTCCAGAACCTGAAGGAGCTCCCGTTGCCCAACACCGGCATAAAGAGATTGCGATTTTGCCCAAAGACAGTCGTCACACCGCGCCAGAACGGAGTTAGGGACGAAATTGAGTTGTCCCTAAACCCGCCAAGGAAATCCGCGCCCATCAAATCCCGCAAGACATTAATCATGAAGTTCTGCTCTTTACCCCATACACGAGGAGCCCATTTGAGTAGAAGAGCTTCGTTAACCACCTCCAGCTGCCTGATCCCCAAGCCCCCCAACCGCTTTGGTCGAGTTATTGTCTCCCACCCCACCAAATGCACCCCCTTCTCCCAACACCCTTGTGACCCCAGAGGAACCCCCGCATACACCTCTCCAGCCGCAGGCGAATCCCTTTGGGCATACCACGGACCGATAAAAAATAGATGGGAATAGAGGAGAGAACCGATTTAAGGAGCACCAGCCGCCCGCCCTTGGAAAGTAGAACTGCGCGCCAGCCCGCGAGACGAGCCTCCATCTTCTCCACCAGCACCTTCCAATCGCGAAGACGAGAGCGGCCAACAGAGAGCGGGAGGCCAAGGTAATCAAACGGGAGAGACGTAGGGTTGGACCCCAGTAGAAGAGCACAATCCAGAACCTCATCCTGCGGCATTCCAAAAGGAACCACTTTAGATTTCGAAGCATTAATTGCCAGACCCGAGGCTTCACTAAAAAGCTGCACAGTCATGGCCATCCCGGCCACCTCATCGGGACCCCCTTCAACAAAGCATAGTGTGTCATCGACGAACTGAATAGAAGGGACATGGAGCTCCCCAATATAGCAACCCCGAGTCAAACCAGCCGCAGCCACCCCCTCAATCATACGCGGCAGGACATCCGCCGCCAATACGAATAGAAGAGGAGCGAGAGGGCACCCCTGCCGCACCCCCCGACGGGGCTGGAAAAAACCACCCATAGGACAGTCGTTCAACATAACGGAAAAAGAGGCCGTGGATACACACCGACGCATCCACGTTGTCGGAAAGCCCCGCCGCCGCAGGACGGATTACAGAAATCTCCAATCAAGGCAATCATACGCCTTGGCAAAGTCAATCTTCCACACAATCCCCTTAGCATTTGACCTCCGCCACGCCGCAACGATCTCCGAGGCCGCAACATAGCAATAAGAAATATGACGTCCACGGATGAAGGCCGCCTGTGTCGGCGAGACAAGCGATGCCAGTAGGGGAGCAAGCCTCCTAGCTAAGGCCTTGGCGATGATAAGATATATCCCATTGGATATAGAGATCGGGCGAAAGTCCTCAATGCGATTAGTCGGATGAGCCTTGGGTATCAACACGATGAGGGCCTTGTTTATTTTGTTGAAACCGCAGTTACTGGTGGAAAATTCGTGCGCCACCTCCAAGACATCGCCAGCCACCACATCCCAAAAATCGCGGTAGAAGGCCACGGAAAACCCATCAGGTCCCGGCGCGGCGTCGTTATTAAGATCCCACACCGCATCTTTAAGCTCCGCCAAAGAGAAAGGCCTCACCAAGGCCGTGGCTTCCGAGTCTGAAATTGAAGGAGCCCCTCGCCCCAACCACCGCCAACGTCGTGGCGATCTGGAACCGAAGGCGTTCTTGAAATGCTCAACAAAGGCATCGCCAATCTCCTTATCGCCAGTAATGAGGGAGCCACTCACCCAAATAGAACGGATGGAATTGAAGAGTCGACGACCACTAGCCACCCTGTGGAAGAAGGCGGTGTTAGCATCCCTCTCCTTAATCCATCTCAAACGAGAGCGCTGTCGCCATTCGGTTATTCGCTTTTTGTCCTCGACTTTAACAACATCAAAAGCCGTGGCGCGCTCCAGAAGTTCGGCCGAAGTCAACTCACGGTCATTCTCAACACGGTCCAACCGCATAATAGTAGTCTCCGCTGCATCTCTGGCCGCCACACGGGCAAGGCGCGCCACCTTCTTGAAAGAGGCCAGCATCGTACGCAGCGAGGCAAGTTTTTGATCGAAACGACAAGCAGCAGATCCCGCACATGGAATCTGGTGCCAATGATCTCTCACCATATCTTTAAACCCCGGCTCCAAAAGCCAACTCCTTTCATAGCGGAATAGACCCCGGGGATGAAGCTCTTCCCCAGAATCCCAAATAATTGGATTATGATCGGAAAACGAACGCGGACGAGAAGCCACCCAGTACAGCGGAAAGAGTTCCAAGATCTTATCATTCGCCAAGATAATTCTCGAATGGGACGTGTTATTTCGCCAAGTGTAGGAGATATCACATGGCACGAGCCCCTCCAAAGCCAAATCCGACAAGAGCATGATAAAATCCTCCGATCCGGGGTCCTGTCCCCCACGGCCACGTGGCCAATCCGAGGAGAGAGCAGTAACATTGAAGTCCCCTCCCAAAAGCCAAGGCATGTCCGTAAAATCAAAGGCCAGGTCCCTCAAATCCGTCCAAAGTTCCCTTCGCAACAAGTGACAAGTAGGAGCATAAATAGCTGAAAAAGCAATGGAGACATTGGAATCGATGCGAGACAAAACCACAGTCAAGGAATGTCTCCCCACACGCATCGATTCAAACTTGAAAATCCCCAACTGCCAAGCCATAATAATGCCACTCGAAGGTCCAATGGCATCCATTGAACGAAAGTCGTCCATCGCAAGAGCTCCGAACTATCGCTATAAGGAATCATCGACACCAGAAAGCTTTAATTCTTGAATAAAAGCCACATCGCAATCCCAATCGGAGAAGCGCAAGCCCAAGGCCCGCCGCTTGAGGGGATCTCCGAGTCCCCGCACGTTCCATGACAGAACCTTCTTTAAGAACCAAGGGATCGTCCCCCGATAGGCGATAGTCCAGCCGCCTCCGCCACCGAATCGCGCAAAGTTGCGCAAGAAGAAACCGTGGGGACGCCAAGACGAGAATGGGTTCGCCTGTTGTAGCTTAAGCCGAATCTTGAGGATGTTGAGGCCTCACCCACAGAGGTGACACCCCCAACCCCTGAGGTGACAACGGTTTGCACGGGCTCGTCCAGCGGAGCAAAATCAGCGTCACCAAACAAGGAGACAACCGGAGGCGTCCAAGCAGGAGGAGGTTGAGGAGTCTGAGCCATCACAACAAAGGAGTCAAAATCCTCGAGAAGAAACCGCGTTGTGACCACCGTCGAAACATCGGGGCCTAGATGGAGGCCCGCCATCGTAACCTGAGCCGGAGCACCTGACCCCAAAGGAAGGTCAAGCAAGGGGATCCGAAGTCATAAGTGGATCCTCAATCACCCGCATCCGTGGCCATGATCCGAATCGCAGGGGTCCGATATTGGAGAGTTTAGAATGATTGCGCACGTGCCCCGATAAGGATATATGCTTGCAGAAAGTCGCCAGTGGAGGTGGTTGCAGGGAAGGTGAATCGACCTCGATAGCGCCCAAGGAAAACAAATCGTGCTTGAAAGGCTCCGTACACGTCTTCCGAGAATCATTGACAACCGGGCCAGAGGGGATACGCAAAGCATGCGACCCCTCGTCCACGCCCGGGGATGGATCGACGACAATGTCCGCCGTGGACGGGGCAGCAGCTGCCGGCGCCACCGTAGGTGAGGGAAAGAAGAACTCCACCTTAAACGACCATCTTCCGATCTTCAAAGTCTCGAAAAGAATCTTGTCCACCGCAGTGGCCAGGAAGGAGGAGGAGCATTCCAGGAGAATTTTAGTACACTCCCAATCCGACCCCGGCGAAAGCCCGTCATCAAGAACAACAAGCACAGTCCCCCACGCGTCGACGACCCGCGAGAGAACCGCAACTGTGCGAGAAAGGAAAGGAACTCCCCGCGCTTCCACCACACAAACCTCTGTAGCCAATGAAGCACCGTCAGCTACCCTGAGATTCCTCCAAACAACACCGCCAACACATATTTCGGAGAAAAGCCTATCCCGCTGCTCCCGGGACAGGCCACGAACACAGCAACGGGCGGAGTCAAGCACAACGAAGTCCCCGCCGAAGAGAGGTCCCAGGATCTCGAAGGTGTTGGTCCGAACCAACTCCCAAGCCAACCCGGGTCGCTGCCGGACCCCAACCGCAACGAAGGAGGTCCCAACAAAGCTAAAACTCCCCACCGGCATCGACACCCCACCACACGCAACCCCAGGCTCCTCCACCCCAGGTTCCTCCACCCCAGGCTCCTCCACCCGAAGCTCCTCCACCCCATGCGACAACTCCCCAAGCGTAGGCTCCCCCTCTTCCACCCCACCACGCCTTCCCAACAACGAAGCCGGCCTTTCTCCCCCACTTTCATCCACCCCCTCGCCAGCATCGCCACGCACCACCTGCGCAAAGGATCGCGATGCTCCACCAGCGAAGATCACACGAAGGCTTTCGTGCACTCCACCCACAAGCGACGGCTTAGAACCTGATTTGAAGCCACGAGAACTCGAGACTTGTCTGCATGAGAACCTGCGATGGCACACCCCTCCGCATGCATAACATCGCGGAAGTTGAGGACAGGAGGACGCTAAATGACCATGCACGCCACATCGAAAGCATCTCTTCCCCAACTTCTTGCGCGAAACCTTCTCCCACCCATCTTCCCTACCTTCAACCCCACCGGCTCCCTCCGCGCCCGACTCAACCACCCGCTTCTCACCACTACCACTTCCTCCATGGTCCAAGAGAGCGCCACCAGCTCGCTTCGCAGTACTCCCGGAGCTCCCCCTCGCCCTCGAGGAACTCGCTTCTCCGTCGCCCATCACTCGCCAGAGCGCCTGCACTCGCTTCGCCATCTCCACCTTCATTTTATTATTTTTTTGATTCATTTATTTGAGATGTTTAAAAAATGTTTGTATCTGCACCTTGAATGACGGATTTCGATGCGAAATGGCTTGTTTTGATCGTCACTAATTGACGATTAATATGAGTATAATTATTGTATACTTTGGATCGATGATGAATCCCCGAAATTCTCGAGATAAGGTCTCGGTTTGCGGCTGTTTTTTGTGATTTTAAAATATCAAACAATCTCCGATTGACAAACGGTCAATTCCATTGGTCTTAGCTCGTCGAACCGGATTTTATGGTGGTCTCCGATTGTTTCACGATTTCTGATTTCGCATCAAGGCTTTTCCGTGACACGCATCACGATGTGATTGATTTTGGTTGATTTCGCCCGAACGACTTTTGATTCATGATCAATTGATCGATTTAAGTTATTTAATACTGCCCGATAACTTTATTGGGTTAATCAGACCCTAATCTGGTCATGTTCGGTTTTATTCGGACCCGTATGTTACATAATTTTTCTCCATAAAAGTAATGTCTCCATAGTTTTAAAGCAAAAACAATTGCAGCAAGTTCTAAATCGTGAATAGGATAACTACACTCATGAATTTTCAATTGCTGAGATGCATAAGCCATGACTTTATCATGTTGCATCAACACTGCACCAAGACCTGATCCTGATGCATCAGTGTAACTGTGAAACCTCCAGTACCTGATGGAAGTGTTGAAATCGGAGTTGATGTCAGCATTGACTTCATATTTTGGAAACTATCCTCACATTGTGAGTCCAGGTAAACTTACTTTTCTTCCTCATTAATTTTATTAATGGTAGAGCTATCTTTGAGAAGTCCCGAATGAAACGTCTATAATAACTGGCCAGGCCTAAGAAACTACACACCTCCGTAACTATCTTTGGCTGATTCCATTTCTGAACAGCTTCTACCTTTGATCGTTCAACAAATATGCCATCCTTAGATATGACATGCCCATGGAATATCACCTTATCAAGCCAAAATTCACATTTTCAGAATTTGACATAATGTTAGTGATCTCTCGAAGTCTCTAATACTAACCTCAAGTGTTCCTCATGTTGTTTCTTGTCTTCAGAGTAGATAAGAATGGCATCGACAAAAACTATGAAAAAAACAATATGAACAGGGTTGGCGTGGGTGCGAGCAAGGTTGCAAAAGTCGGTAGTCGGTACTCGGTCGGTCGGGTCACTGACTAAGGACTAATCGACAGTCGTACGATTAATCGAATTTAGTCGCGGCTTTGAATATTTAAAAATATAAATCAATTTTATACATATATTCTTATATATTTACATAGATTTGTATATTTTTTATACATTCATAATGAAATAAAAAAGTAATTGAATTTAAATAAAATATTAAGCGTATTAGAATAAGTTTGCTTTTAAAAAAGCAAAAAAAAAATAAAAAGTGGTATCTCCAAGCAAAAATTGGTCGACTAGTGGGCCTAGTGGGAATTAGTCAGTACTCGATCGGCCACCCCACTGATTAGACTAGTTGGACCTACTAGTCAGACCAGTCGGGTGACTTTTACAACAATGGGTGTGAACCTCCTCTACCACATGTGCCACATCCTTTGAATTGAGGTAATCGGACTCTACCATGAGAAGCTACCATAGCCGATGGCGTATGAGAATATGCAACAGAGGGAATGCACAATCGGTTCAGCCTGAGATATGCCTCCTCCATAGGCGGTATAATAGCATATGTGAGTAACTGAGAGCAGGCAGGGTTCTACTTAGGGTTAAGGTCTGCCAGAAAGAACCCAGTCATAAAAGAATCACGATAGGCCTTGTGCTACTTTGTTGAGACCGTCAAAGGTATGTAGCTATGGAGTCTCTCAAACTACCCCTACGAGATGTGTACAAGGCATGAAGAGGATTATCACTGTATTTGTTCGTAAAAATATCGTGCTGGAGTTGCAAAATCTTCGACTCATTCCTTGCTTAAGTACATCATTACGAGGATGACCCACATTGCCTTCGTTGTGGGTTGACTATCATTGGCTATTTCCACAGAATTAGTACCAGATAGCCAAACTTTTCATTAAGCATAATCTGCCTCCCATGAGGTAAATCTTGTCAGTCGGCTCATCATGCGTTAGAAGATGCTTCTTATCATGGTTCTGCAAGAGATTCATGAACTGCATTGCCCACAACTCATACTTTGTGACATCCATCTTGACAATAGGTATGAGACTCTTAAAGGCATCTGCAGATGAAATATCAACTCTATTTTCCGACCTAGTACTGTATTGGTATACAATTGGGATCGTAGATAGGTGATTGGGTGTCTACACGGACATACCAGGGATGGTTGTGGGTGTATACTCATACCACATCCAACCCTAAGCAAACTCGTCCGTGGTATGTGTAGCATTGGGTAGTGCCTGGGTGACGGTTGGGTAGCGCCTTTTCGGTGCTTGGATAACGCTGGGGTAGGTGTGAGGAACCCTCTGAGGCCTCGCGTTGGAGCCTTAGATGAGGAAGAAGGGTCCACGCAAGGCTCGTGGATGACGGAGGCTGGTGACGGCTACATGTTATAGGTATAAACCTTAGTTCATGAGGTCCTAGGGTTCTCTTGTATGGAGGAGAAATCTGTTGGGAAAATTATATAGCATAGATAGAAAGAAAAAAAGAATATATAGAAAGGATAGAAAATAACTAATATATCGACAGACTTAACCGCCCTAATCATATTTTCTCATTTTCTATCTATTGGAAGGTCACAGATTCTTCTACTTTTATGTGCTCCATCCATTTCATAACCTTGTATCCACCTATCTTGTTTAAAAGTGGACAATGTTCAGTGAAAACCTTGGAAGGTTTTTTTTAAACACATTCTTAGTAAGAATCCATGTAGCTAAAAATCGGTGTAAAAAATAGTGGGATCGTTCAATATGAACTTAAACAAGAATACATGCATCCTACCCTACTTAAAGTGGGAGAAGGCTTCACCATTTTTTTATTCTTTAAGAGAAGCACAATATATGTGAACATGACTACATTTGTACATAAATCACATGATAAAATCATAAGACAACTTAATGAATAGACCAAAACTGCCTACAGTTTTTGTAAGTCGGTACCTACGAGGTTTGAATCGATGTTCTTATTTTTAGCATTTTTTTAAATGCAATGTAATAGATTATAAGTCAATGTTCAGTTGCATTTTACCCATCGACTGTTATTATTTTACTCTTCAATCTTGTGTAGTAATTGTTTTCTTACTTAATGCTATAGACGCCACTCTATTGTGCTTGCTTAATGAAAAATTTAGCAATTCGTAAATACTTAGGAATTAACTTGTGGTCATCTGTTTTGCAGGTTGACATCTGCATATTTGTTTTTGATATAATGTTCTACAAGGGGGAACAGTTAAGATTTCCATCAATTATTCTGCTCTATTTTTCAATTATTAGACTTTTCCCTTCGGATGAAATGTGTTTAGATTTTGTTAAACCTTCTAAGAAGGAATTAGTAGTTAAAATTAACGATATGTGAAATGTAAAACAATGTTACAAGTGCTATTACAATTAATGGGTTATTGTACTTAACACACACAATCAAAATGCATACAAACACATTGATTTACATGGAAATCCTTCTCTGTGGAAACAGAAATCCTTGTGAGTTAGGGATGCAACCAGATGTGGATATATATGTATCCATCCGCTACCTTATCCGCTTTTAAGCAGATACAGATATACATTTTCGGATTTTAGCGGATACAGATACGGATATGGATACTAGTTTGTTTATTTTTTTGCGGGTACGGATTCGGATATGGATACCATTATAGATTTTTTTCGGATACAAATACAGATGTATATATGTTCCGTGGATACGGATACAAATATCCATATTATCCATATTCTCAGTAATATTTCAGCTTCACAAATGTTTTGCATGCCTTAATGTAGCTCTGACACGAAATCGTACCTCATCATGAAATGTCAAAAAAAAGTAACAAACTTGTATAATTTATCATAATGTTGTTTCCCGAAATATACCATATAACCTTTATCTTATTAGTTGGTTACAATGTTATAGTATTACCTATATTTTGGAAACATTTCAAATGAAGGAAGATAGAGGTACGCCATCGTACAATTTTATTATATGCTCTTCAATTTATTTCATCAATATTTTTATTTATTTTCTTATTTATTATGTAATATTGTAAGTTTATTGAATAAGTTTATTGAATTTAGGATTAGTCATCCATCAATTACAAGTTCGTAAAGACATCATTTCTAATTAAAAGTATGAGGAGGCACTTAATATTTATAGGATAATCCGTATCCGTTTCTTAAATATCTGTATCTAAATCATGATTATCCGATTCTGAATCTGTATCTGTATTTAAGGATACGTATTTAATTTTGGATATCTGTATGATATCTTTTTCCGTATCCGTATCCATATTTTAAAACTGATAAGGATATGGTAATACATATATCTGTATTCGTATCCGTCAGTTTGCATTCCTATTGTGAGCTATCGCTCTAGTTCTCATAGATATTTGCAGATATAAGCACAAGAGTTGATTGGATTCTCATAAAGATTCAGTAACCAATAATAATAGAACTATAATTTGATACTCACTCTTAAGTTGAGCACAATGATCAAATATATCAAATCTGCCCATATTCTTCTCACATTTTGTCATGTGAAGGCCAACCTTAGTGAAGATGTCAAAAAATTGCTCTTTGTTTTATGTGTATGGCAGCATCATCTTTTCATCATTCCGTTCTTTGATAAACTTAAAAATTATAGTACTCAAATATGATTTTTAATCATTATACAAACCCCTTTATATAAAGAAGGGTGAGTACAAAATCTTAATGAACCATAGTTTGAGTTTTGATTCAGATAACCAAACTATCGAATCTATATTTAGAGATCTCAACAGTCGTATACCTAGCAGTGGTGCTAGATGGCCGGGAATAGATGCCATGCATTTGATTGACTTATAGTCCGCGAAGATTGGGAGACCTTTCTTACTTATGGAGGTCAAGCAAGCGACTTTTTATTTGAATATGTATGGCTCCCGGGTCCGGATGTTTTACTTTCTTCTCCTTCATGGAGTTTTGAAACCCGGTGGGACAGGAGATGTTGCATGTGGTGGGAGAGCCGCGACGGACGAATGGTGGGTTCGAAGGTTGAATCGATCCCTTCTGCTTCTTTTTCCTAAGGAGGATGCGATGTGGTCCATGGAGGACATGCACACTATAACTTTATCTAATGCTATTTATCTTATTGTGGCAAAGGTGTTGGCCAACAAGCTACACAAGATACTTGGTTCTATTATTTATCTAATCTAGATTACTTTCACCATATGCCTCTACATGATGAGTGGAATTGTTTTGGCATTTGAGATAGTTGCGGAATAACGAAGAAAGAGGACATAGGGGTTCTTGTGGAATGTGTATTTTTTGAAGGCCTAGGACTGTGTAGATTGGAGATTCATTTGGGCGTCCCTATACCATTGAGGTTACCGTAGTGAGTGGATTAACTAGATGAAGAGATGTGTAACGATAATTTCCTACTCAGTTTGGGTAAATGGTAGGCAGGAGGGTGACTTATTTTAGCCACAACGCGGGGTTAGGCAGGGTTGCCTACTGACATCGTTGCTTTTTGTTGTGGTGGCAGACGTTCTGTCTAGGATGGTGATGAATATAAGAGAAGGAGGTTTTCTGTCCGGTTTACGTAGAAGAGAGATTTCTATTTCAATTCTCCAGTATGTTGATGATACTATCTTTTTTATCAAGGGAGAGGCTACTTCATCGAAAGGGATGTCCATTGTTCTTGGGCTATTTGAGTTGGTATATGACATGAAGATTAATCATGCCAAGTCAGCTTTTATTCCTTTTGGGATGGACGACGAGGAGAGGAAGGTTTGTAAGGCTACCTTGTAGACCCAAAGGGGGGATTTCCTATCTTTTACCTTGGACTACCTTTAATGGCGAGCAATCTACGACAATTAGATTGATTGCTTGTTATTGAAGTGATGAAGAGGAAGTTGGAGAGCTGACATATGCCTTGTCTCTCGAGAAGTGGCTGCTTGGTGTTGTTGAAGATGGTTTTCTTGGATATCCCATTGTTCTTCTTATCTATGCGTATGTTGCTTGCTTGGATGAAGGGGAAGTTGGAGGTGCTTATAAGATGATTCTTTTAGATCTTTTTGGGGAGTTGCAGGGGATGTATTTGATGGGGGTGGAAGACCCTGACGCTAAGGAAAAAGATGTTGGTATGGGGATACAGAGCTTAGGGGCAATGCATAATGCTTTGTTGACGAAATGGGTTACCTAAATCTGAGGTAAAGGGTCTGTTATACAGAATACGTTTGATTTATGGTGTTTCTATGGATTCCTTTTCACTAGCTATTGCTATATACATGCCTTCCAACTTCTAGAAGGGGATTTGCTTGACGTTCCGTCATCGATTCCTCTCATGAGGCTTGTTTTAGGTAATGGATATGGGTTCTGATTTTGGACAATGATTGGACATGGAAGGGGACATTTTGTGCTCATTTAACTCACTTTTCGCTTTGGCAACTAAGGGACTGCTTTGAGGAAGACAACTGGCTCCCTCTTTTCTATTCTGAATTGTCCATTAACATTTTGTAGAGCCATAGGGGAACCACCGAGTCTCGCATGGGTCCTTCAGTATGTCATTGCACCCCTTGTGGGGTCCCAGGGCACCGTCACTCCACACAGAGACACCAAGCCACTACCATCCCTTCAGTGGAGCTATCGAGATGTTGTCGCACCTCCTGTGGGGCCACTGGGGCACCGCTAGCCCTCTCATCGAACAACGAAGATGCCTTCGCCCCCTTATCGAGACATAAAGGGCGTCGACACCCTCCTGTTGGATTGCCTACTCGTTGGTAGAGACATCGTCGGAGGTGTCCACCCCTCCCACTAATGCCACATGAGAATAGGTCTTGACTTCAGTACCAGATGACTATTGAAGGTGTCTAACCCTTCTAGGATTCTATCAGAGGTGTCTATCTCTCCTCAGTTCTTACCAAAGGTGTCTATCCCTCTGTGATAACCAGAGGTATCTATCCCTTCACGATTTTCACTAGAGGTATCTGTAGAGAAATATTTCATGTTTATGTAAACATGGTATCAGAGCGGTGGTCCAAGATCGGAGCTCATGTATCGAAACCCTAACCCTAATCCCCACCTCGAGCCTCTCACACGCCACCTTGGTCCTTGCCACCCTCGACCCGTCGCCTCGTTGCCCAATCGCCCTCGTCGCCCCGAGCCCCCGCTACCTCCGGCCCCCACCACTTCGGGCCCCCGCTACCTCCGGCCCCCACCACCTCGGGCCTTCACTGCCTCGAGCCCCCGCTGATGCGCGGCTCGGATCCGATTGCGGTTTTAAGTGTTTGTGTTGTCGTTGTAGAAAATCGCGAAGAGATCCGATCTTTTCACATCAAACAAAGATCGGTTTTAAAAACCTACATTATTTATTTATCCAGGTAAGTGTGCCTGGGTCGAACTCAATGAGGCAGAATAGGGTACTTTGATTTTTTATGTGAAAGTATATTTTTGTGATTATTTTATCTCTTCTTAAAGTGATCGAAGAAAACACAATATATTTTTTATGGATTTTTTTATTTTAATTTTTTTATTTGATTTTATATTTTTCCAATTTTTATTTATTTTTCAAAGTGATATTTTTCAAACAATTTACCTACAATATAATATGTGAATAATAGGTGAAATATAGATGTTATTATATAATAGGTAAAGCAGACGAGCAACGGGCTCGAGGAAGACTCGAAAACAAAGCAAAACGGAAGCGAATTTCGACAAATCAAAACATGATGTAAAAGCGACGAAAACACACAAAAAGTACTGAAAAACCTCGCTGGGGTAGTTGTGTAACTACCCTAAAGAAATCTACGAAAAATTATGTCAAAAATATGTCCAAAATCTCCTTACAATACAGGGGTATAAATGCAAGAAAAAGAAACAAAATTCTGCAAAATGGTCCTCTGTAAGGGGCTGAAATGTAAAGAAAATATGAATTATTGCGATTAGGTCCATGCGGAGGGACCTAATAGCAATTCCTGGAAACCTTGGAGGCGGGCTGAAATGCTGGAAGTTCTCGGGACTTATTATGCAATTCTTCTACCTGTTCGGATTGAACGGCGGAGATTAGATTGTCAGGCACGATCTGAGGCGTTCATTCGAGGACACATGTCACCAGCCTGTAACACGGTTGTTCTTGGGTCGTTCTTCAAGTGATTGAGCGACTGATGAAGGCGGTCTCTTCCTCGATTTTTCGCCGGCGATGGAAGTGTAGCTTGAGCCTCCGGCGGGACCAGAGGGTTAGCTCCTCTAACCCTCGAGCTCTCCTGGGTGGGCGTCGGTCGGCTAAGGCTTAGAGCGGCGAGAATCGACTGGTGAAGATGATCGGTTATTGTTTCTGACGTTGTTGCTCAGGTTGATGCGCCATCTTTGACTGGCGATTTCGTGAAGATGAAGAACTCCAGTTGCCTTGAATTTGCTCCTGATGCAAGCTGGATCTGCAAATTACAAGTTCATGTGCTCGATTTGCGAGAAATCGGCCGAATGGTTATTGTTGGGAAAAGAGTCTTCGTTGTTTATTCAGAAAACCCTAGGCTCTCTTATATAGGGAGAGACTGTAAGGGTAAATTACAGAGAGGTCTATAGAAAATAAAGAAATAACGACGAACTACATAAAGAGATAATAACACTACTAACTATCTCTACACTCCCCCTCAAGGTGGAGCATAGATATCTATCATGCTCAGCTTGGATGAACATCTCTGAAACGGTCCTCTGAGCAGTGGCTTGGTAAATACATCTGCAGTCTGATCTCTTGAGCTCACATGTGCAGTAGATATCAATCCTCTCTGGATCAAGTCCCTAGTATAATGGCAGTCAACTTCAATATGCTTGGTCCTTTCATGGAAAGCTGGATTGTTGGCAATGAACAATGCTGCCTGATTGTCACACTGAAGCTTCATAGGTAGACGTACAGCTACATGTAGATCTTCTAGTACTGAGCGAACACACATCATTTCCGTGCTAGCTTGAGCCATGGCCCTATACTCGGATTCGGCACTGGACCTTGCCACAACAGTTTGTTTCTTGCTTTTCCAAGAAACCAAAGAGCCTCCAACAAACACTGCAAACCCTGAGGTTGATTTTCGGTCCTTAGGACATCCTGCATAATCTGCATCTGCACATGCTGAGACAGATAAGTCCGTGCCCTTTCTGAATAGCAGCCCTGACCCTGGAGAAGACTTCAGATACCTCAGTATCATGTGTATAGCATCCATGTGAACCTGTCTTGGCTGCTCCATAAATTGACTCACCTGCTAACTGCAAATTGAATGTCTGGACGAGTTATGGTAATGTAGAGGAGTTTGCCCACCATTTCTCTATATCTCCTCTTATCTACTTCATCAGTATCACCATCATACAGCCTCATGCTGGGATCCATGGGAATACTTGATGGTTTGCAACCATCCATGCCAGTCTCAGTCAGGAAGTCTGTAATGTACTTCCGTTGGATCATTACCAAACCCTGTGCATTCTTTGCAAATTCCAACCCCAGAAAGTATCTCAGGGTCCCAAGATCCTTTGTAACAAACTGACGGCCAAGGAATGCCTTCGCCCTTTCTATGCCCTGTGCATCATCTCCTGTAACAAGAATATCATCCACATAGACCATAATGACAACCGTACCTGCCGATGACTTCTGAACAAACAATGAGTGATCGGCATTTGACCTCTTGAATCCTTGTTGCTCAATCAGGTTGGACAACTTCTGGAACCATGCTCTCGGACTCTGTTTGAGGCCATATATCGCCTTGTGAAGTCTACAGACCATCTGCTTCTCCCCCTCAGCAGTAAACCCAGGTGGCTGCTGCATGTAGACTTCCTCCTGCAAGTCTCCATACAGAAAGGCATTCTTGACATCTAGTTGACCAATCACGGACCGCAGCAACAGATAAGAGAATACGAAGGGTAGAATGTCTCGCCACTGGAGAGAATGTATCCATGTAATCCACACCGTAGGTTTGCGTAAACCCACGGGCGACCAAGCATGCTTTGCACCTATCCAAGGTTCCATCTGCATGGTATTTGACTGTAAAGACCCATTTGCAGCTCACAACGGATGCATCAGAAGGTGCAGGGACCAAAGACCATGTGCCACGAGACTGTAGGGCCCTCATTTCTTCTTCCATTGCTAATCTCCAGCATTCACTCTGCAAAGCTTCCTGATATGTTCGTGGTATATCCACGGAAGACAAAGCTGTGGCAAATCTCTGAAAATCACAAGTGAGACGGTGAAAAGAAACCTGGGAAGCAAATGGATAAGCGGCACATTGCATCTTCTGTTTCCGAATAGCAATCGGAACATCCAGATCATCATCTGTTGTACTAGATGGGCTAGTGTCTGCCTGGACTGAAGGATCATGCACATGTACCAAACCTGACCCGTCAGTAGTAATGCCATCTGAACATACCTGAGGCGTGATGATCGGCTGTTGTGTGGTCTGAGCAGGACCTGACCGGCGCGTATAGAATTTAGGTAACGGTGATATGATAGGTCGTGGAATGGGTGGAGGTGGAGGTGGTGGAGGTGGTGCTGGCGTGGAGACGGGCACGGGGGACGACCCAGGTGTACTCACTGTAGGTGGTGGAGGAACATAAATGTCATCAGTGGTAGTGGATTGTACCATTCTGTCACCTGCAGGAGAAAAATACACGACAGACTCAAAGAAAGTGACATCAGCACTCACGAAGTATATCTTAGTTGCAGGATCATAACACCGGTAACCCTTCTGAGTCCTGGAATAGCCAACAAAGACGCACTTGACTGCTCTAGGAGAGAGCTTGTCAAGCCCAGGAGATAGACGATGCACGAAACACACAGTATCAAAGACACGTGGAGTCAAAGAAAATAACTCCTTGTCTGGAAAAATGAGGGAGATAGGTATCTTCTCACCAAGGACTGAAGATGGCATTCGGTTGACCAGATAACAAGCAGTAAGAACAGCATCGCCCCAGAATGAAATAGGAGCACAACTCTGAATCAACAGTGTTCGAGTAATATCCAAGAGATGGCGATGCTTTCTTTCCGCCACACCATTTTGTTGTGAGATATATGCACAAGTGGTTTGGTGAATAATACCCTTTGATGAGAGGAATTGTGAAAGTGACCGTGTACAAAATTCAAGGGCATTATCCGTCCGAACATATTTGACAGAGGAAGAAAAAACATTGTGCACTTCATTAAGCAAATTCTTGATCACATTTCCTGCTTCAGATTTATTTTTCAAAAGAAAGACCCATGACACACGCGAGAAATCATCCACTACCACAAGATAAAACATGTGTCCCTGATGATCGGGAACACGACTCGGACCCCATATATCTATATGTAACAACTCAAAAGTGGAGCTACTGCTCCGACTCAGACGACTCGGAAAGCTCGACCTGTGATGCTTTCCTAACTGACACGCTTCACATCGAAATGACGAACTAGGAGAGATATGAGGCAGAAGATGGCGCATTTTCTGAAGTGGAAGGTGACCAAACCGGAGATGCCAAATGTACGGAGAGACTGGTCCAGCAGAGTGAGAGGAGACACCAGCATAGGAATCCCGAACCGGTCGATATAAACCATTCTGCTCAGAGCCACAGCCAATCACCTTACCCGTGAGTATGTCCCGAAAAATGAGAGACGACGGGTCAAATATAGCACGACAATTCAAATCCTTCGTAATCTGACTAATAGATAACAAATTCATTGAGAACTCAGGAGCGTGCAGAACATTCTGTAGTTGCATAGTAGGAGATAGAAAGACCTCCCCCTGTCCAACAAGGGGCGAATGAGTACCATCTGCTATCTGCACTGAACGACCGGGAGGAATGTCCCTGTAAGCCTGTAATCTGCCTCTATCACGGCAGAGATGATGTGTGGCTCCGGAATCGATAACCCAGTCAGATATATCATGAGATATTGTGAATGTAGTAGGTCTACCTGAGGTACTCGCAGCAGCGGATGAACTGGCAGAAGCCGTAGCAGCAATATCTGACGAACCACCAGACGAATCACCAGACGCATGTGGCATAATATCTCGGAGACGAGCCACAAGTTCGTCAAATCTATTATCGGCAGTAGAGGCTAATAGAGACTGAGAGTGCTCTGCAACACGTGCCGATGCCGGAAATCCATGCTTAGAATAGCATGTGTCCTCGGAGTGTCCTGTGCGATGACAATAGGAGCATGTCTGACTGAAATGACCGCCCCTTCCCTGGGGTCCACGGCCACGTCCACGACCACGACCAGAAGGCATTCCACCTCTCCCATACGAGATTGCCATCGCAGATGGGGGTGGAGTAGAAGAGCTGGAGGAAACTGGAATGCGACTGAGCCTTCTATAAACATCCTCCACTGGAGGAATAACTGCGTCAGCTAGAATCTGGGACCAGGCGGCATCGTGCTCAGGATCAAGAGCCACAAGAAGAACACCCACCATGGTGGCATTCCGAAACGTCTTCTGTTGTTCAGGAGTAGCAGTGAGAGGAATGGTACTGTATAACTTCTCAAACATCCCTCTTAGGGATGTGTACAGGGAATGGAGAGGTCTGCCGCTCTGCTTCATTGTGAAAATGTCATGCTGAAGCTGCAACATCTTTGTCTCATTTCGCACCTGCGAATATGTAGCGGCAAGAATGTCCCACATTGCCTTTGCAGTTGGTTGATGGAGGACATCATTCGCAATCTCCATCGTTAATGTACCGGACAACCAAACCTTGGCGTAGGCGTCGTCAGCCTCCCATGAGGCATAGATCCTTGTCTTCTCTGCAGGCTCATCCTCGGTAAGAATGTGTTTCTTACCATTAGACTTCATGAGACTCATGAACTGCATAGCCCGGAGCTCATAGTTAGACCCGTCCATCTTTACTATTGGCGCAGGACCTTTGAATGCGTCGGTGTATCGACTTCTGATTCTGACATACTGCTGCTTGGAGAAGAACAAGGGTATGGAGACACAATGATAATTGTTTACACCAACTGCATCGGATTTGAGTGCGTAGGTAGACTTTACGCACTCAAACCCATATCACGGATGAAGTAGAGAACTAGGGCACGCCTTAGAGAAGGCTTACAGCCCTTTGAGGAACTGTTTGGAACCTTCGGCGGCAGGCAACGACCACAGGTGGTGGGCTGGAACCCTCAGGGGACCCGGAGGCGGCGGGCTGGGACCCGCAGGGGACCCGCAGGCGGGCTGGGAACCCGTAAGCGGCGGGATGGAACTTGGGGGCGGCGGGCTGGGACCGCCTGGAGCCGCAGGCGGCGGCTTGGAGATCGACGAGGTGGCGCTCGCTCGGGGGGGCGGAGGCTGGAAACGCCGGGGAGGCGCTGACGGCAAGGGAGATGCGCCGCGGAGAGGGTAGCGGGTGGGGAGAGGAGGGGCGGCGGGTGTAGAGCCCTAGGGCGGCTCTGATACCATGTTGGGAAAAGAGTCTTCGTTGTTTATTCAGAAAACCCTAGGCTCTCTTATATAGGGAGAGACCGTAAGGGTAAATTACAGAGAGGTCTATAGAAAATAAAGAAACAACGACAAACTATATAAAGAGATAATAACACTACTAACTATCTCTACAGTTATATTTTGCAAGATCGAAAATCGTTTCCAGATTTGTTGAAACTAGGCGTAAAATCTAATGAAAAATGGATCGCGATTCGAGTTGATTATGCAACGATTTGGATGTTGACTTTGAATAAGCGTTTAAGATGGAAGATTAAGCGTCCTAATGACGTGCTTAATCACGCTAATGGATGCACGAATGTCGAGAAAGAAATTGGTGAGAATGAATGAGTAGATCTGGGAAAGAGAGGTGTATTTACCTCTGGTGTTTGCTTCGACGGCTGATCTTTGCCGGAGCTGAACGCGCGCAAGGCGGCAATGCAAGGCGGAGCGAAAGCCTTGGAACTCCTCCCCGATGAGTCTTCTCCCACGCGGGCACCTTCGATCGGAGCTGTCACCTCCTGGGCGAGCGGAGCGAGGCGAGGAAGATAGGGTTCGGCCACTGGAAGTTGAGCTTCAGGTGGATATGAGAGAGTTAGTTATAAACCGCCAACTTTGGGGGTATATATAGGGAGATTTCTTGAGCTTCAAGCTTAATCTAAGGGTTGGCGATGAAGAAGGTTGTTAGGAGAATAGATCCAAGGGATTAGATCACCTGAAAAGGTTATAAGGTGCGCGGGGAAATTGGTTGAAGAAGGCCAGTTAGAACAGATTCAGTACCAGCTTCTTGGAGAAGAAGCACCAGGTGCTGACACCTGGTAGGCCAGATGTATTAATACCTTATATATTATATAATAAATAGTAAATGGTGTTATTTTAAACAGGTATAAAAACAAGAAATGTAAATAATTAAATTATCTAAATTATAGAATAATTAATTTTTATAAATAATAAATATTATTTGAAATATAAATATTATATTAATAAATAGGTATAAATATCACTTAATAAATAAATTGTGGATTTTTAATTCAATAAATAAATCATTAAATATTAATTTTTTATTTTCTTAATTATTAGAGTGATAAATAAGAGTTGTGTGAATTTTTAAACGATTTTAATAAATTAGTTTACATATATTAATAAATACAGGTATACGTTATCCACTTCATTTTCATTTGTAAATTAGGGATTTGAATTTTATTAAAATAATTAATAAGCTCTAAAAAATATGAAATAAATCAAGGTTAAATTACAAGATCATGAAAATAATTAGAAATTATAAAATTGATAAAAGTATAAATATTGTGGTCTAAATAAAATAAATAGCCCAGAAACCCCGTTGTCATTTGGTCCCAAATTTGAATTTTTGCAAGCGGACTCCGAATTCAATGAAATCACCTCTATTAATTAGATAATATTATTTTATGAACTTTAAAGGTGAGTAGAGTGAAATTGGAGTTCGTATGAAGAAGTTACGATGTTCGGAAGTTGAGGATTTGACAATTTTAAAGTAGGATTTCTTGGCATATATACAGGGTAATATTTTTAACTTATTTTTATATTTTTATATACATTTTTAGAAATAAATAGGGAAAGATTTTGGTGAAAAATATGTATATATAAAGTAATTAAAAATCAATGAAATTTTGTATTTATTTGATAAATAATGAGACAACTGTGAAGTGTGTTTTAATTTATTTTTATGGTTTTCTTTCCTTATCTCCCCCTACTTATTGGTTTGTCGACCAATTCATGCTGACTTGGTCTCGGGGTTTAGGTTATATAAATATACCTTGCAGTTATATTTATATCTGTTGGGAAAAGTAAATGAGATGTTTATTCCATGAACCCTAGGCTCTCTTATATAGGAGAGGAGCCTATGGGTAAATTACATAAAGCATACTAAGAGGAAAACAAAATAAAGAAAGGTACAGATACTACTGTTAATGTATGCGTTAACACTCCCCCTCAAGATGGAGCATAGATATCAATCATGCTCAGCTTGGAAGCACACTTCTGAAATGGACCTCGTAACAATGCCTTGGTGAATATGTCTGCAGTCTGGTTCTCTGAAGTAACATGAGATGTGGCAATGAATCCTTTCTGAATCATATCACGTATGAAGTGACAATCCACCTCAATATGCTTGGTCCGCTCATGGAATGCAGGATTGTTTGCAATAAACAAAGCAGCCTGATTATCACATTCCAAGTTCATAGGAAGTGGTACATCTAAACATAAATCTGTCAGCACCGCTTTCACCCACATCATCTTTGTAGTAGCCTGGGCCATAGCCCTATATTCGGATTCAGCAGTAGATCTAGCTACCACAGTTTGTTTCTTGCTCCTCCGTGAGACTAGGGCATCTCCAACATAGACAGCATACCCTGAGGTGGACTTCCTATCCTTGGGACATCCTGCATAGTCTGCATCTGCGCATGCTGAGATAGAAATCCCCTTTCCTTTCTTGAATAGCAGACCTGCACCTGGAGAAGATTTGAGATATCTAAGTATCATATGTATTGCATCCATATGCACCTGGCGTGGTTGCTCCATGAATTGGCTCACACGGCTCACTGCAAATAATATATCTGGCCTAGTGATCGTGACATATAACAGTTTGCCTACCAGTTCTCTATATCTTCTCCTGTCCACCTCCTCTGTGTTATCTTCATAAAGCTTCATGCTGGGGTCCATGGGTGTCGTAGCAGGCCGACACTCGAGCATACTTGTTTCACTCAACAGATCAGTAACATATTTCCTTTGTGACATGACTAGCCCATAGGAATTTCTGGCAAATTCAAGCCCCAGAAAGTATCTAAAGACCCCAAGATCCTTAGTGACAAACTCACTACTCAGCATTTCTTTCGCCTGCCTTATGCCCTGCTCATCATCTCCTGTAATCAAGATGTCATCAACATAAACCATAATGACAATGATACCTCTCACTGTTTTCTGTACAAACAAGGAATGATCAGCATTGGAGCGTTTGTATTCTTGTTTCTCGAAGAGATCCGAGAGCTTCTGAAACCATGCTCTGGGACTCTGCTTCAGGCCATATATAGCCTTATGCAACCTACATACCTTGGAGCACTCCCCCTCAACAGCAAAACCAGGTGGTTGTTGCATATATACTTCCTCCTGCAAATCTCCATATAGAAATGCATTCTTCACGTCCAACTGATGAAGCGGCCAGTCTCGAGCAACTGCAACTGATAACATGATCCGTAGAGTGGAATGGCGCGCCACAGGGGAGAATGTGTCAAGGTAATCTACCCCATACGTCTGTGTGAAGCCCCGTGCAACCAGGCGTGCCTTGTACCTGTCAATGGAACCATCTGCATTGTGCTTAACTGTAAACACCCATTTGCAACTCACCGGGCTGACATCTGGAAGTATAGGAACCAAACTCCAGGTTCCTCTAGACTGAAGTGCCGCCATCTCTTCTTCCATTGCTAGCCGCCATCTAGCATCCTGCAAAGCATCATGATGATTCCGTGGAATGTCTGTAGCTGAAAGTGCCAATGCAAACGTCCTGAAGTCTCCAGATAGCCTCTCAAAAGACGCAGCTACTGATAATGGATATTTGGCACAACTTCTCTTCGGCTTGCGTAGAGCAATTGGAACATCCAGATCATCTGTGTTATCACCATGCCCCTGTAATGCATCCTGCTGAGAAATGTCGTCAGATCCATCAACATTAATATCTTCATTACATACCATAGGCGAGCTAGTTGACGGGTCAGGACCCTGAGCTGGAGGAGGCATGCGGGTGTAATGGAATGGTAGCGGGGATACTAGCGATGGCGGTGGTGGTGGCGGTGGTGGTGGCGGTGGCGGTGGTGGTGACGGTGGTGTTGTTTGTGGCAATGGTGGTGGTGGTGCCATGAATACGGCATCAGGAGATATAGGTGGTAGCTGCATGTTTCCAGATTCTGAAAAATACATAATAGATTCAAAAAATGTAACATCTGCACTGATCATATACCGCCGACGCACAGGATCAAAACACTTGTACCCCTTTTGAGTTCTGGAGTACCCCACAAAGACGCACTTGACAGCCCTAGGAGAGAGCTTGTCAGTACCAGGCGACAACTGATGGACAAATGTGACTGACCCAAACACACGAGTGGTAAGAATGAACAAATCCTTGTCAGGGTAAATGAGTGAAAAAGGAATCTGTTTATTCAAGACAGACGAAGGCATACGGTTGATTAGGTAACATGCAGTAAGGACTGCATCACCCCAGTAGGAGTACGGAACATGACTCTGAATAAGAAGTGACCTTGTGACATCAAGAAGGTGACGGTGTTTTCTTTCAGCAACCCCATTTTGTTGAGACGTATGAGCACAATATGTTTGGTGAATAATTCCTTTTGAGGAGTAGTAATTTGCTAGAATGTTGGTGCACAACTCTAAGGCATTATCACTTCTTACAATCTTGACAGATGTGGAAAAAACATTTTGAATTTCATTAAGAAAGTGGATAATAATATTTCCTGCTTTAGATTTATTTTTCATTAAAAAGACCCATGACGCTCTAGAGAAATCATCCACAAATACAATATAAAACCTGTGTCCCTGATGATCGGGAACACGACTCGGACCCCAGACATCGACATGAAACAACTCAAACTTGGAGTTACTACTCCGACCTTGACTACTGGGAAAAGACGACCTGTGATGCTTTCCCAACTGACATGCCTCACACTGGATAGGTGTGTGAGAGAGACCATAGGGTAGAACTAGACGCAACTTCTGAAGCGGTAAATGACCAAAACGCAGATGCCACAGGAGAGGAGATACTTGTCCAGCAGGAGAAGATGTGGTTCCGGCAAATGGGGTCTGGTTCAGACGGTAAAGGCCTCCTTGCTCATAGCCATGACCCATCACGTTGCCCGTACGGATGTCCTGAAAAATCAAAGAAGATGGATCAAAAATAGCTCGACAATGGAGATCCTTCGTAATCTGACTAATTGACAACAGATTCATAGAAAAATGCGGTGCATGTAGGACATTCTTGAGCTGCATAGAAGATGTCAATCTAATCTCCCCCTGACCCGTGATAGGGGAGTGCGTGCCATTGGCAATCACTACTGTCCGTCCTGGAGGAATCTGAGTGTATCCTGTAAGTAGACTCTGGTCGCCACATAGATGATGTGTAGCGCCCGAGTCCATGATCCATGGCAATGTATCAGATCTACTACTGTGGAGTGCAAGTGTACTACCTGAAGTACTAGTAGAGGCAGAGGCAGAAGCAGCAGCATCAGTATGACTCTCTGTAGTCGGTGCTGGACCAGATGGTGGGATAATGCCCCTGAGGCGGGCAACTAGATCATCAAATCGTTGATCCAGTGTAGACGCAGATGGGGGCTCTATCTGCTCAGCGGCTCGTGCAGATGCAGGGAATCCATGCTTCGAGTAGCATGTGTCTTCATTATGTCCGACTCGGTGACAATATGAGCATGTTGGCCTAGTGCGGCCACCCCTTCCACGAGGAGTACGTCCACGGCCCTGGTGATGAAAACCGCGGCCTCTGTTGGCCGCCATAGCTGAGGAATTCTGACTCGCAGCTGCTGAAGGCACTGTGATCCTACTCAATCTGTGAAAAGCTTCCTCCATGGGAGGAATAGTCGAGTCCGCCAAAATCTGAGAACGTGTTGCCTCATACTCTGGATCAAGTGCAGCGAGAAACACGCCCACCATCGTCGCATTCCTGTATGTCTTCTGCTGTTCTGGCGTGGCGGTAAGAGGCATGAAGCTATAGAGCTTCTCAAACATCCCTCTCAGTGATGTATAGAGAGAATGTAGAGGGCGACCATTCTGCTTGATGGTGAAGATATCATGCTGGAGTTGCAGAATCTTTGTCTCGTTCTTCGCCTGGGAATATGTAGCCGCCAGAATGTCCCACATATCCTTCGTTGTGGGTTGGTGGAGGATATCATTGGCAATCTCAATTGCCAACGTGCCAGATAGCCAGACTTTGGCGTATGCGTCATCAGCCTCCCAGGAGGCATAGGTTCCAGTCTTCTCAGCAGGCTCTGATTCGGTAAGTATATGCTTCTTACCCGTAGACTTCATCATGCTCATGAACTGTATTGCCCACAGTTCATAGTTGGTACCGTCCATCTTGACAATAGGCGCTGGACCACGGAATGCGCCAATAGATGGGATATCTGCCTTGCTCTCTGACATATTGAAAAAATAAAGACTGGAACGACTGACAAACGATATGTTTTGTATACAATACCATAGATGGGGGTAGTTGCATGTGTAGACTTCAAGCAACTATCCCCATGACTATATGTGCGCTACGGTCTTGACACGCGCAGGGGCTGACTTACAGTTATGCGCGGCACGAACACTCTACATGCGTGTGCAACAGGGCACGCAAATCCTGAATGGGGCACGCACGCAACTGGGGCACGCACGCACGCAAGTCGCACAGTTATGCGTGCACGATCAGATCTTGGGCGAAGAGGCGCACACATGATGCGCAATGCTGAGAACACGCCACAGGTCACGCGCGTAGATGCGCAGATGAGATGCGCACAGCCGCTGTAGATGCGCAGATGATGCGCACGCAGATGGGATGCGCACAGATGATGCGCACGGATGATGCTCTAGGGCTGGGGCACCACCGTGGTTGGAGAAGGAGACCGCCGCCGCCGCCGATCGGGGGAAGGGCGGCGCCGAGTAGAGAGAGAGAGGAGAGAGAGGCCGGCGGGTGTGGTGGGTTAGGGTTAGGGTTTCAAGAACTCCGGTCTAGGACCGTCGCTCTGATACCATGTTGGGAAAAGTAAATGAGATGTTTATTCCATGAACCCTAGGCTCTCTTATATAGGAGAGGAGCCTATGGGTAAATTACATAAAGCATACTAAGAGTAAAACAAAATAAAGAAAGGTACAGATACTACTGTTAATGTAAAGGGTATGTAGAGGACGACCATTCTACTTCGAAGTGAAGATATTGTGTTGTAGTTGTAGAATCTTGGACTCATTCTTCGCCGGAGAATATGTAGCGGCGAGGATGTCCCACATAGCCTTTGTTGTGGGATGGCTCAAAATGTCATTATCTATCTCCATAAACAATGTTCCAGAAAGCCATACTCGTGCATAATCTGCCTCCCATGATGCGTTAACCCCAGTTTTGTCGACCGGCTCCTCCTGGGTGAGGATGTGCTTCTTGCCACTGCATTGCATTAGACTCATAAACTGCATGGCCCACAATTCATAATTAGTTCCATCCATCTTAACAATGGGTGATGGACCTTTGAAGGCACCCAAGGATGGAACATCTGTTTTGTTGTCTGACATGATGACAACAATCTCTGAAACTATGGTTGCAAACTTGGACAAAAAGCATATACACATACATATGGGAAGATGATTGTGGGTATAGACTCATACACAATCACTCCCATTCTCTGAAGACTCCTTCGGAAGGCTAGGGCGTCTTTAGGCGATCAAGAAACACCCTCGAGGATCAGACCGAAGCCCAACAAAGGGCTTGGGTTGATGTTCACAAGCGCGCGAGCAGCTCCGAACAGGTGCATACAGGGACACGCATGTAGATGTGCGTAGAGGCACACCACATGAGGCGGGGGCGCGCTAGGCGCGGTGCTGCGCACAGATGTGCGAGGCGGAGGCACACGAATGTGCACAAACACGCGAAGACACAGGAGGCGTAGGAGCGTGCGCTGGAGTGATGATGCGAAGGCGGCAGTGCAGGTGCGAACGTCTACGCCGACACATAAGGCTTTTGGTGAGGGGGCACGGATTTAGGGCACAGGCTCCGGTCTAGGACCGTCGCTCTAATACCATGGGGAAAGGGAGAAAGAAAAGTTGTATTACTCGAACTCTAGAGCTCTCTTATATAGGAGAAAAGCTCTAGGGAGAATTCCATAGATATCCAACGGAAATAGGAAAGTACAGAATAACATATAAAGAGATAGAAAATGTCTCTACAATAGGCATAGAGGTGATACACACTACAGAGGGGTTACACTTATTGTAGTGGAAGTATTATATGAGCATTCTTAAAAAGGTATGCTTGCTTAGATGCAAGCCTTATACTACTCTACCCTATTGTTACTTGGCATGATATATCTTTCATATGTTGTCGGTAGAGCAATCTAGCACATGGAGAGACCATGTACACTCATTGGCAAGAGGTTCGTCTGATACTTCAATATCTGAATGGATCTTTAGGGTGTAGTCTATTGACTCTATTCTACAAGGCTAACGACCGCACCAACATCGTTGTTTATGCTGATGTAGAATATGCTAGATCTCCTGACGGCATACGATCTACCACTTGTTATGCGATGTTCGTTGGAGAGAAGGTTTTTACCTGGGGTAGCAAGAAGCAAACAATTGTGTCTAAGTCAAGTGCAGAACTGGAATTAGGGCATGACTCAGGCCATGTGTATTAGTTGGCTAGTCTCCTTGGGAAAACTTAGTCTCCTTGCTACTACTCATGTTCCATTGTATTGGGACAATAAATCTACCACATATATCGCCACCAAGCTAATCTTTCACAAGGGAACCAAACATGTCGAAGTTGACGGCCATTTCACCAGAGATGCATCACGAGAAGGTGAGATCAACACTCCCTAGATTGTTACTAATCTTCATCTTGCGGATATATTCAAAAAGGCACTACATAAGAGATGTGTTTCTTGGCTTATCTCCAAGTTGAGCTTGACCTCCAGATATGTTTCACCTTAATGGAGAGTGTTAGATTTATTGTATTATTGGGCATGCATTATTATTTTCGTTGACTCCCATAACCCTTCGTGGGTATCTATATAATTCTCCTTTGTTTGATATCTAGGGTTTCACTATATAAGAAATCTTACACCTGTGCAATAAGCAAGCAATTCATTCTATTCTTTTCTCTACAGGGACCAACTAGGACTTTAGTTTGTGCCGTTCATGAGTTCTATGGAGACTCATGATAAAAAGTATTTATTGAAGGAGCTAGTATCCAAAGTCAGAAGGTGTGCATCTTGGAAAAGGAAAATGCCTTGGCAAAGGCGTGGCTTACTACTTCTGTACATAGAAACCACCAGGGATATGTTCGATTGTCTTTCTTCGACATATTCTTAGGGAAGAGATGATACAGACTTTGTAGCTGCACCATGATATGTGTTGAACCTAGTAGGATGGTCTAAACTATTCCACGCTTACAATGGTTAGAAGACTGGTCAACTACTATATGCTTACTATGGTTAGAAGTCTATGTTCCGGAGGCTTTACAATGACCATCCTTTATGCAACCTTGAACAACAAAATGCGTACATGGATGCTTATGGTTAAGGTCATTGCTTTCTTGTTTCTAGTACCTCCCAAGTGCAACTTGTTTTTTGCATCTTTATCTGTTAAAGATGTAGTACTATATTCAAGTGTACTAGGTCTAGGGACTTTTGAAAGTAGTTTAGATGATTGAGTTGGCATGCTGCTGCAACCTTGTTGCACTTGTTTGAATGGATGGTTGGAATTTGAAAAGGTGGAGGTCCATTATTTTACATGTTCATGGGTAGCCTTTTAGGTGGTTGTACATGTTTTCATCATGTTAATATCCTTCAGTTGTTTTACCGACTCTACAGCCTTGAGACTACCAGATGCTACTTCTTAGTAGCTTCCACTGTCTGACTTATTCAACCAGCATACAGGTTTGAGACAAGATTGTTTATTAGCACGTCAATTTTGTGTATTGAGGAAATTGGCTGCTGATAGTGAATCCTTGGTAATCAAAATTACGTTTCACACTATAAGACATTGCAAGCTCATGCAACTTACATGCTAATGAACATATTCATATGCCTGCTGGCTTAATCCATGGTATTTAAAATGAAGTTTTACACCACGATCACTGTATCTGGATGAGAACTTACATGCTGATCATCATATTTATATACTTGCTTAGTTCTAATGCCTCTATTATTGTCCAATCATCTGTTATAAAGCTTTGTATCTTTTATTAATGGCTCTTCTAAGTTGAAATATTACATTTATGCAGGTTGTTAACTACTCCTCTACGCCAAAGGCGACAATGTAATACATCACTTAATTTCTACCATTTTAAATGTTCCTCTCATTTCAATGAATCATCATTCGTTAAAAATAGTTGACAGTATTACTTGCTTTCATTGGTCTGTCGAATAATCACAAGTTTGCTTATTTCATCTCTTATCAAGAAGAATGGTTGGCTTAAAGAATTAAAATGCTCGGGGTTTCCTTGTCAATAGAATTACAAATAGCATGAACAGAAAAGGGTGGATAATTTTATTTTAGTGCCATGAACCTAAATCTAGTTCCTTCTAGCATTGCACTAAATTTCTCTTGATTTCGGTTGAATTTAGGTTTGATAGTCCACTGAAAATGAATCCCTACATGCCTTCAATTTATAGGATTTTATCCTCATTTCGTTCATATATCGTCAAATTACGCCTGAAATATGAAAACTCCTTAACTTCTTGGATTTTCCCAATTTCATTGAAACTTCACCTAATTTTGTGTTGTCTTTGCTGCTTTTTTAAGAGAGATTTTCTGTCAGTTTTTGGATGAGTCTTCTACCTCTGAAGACCCAGTTCCAAAATTTGTACGTCTTACATATCATGATTATTTGGATAATGTTAAAGCTTTTATAGTCTCTCCCCAACTAGCATAGACCTCTTTGATTAGGCTTCACCTAGCTTGCTGACCAGTAGTGAGACCTTCATTTCGAATGTTGGGCTTCAACCCCCGTTAACAAGGGAGGACATGAACGTAAAACTTGACTACAAGTGTATCGGGCTAACTAACCAGTTTGAATTCAACGTATCTCATTATTCACAATTATGGTGTGTATGCACTTATCATTGTATCAACCCCTCTTTCTTGATGCATATACATATATGATCGGTCATATATAAACAATTATAAAGAACATTACGAACCTTAATTTTGAAAAATGAATACTTAAATTCATTTCTATAATTTTGATTATATTAATAAAATATTGGTAAGTTCTCTGAAATTTTGCTTTTTAGGACTTTGACGAATTAAATGTCGACGTTATTAGGCCATTCTAGGCAATTAATGTATTTCTATTATAACACTTTCTATCTGTACCCCTTCTATGTTTAGGACACATGTTAAGGATCCTTGAATAAAATCATTCTATTGATTTTTCTATTTTTTTCATGGTATTAGAACATCGATCATAGATCAGAGTTCTTGCCCTAAATCCCATATCCCATAGCCACCTCCAAGCCTCCTCGTCGCGACTAGGGACACCATCTTCAACAGCCTAGCAGGGTTCGTGCAATCAAGTGCCATGTAGCCTAGCATCGTCGACGTCGCAATCTAGCACCACCGATGTAGCTCGACCCTATTGCACTTAGCTTCGATTCACACAAAACCTAACAATGCCCTTCTTCATCACAACTAAAGTCCAGCCACCGCTACCCTTCTTACGGATATACATTGCTAGGTAGATTCAGTGGTACCCCTCACTGCAGTGCTATCATCACTAATCGATGCTTGAGCAGATTGCTCTATCACCTCTTTGATCTACTACTCCTGATCACAATGACCATGATTCCAATCGAGACCAAGCTCCTAATATCCACCTTATCCTTGGTGGTAATGGAACTTATATCAAATTAAAGGGTGCATAAAACTATGTACTTCAACCTCGGGTCTTTAAGGTGTTCATTGGTGGTCCGAGTAAGATCTATGTTCTGATGAAGGGACAATCGAGGAGACAAACAATGAATATGATTCTATGATGAGCGGTAACAACCATATTATATGCAATATTGTCTCTTTCCTATTTGTTTTATTCTTTTTTGAATGAGAAAAGAGGGAGAGGTCCCAATATGGAACCCACCACACGCCTTTCATTAAAAATTATGAAATAAGGTTGCATATTGGTTCTCCATAAATAGTGTAAGACCTTACTATATGTTCTAGTACATTTTCATAATAGAAGAACTGACAGCAAAAGATGCACTCATTTCTAGCCAACCTAACATTTTGTCTAGCTTACCTTTATGATTGAGAAACATCATCAATGCTGTCAACAATCGGAGGAGTGTCGCTTAGTTGAGTTGTTCTATGTTATTATTCCATGTATGTGTGAATAGAGAGTTCTTTGTCCAATCTAATCATGTTAAACTTGAGGGAGAGTGCTGAAAATAATCGAGGGTTGAGTTATTTGGGTAATTGGATGTTATAGGGAGAGTTTGGTGTGTGGGGTAGGAAGGGCTATATATGTATAACATCGTACTGCATGATTCAACAAGAAGAATTAATGAGATAACACGGCTATTAGATCACTTTTCTGGAGTAGGATGGTCATCTTGACTATCTTGAGCTACATAAACTCATATTTTGATATTGTGATTGTTGTATTTTATCTCTCAATGTCAGATTTTAATAGGCATCTCCTGAACTAGCATTTTTTTATATGAGTCTCAGTAAGCATTCATGGCTCCTTCTTTGCACCTTGTGACTTCCTACATGCTTTTGCGCCCTCCCTAGTGTCACATCATTCCAATACGCATATCTAATTAATCCTTTATCCTTGCGTTGCCCCCATCTCCGGGTCCACTTGATTCTTTGTCTCACTCTTGGAGCTCTTCAACCTTTTTCTCCCTCTACTTCTCTATGATCATGCCCTTTAGGGGTGTAAACAGACCAAACCTGAGCAAACATATATTTTTAAAGTTCGATTCATTTATTTAATAGATCCTAAACGTAAACGTGTGTTCAGGTTCGATTCATTTATTTTCGAGTTGAGCCTTAATTGAATCTCTTTTTAATCGAATCAAAGCTAAGTGAATATCGAACTTGAGAATTCTCTAATAAGGGGGGTGAGAAGAAAAGAAATGGATATATATATATATATGTTTGTCTATAATTAGAATAAACATTCATTCAGTTTTTTTATTTATCTAACTCTTCTTCATCTTTTGAAAAAAAATAGATTAATAAAGATTCTCCTCTTTGAAAAAAAGTATAATTATTGTGGAGAGGTGTGAAAATGGATGTTATATTCTATCTTATCCCTAGAGTTCTCTTATATAGGAGAAAAGCTCTAAGGAAAAATTACATAAAGCAGACAGAAGAAATAAGAAAATGCAAAATAAAGATAATGAGATACAAATATCTCAACGTTCTCAACACTCCCCCTAAAGCTGGAACATATATGTCTATTATGCTTAGCATGGAACAACAACAGTGAAAAGGACCCCTCACAAGAGCTTTGATAAACATAAATGCAATCTGGTCACCTGAAGCAACATGAGAGGTGAAAATAAATCTCTTCTGGATTAGATCATGAGTGTAATGGCAATCTGCTTCGATTTGCTTTTTTCTTTCATGGGAGGTTGGATTATTAACTATAAATAAAGCGGCTTGATTGTCACATTTGAGGTGCATAGGAAGAGGCAACTCAATGGTTAGGTTAGTCTGGATAGACTTAACCCACATCATTTCCGTGCTTATTTGGGCCATGGCCATATATTCTGATTCAGCGCTAGATCTAGTTGCCACTGTCTGTTTCTTACTCTTCGATGAAACAAGCGAGCTACCTACAAATACCGTGAAGCCTGAAGTGGACTTCCTATCCTTGGAGCACCCAACATAGTCAACATCCGCACATCTAGTAACTGTGAGAGACATGTCTCTTCTGAACAAAAGTTGTGCACGAGGAGAAGACTTCATATATCTCAAGATCATGTTAACTGCATCCATATGAACCTGCCCAGGTTGCTCCATAAACTGGTCGATTCTGCTAACAACAAATGATATATCAAGCCTAGTAATAGTGACATACAATAATTTCCCTACTAGCTCTTTGTATCTTCTCTTGTCCACCTCCTCAGAATTATCATCATATAGCCCAGTATTGGGATCCATTAGGGTAGTAGCAGGTTTACATCATGTCATGCCCATCTCAGATAGGAGGTCAGTGACGTACTTTCTTTGTGTCATTACCAAACCATGCTGATTTCTTGCAAATTCGAGGCCAAAAAAGTAACACATCTTGTCAAGATCCTTGGTCACAAAATGTTGTCCAAGGAAATCCTTAGCTGCGTGAATGCCATGTTCATCACTGCCTGTAACAATAATTTCATTAATGTAGAGCAGTATAGCAATGGAACCTCTATGGGTTCTTCTAACAAAATGAGAATGATTTGCAGTAGACCTGACAAACCCTTGTTGTTCAATCAACTCAGAGAGCTTCTGAAACCAAGTCCTTGGACTATGCTTAAGGCCATAAATGGCCTTGTGAAGTCTGCACACCATACGAGACTCCCCCTCAGCAGCAAACCCTGGTGGTTGTTGCATGTAAACTTCCTCCCGCAAATCCCCATACAAAAATACGTTTTTGATATCTAATTGAAATAATGGCTAGTCACGTACCACTATAGCAATAACAAGAATCTGCAGCATGGAATGACGAGCAATTGGAGAAAAGGTATCTGGATAATCCACCCATAGGTGTGGGTGAACCCATGAGCCATTAGTCTGGCCTTATACCTGTCCACAGTACCATTCGTGCGGTGTTTCACTGTAAACACCCATTTACTGCCAATAACAAATGCACTAGAAGGAGCCTGTACAACACTCCAAGTATCACGAGACTATAACACTGTCATCTCCTCCATCATAGCCAAACACCACTGACTACTCTTCAAAGCCTCCTGATAGGATCGTGGTATTTCCACGGCCGACAGACCCATAACAAAGCTCTAAAAATCCTTTGAGAGTTGTGCAAGAGAAACATGGGATGCAAGAGGATACATAGTGCATGTACGTCTCTTTTTTTGTAATGCAATAGGGACGCCAAGGTCCTCATCTTCCTCAGTAGCTGAGACTTGAACATCTAAGGCATCCTGCACATCAGGCTGCACACGCAAATCACCAGTGCCATTAGTGAAACTCAAATGTTTAGAATATACTCAGGGCGTGCTGGATGATGGAGGAGGCACATGAGCACGCAGTCTGCGCTGGTAAACCCGCGGAAAGAAAGTAGGTCTAGCAAGTGGTGGAGTAGAGTCTGGAGTAGACGAAATCGGAGGTAGAGGCATGTATACCTCTTCTTCATTCTTCGAAGGAATGAGCTTGTCACTTGTAAGGGAGAAATACATAATAGACTCAAAGAATGTGATATCAGCGCTAACATAATACCTTCATCAAATATGGTCAAAGCAATGATATCCCTTTTGGGTCGTGGAATATCAAACAAAACACATTTGACAGCTCTAGGAGAGAGCTTGTCAAGACCTGGAGACATCTGATGGACAGAAACAACTAACCCAAAAATACGAGGCATAAGAGAGAAGATCTGTATCAGGAAATACAATCGAGAATGGGATCTTCTCCCCTAAGATCGATGAGGGCATGTGATTTACCAGGTAGCAAACAGTGAGAAATGCATGCCCCCAGTACGATGAGTAGCACGACTCTATATCAAGAGAGTCATGGTAACATCCAACATGTGGCATTGTTTTCGTTCTGTCACCCCATTCTGTTGAGACGTACAAGCACAAGATGTCTGATGCACAATATTATAAGTTCTAAGAAATTGAGAGAGTTGAGAACTGTAAAATTCTAATACATTATCTGAACAAATATACTTTACATTTGCAGAGAAGACATTCCTTATTTCATTAATAAAAGACTGAATAACAGGACCAGCATCAGACATGTTCTTAAGAAGAAAGACCCAAGACAATCTTTAAAACTCATCGACAACAACAAGATAAAACATGTGCCCCAGATGTTCTGGGACACGACTTGGACCCCAAATGTCAAAATGAATTAACTCGAAAAGACTATGACTACTTCGACCCTGATGACACTGTAGTGTAGATCGATGATGCTTCCCAAGCTGGCAAGCCTCGCACTGAAAAGTAGAGTGAGGAGAAATCTGTGGAAGAACGTGACACATCTTATGCAGAGAAAGATGACCAAATCAAAGATGTCACACATAGGGAGAAATAGATCCAGTGAGAAGAGAAGAAGCACAAGCATATGGGGATTGTACTATCTTATAGAGACCTCCTTGCTCATGGCCATATCCAATCACCCTGGTCGTAAGAATGTCCTGAAACACAAGAGCAAATAGATCAAATATGGCACGAAAGTATAAATCCTTGATGATTTGACTAATAGACAATAAATTCATGAAAATTCATGTTCGTAAAGAACATTCTGAAGTCGCATTGCAAGAGCTAACTGGACATCCCCCCCCCGACCAGTGATGGGAGAGAGTGTCCCATCTGCTATTACTACCGATCTCCCCGACTAAGTCAGACGATAAGTACTAAACTTCCCTCTGTCACCGTACAGATGAGGGATGCTCCTGAGTCTATAATATGTTCTAATAAATTTGCCTTGTAACAACTAGTAAGAGCATATGATATACCTGAAGTGAAGCTGATGCTGAGGTAGCTACCTCTAAGGATTCTGAAGGAGAGATGGTTGACCTAGGAGAGGCATAATCTCTCCGATTCGCACTACAAGTTCATTGAATCTATGATCAGATGCAAGTGATGGACTACCAACCTTCTGAGTCTGCTTTACAACACATGTTGAAGCAGGAAACCCATGTTTAGAATAGCATGTTTCCTCATAGTGACCTGACCTGTGGTAGTAGGTGCTCGGCTGACGAGGTCTACTACCGCCTCCCCTGTCATGGTTACCTCGACCACGATACTGCATAGGGATTCTCGTACCACGAGATACAGCTATAACTGAAGAGGTCTGAGACTGCTGAACACCACCAAAAGATATAGAGAGCCTGCTTAATCTGTGAATCTGTGATATGTCTCCTCCATTAGAGTTATGGTGGCATCAATAAGAATTTGGGCTCAAATAACATCATACTCAGGATCAAGAGTTAGAAAAACTCTGGTCATCACCGAATCTCTGTATGCCTTGATCTTCCCTGGTGTGGTAGTCAAGAGAATGAAACCATGGAGCTTCTCAAACATATGCCTTAGAGAAGTCTAAAGGGTATGGAAAGGACGACCATTCTGCTTCGACATGATGATATCATGTTGAAGTTACAGTATCTTCGACTTGTTTATCGCCAGAGAGTGCGTTGCGGCGAAAATATCCCACACAGCCTTTGCAGTAGCCTGACTCAGTATATCATTGGCTATCTCCATTGACACAGTCCCAGATAGTGACACACGTGCATATGCATCGACTACCTCCCATGAGGCATTAGCTTCAGTCTTGTCACTTGGCTCCTCCTAAGTGAGGATATGCTTCTTGCCATTACACTGCATTAGGTTCATGAACTACATAGCCCATAGGTCAGTTTATTCCATCCATCTTGATGATGGGTGCTAGACCTTTGAAGGCACCTAGGGATGAAACATCTGCTTTGTTGTATGATATGATGAAAACAATCTCCGTGACTGGGTCTGCAACCTATAAAACATGCGTCTACACTGACATATAAGAAGATAGTTGTGGGTGTAGATTCATACCACAACCTCTTCCATCAGTCAGAGCCTCCTTTTTAGTAATTAGGGTGTTTTTTTAAATGATCAAATCACACCCTAGAGACCTAGAGGCGGCCCTAACGAGAGACTGGGCCTTACGGACTTGCGAGGACGGAAGTGATAGCCGTGTGGAAGGTGGCCTGGACTCCGGTGACGACCTGGGTGGTGGCAGTCGCCGTCAACAGTAGCGGCGGCGGTGAAATGTCATTGTCCTACGGAGCAGAAGAGAAAGGCCTAAGCGGAGGCGACTGGTTGTGCATAAGAAGGGGCCTGCACAGCGGCGGCCCGGATGTGAGGGTTTAGGTGGGGTGGGATTTTTCGGGTACAATCTCCAGTCTAGGATCGTCGCTCTGATACCTTGCGGAGAGGCGTGAAAATGAAAGTTATATTCCATCGTAGCCCTAGAGCTCTCTTATATAGGAGAAAAGCTCTAAGGGAAAATTACATAAAACAGATAGAAGAAATAAGAAAATACAAAATTATGATAATGAGATACAAATATCTCAACGTTCTCAACAATTATAATATATTTTTATATCCATTTAGATAAGGATAAGGGATAATGTGGGGATATGCAATAAATAATATTTATACTTGTTTGGTTGATTTGAGGAAAAAGAAGGAAAAAGTACTAGACACGTAGATGATAGATATTGTAACCACAATGTGACTATTTATTTTGGGTAGCTTATACTGAGGTAAAACCTACTTATCTTGTAAATATACATTTATCTCCAGACAAAGTTCACTTATCATAAGACAAAATCTACTTGTCTCAAAATAAAATCCACTTATACGGATAAAGATTTGTAAATATGTATATGTGTCTGTGTTTGTCGAGCTTTTAACAAATTGAACCCGAGCGAACCTATGATTTTTAGGTTTAGTTCGTTTATTTAATCGAGCCTAAATTTATGTTCAGGTTTGGTTCGTTTATTTCCGAACTGAATTTGAATTGAACTTTTAGCGAGCCAAACCTAAGCAAATATCGAACTTGAGAATTTTCCGACACTCTTAATGCCCTTGGAGAGAAATAAAAAGTTGTTGGTATTAGAGAGGAAGTTGTTGACTTGGAATGTGATGAAGGTGATATAAAGGAGGGGACCCATGTTTCAAGAAGAAAGTAGAGAAGAAGAGCAAAAGTCGAGAATATTTGAGTTGTCTATTTTATCATTAATTTGCATCCCTTTCATCGCAGCATCTATTTGAAAATGCACTGATATACATGCAATGCAAATTCGTGTCAATATATATTTAAAACTCCTTGAAGAAAAAAACATTTATGAGAAAAACAATATAAGAAAAAAGTAATTGGAAGGGAATTAATGAGAACCAATGGGAAAAAATTGGAAACTAGACGAAAAACATGTTTATAATACATCTATGTCAAACTCCTTCAAGAAAAAGAGTATCAATAAGGAAAATAGTACAAGAAAAAGAGGAGATGGAGATTGGAGGAAAAACGCATGTAAAGTAGGTATTTTTGAATATGTATAAATAAACTCACTTTTAAGTTGATCCTTGTAATTTTATTATTCTGACCGAGTATGTCATGTGGATGCAGTATGGACTTTGGATCTTCTTGTCTCTGATGCACTATTAGTCTCTAGTCACATGTTTTCTATCCATTATTTAGGTTTTCGATCTTGTTCTTATAAAATTTACAGATCTTAAAGATTTGTTACCTGAGGAGAAATATGGTTTCTTAGAGTTTGCCAAAGAGATCACAGTTAGTACTCTCTCCATTTGCTTGATTCTTGATTTTCAGTAGTTATTGTAAGTTGATTCCAGTGTAACTGATAGGTTGAAGAGGACAAAGCAAGCGTAAGTGATGCAGAAACTGTTGCTAGGGTGAAGTACTTTCTTGAAGAAGCTTGTGCTTCCTCGTGTGAAGGTATCATGGTCAAATCTCTCGATGTTGATGCTGGGTATGCTGCTTCGAAACGTACTGATTCTTGGTTGAAGGTATGCAGTTCAGAAAAGTTTGACAATTTTAACTGCTAATATTATCCATATCAAAACTAACAGTATGCTACTGTACTTTTGTAGGTTAAGCGAGATTATATAGAGGGATTGGGTGATAGTCTTGATTTGGTTCCGATAGGAGGTTGGCATGGAAATGGACGAAAAGCAAAATGGTATACTTCTAGGTCATCTAAAAGATGTGTTTCTCCAATTGCAAGAGGATGTTTATGTAGTGGGTTTTCTATTCCAGGTACAGTCCATTTCTCATGGCATGCTATGACCCTGACAAGGAGGATTTTCAGAGTGTATGCCGTGTTATGTCTGGTTTCTCGGACTCTTTTTATGCGGAGGTTGGTGTACGATCTTGAACAAAGATTTTCACCGCAGCTAATATGTTGGAGTATATTCAGATTCTCAAATGAAAAAAATGCAGTGAAATCTTAATATGTATAGATGTTTGACATTATTCTTATTTTCACTTGTTTTGGATGTAACAATGCACAACTCAAATCTCACCATATTCTTTTAAAAAGAGAAGTCAAAACTTCACAATATAGTAAATGAATAAAAAATGACAAAGCCTTCTCCCACAGTAAGTAGGGTCGGCTACATGGATTCTTGCTCAGATCCATGTTGAAAGATTCAACTATATTTTACGCTGGTTGTCGATTACCTAACGCAACCTCTACACGGGGGGATTCGAATCCTAGTATTTTGAGTGATAGGCACACTGCCCTACCCCGGACTATTTAAGTAGGTATAATATAGTAAATGAATACAATAGATATTCCTTATGATGGGACATCCTTCTTTTTACTGGAGAGAAAATATTTTCATTCATCATAATGTTTCCAGTTTAGCACCGGACTCTATGCACACATACTTGTGACCATTCTCTGAAGGTGGTAGGATCAATCCATCTCAAAAAATGACCACAAAATTGTCTTGAGGTGTATACTTCGTCATCTCCGGGAATGTTTTTTGAAAAAGGCTAAACAAAAACATGTGTTCCTTGTAGTCAATATTTTCTCTTGAGATAACAATGGATCTCGATGTGCTTTGTCCAATCATGCAAGACAAGATTGGTTGAAAGATTTATGGCAGTTGTATAATCAAGAGCAACTTCATTGAAAATTGGAGAGGAATACTGAAATATCGTCAGCTATTTCTTAGCACTTTCTCGCATAAACTGATTTTTCTACTCTATATTACAAGATTATCACCCAGGTATATGCAATGGCATATGATTGTTAATAGTATAAGTAATAATTTATATATGCATGTGCATAACCTTCAATGTCGCTAACCCTTGTAGCCTTGGTGAAGATCAGATCTGACCCTTGACAAATCTTGATGTAATATTTTTTCTCAGAATGTGTGCCATAATCTGAACTCTGAAAATGAGCACTAGTATGTGGATGCCTCTGTGATGTCCTTGTTAAGTTCTTTTAAATCATCTTGTGAACTCTGAAAATGCCTCTGATGATTTTTTCTGCAAATGTCTTTCTTAGATCTAGCAATCCTAGGAAATATTTTTTATTTTTAATGTCCTTTCTTAGATCTGTCAAAATCATCAGCAAGGCTCTTTAGTTGAATTTTTTGGTTTCATCTTTATATATGATGATCATGTCGTAAACATTAAGCGTTACCTTGTCTTCATTTCTTTTTATAATAAGAGTGTGATCCCCATTGTCTTGATCATATTCTGGCTTCTCTGTTTTTCATGTTAAGTTTGTCGACCCATATTTTAAGTGATTGTTTCATTTTATCTAAAGCTTTCTTTAATCTAGCGTACTTCCTAGCCCTTTCATAACCAAGAAGCATGTGAACTTTCTTAAGATCATTTACTAACATCACTCATGTTCATGTGATTTTTAAAGTTTGAACGGAAGCGGCAAGAGAATGAAGCAACATGTGTTGTATTCTTTCTTTTAGTGGATGCAATAATTTGTGAAGGATGCAATAATAGTTTTGTTACTGTTGATAAGATGGAGGACTCATCGCTTGGTGTCTCGGGGGAGGGGGCAGGCGATCGTGTTGCCCCCCCCCCCCCCCCGGAGAACCCATCTTGGGTGGTATGGCGTTGTCAGGGTGATCGGGGAAAGGCTAAGTTGCGGTAGAGTTCGGCCATCGTGGGACCTCGGCGAATAGAGTACGGGGGGCTGCAGTCGGTGAGAGGAAGGACTTTGATGGGAAAGAGGGCCCCCTTGAGCGTCGTAGTTGTTTCAAATGCTGGAGTTTGGGCCACCTTGCGAGGTGGTGCTTGTTGAAGAAGGCAGTGTGCTACGGTTGTCGCGGTGAGGGGCACATCCGTAGGGACTGCCCTGGGGTGTCTTCCGATCGGTTTGGGGGTGGAGCTGCGGGTCCAAAAGATATGGAGGTCGGGGAGGTCTTTCCGGACCTTGTTGATGGTGTTCTCATTGCAGAGGGACCCAAAGAGGATCTGCAAAAGGTGTTGGAGGTGTTAGAGCTCGGTCGATCGGTTGGATATGTTGAAGATGGAATCTAGCTGTATGAAATGGCGTTGTGTGTCCGTGGGGTGGAGAGAATGGAGATGCACGAGTTCATCTCCAATGGCAGCGTGGTGTTCCCTCAGTCAGTTCGGTGGTGTCGTCCTCGTCGTGCCCCGTCTGTGCGACGGGGCGTTGGACTCTCCTCCAGTATGGCATGTAGAGGTCGGGGGCCTTCCGAATAGATGCCGGAGGCTTGACACTGTGAGGGTGGTGCTTGGGGAGTTTGACAAGGTGGAAGCCATCGTCCAGTCGGGCTTGCATTCTGGCAGTGGCCTTGATCGCGGGAGATGGGTGTCAGATCCCCCTGACGAAAGTTTTCAGGGTTGGCAGGGCGGTATTTCATCTCCGCCTCGCCCTTGTGGGGGCGTCGACTTTTTCAGTGGTGGGACGGTCGCCGGGCGGGCTGTTCTCACCGGACCTGGTGGGGTCTCAAGCGACAGTTGGGATTCCTCGAGATCCGCGTAGATTGCGGGCGGGCCTGCACCTGATTCTGCAAGAAGGCAGAGCGACGGTTTCAGCGAGCGTTTCGGCTACAACATTGATTGATGACGAAGTGGTACTCTCTCCGAATCTGGCGGTCAGTTTTCGCCGGACTTGTGATCAATTTGATGCGGATTCAGGTAGGGCTGCCCCAATTTCATATCCGAGGGCTGGTGGCCTTGCTGGGCTTGAATCGGGTTCGGTTTTTTGTTTTGGGGCGAAGTCGAGTAATGCTCGGGGGTCTGATTGGGGCCTTCCAGATCTCTCAGCGGGGAGTGGGATGCTGACCCCCTTACGAGTTGCGTTCTGCTCTGGGCTGGAAGTGGGGATTGGCGCAGACAAACGGCGTGGCATTGACCCAGCGGTGCCGGCACCGGCCTCCTCGCATGAGCGTGAATCGATGGAACTTCATGCATCTCTGGAGGCGAAGGGGGGAGGTCGAGAGGAGATTCGCGGGCTCGTTTCGGCTACCCTTCCTTCGGGCATGTTGGAGAGGGGAGGGTTACTTCCGCCTCCTGTCATTTCTAGTCCGATGGGACTGCTTGAGGAGGCTGGATCTCTCGACTGTGATGGCGAGCAAGGCGACATTACTGTTCCGGGCGCGGCTACTCTAGCCCAGAGCCGTAAGATGCAAGAGCGTATTCTCGCCGTGGCTGGCCTTGGGTGGGAGCGCCAGGAGGGTGTGGGCTGACCCGCTGGTGCTATTCACACGGAAGCGTCGTAAACTGGAGGCCATGATGTGGCTAGAGCGGGAATTGGAGGACAGGGGGAAGGATCGCATCCCCCACGAAACAGTTGTTGGTGACTTTGCATGCCCTCATGGGGAGATTCCTGGTAATGGGGGGCGTCTCAGATCTGGCTACTGTGGAGGAGGATATTCATGTGCGGGTTGCGAAATGTCTCCGGGTGTCTGTGCCCAGCAAAAACCCTCCGAGTGGATCCAAATGAAGATCGTCTCTTGGAATGTGTGGGGGTTGGGGGACAGGGAGAAAAGGATGGATGTGGGAGAGCTCTTGCGGTCGTGGGGTGCAGATGTGGCTTTCTTGCAGGAGACAAACTTGGCGCATTGGGAGCTATTTTCTTGGAGAGCGGTTGGGGGCCTAAATCTATTAGAGTTCAGGGCGGTAGCTTCGGTGGGCAGTGCTGGTGGTCTGATCTTTGCGTGGGATGGTGAGATGTGTTCGGTTGTAAATGAGTTCGTGGACTCCATATCTATCTCGGTTCAATTGGACTGCAAGTCGGGGGAAGGCAGATTTCTGGCTATCTCTGTGTATGGGGAGCCTGGGGGAGTCTGCAACGAGGCCCTGTGGGCGGATTTCTGCACGGCTAGAGGGCATTTCTCGGACACACCTTGGGTGGTCGGCAGGGATTTCAATGTGACTTTATTTGCTCGACATCGCCCGGGTCAGAGGGGTGGGAGAGACCCCGGTTCGGTTGGTTTCACGGATTGCGTGAGTTGTTTGGGATTACAGGTGGTGGATGTTGGCAACAAGAAGTTCACCTGGCGTAGTTCCTCCACGAGATCGAGGCTGGACAGGTTCTTGATCTCTGCTGAGGTGTTGGGGAGATTCCCTCTTACCGTGGCTCGGGCTCTCCCTAGATCGCGGTCAGATCACACACCCATTTGTTGGGATTTCGGATGGGGTGATCACTCGATCGATGTTCAAGTTCGAGAGGTCCTGGTTCTTGGATGACGGCTTCAGGGACTTGGTCTCTCAGTTTTAGGGCTCCTTGAGGTGGAGGGCTCGGCAACACAGAGGCTGGTCGGGAAATTAAACTTTTGCACGAAAGATTGATGGCTCACAAGAAGGAGTTGAGACGAAGCAGAGCAGAGAGGCGCGAGGGGATGGTGGCAGAAATCGCGAGGCTGGATGGACTAGAGGACTCGCGTGCCTTGAATAGTGAGGAAAGGGTTGCGCTTGCAGCTTCACACAGAGTGGTGATTGAGGAAGACAGCTGCAGGGAGGTAGAATGGAGACAGCGTTCCAGGAAGAAGTGGGTAAAAGAGGGGGATGCGAATAGTCATTTCTTCCACGCGGTAGCGTGTGGAAGGAGAAGGAGAAATATGATTCATGAGCTCAGGACCGATGATGGTGATATTCGTGGCGATGGGGAAATCGGGAGGGCAATGGTGGAGCATTTTCGATGCTTTACTAGGCGTTTGCCATCTACAGGAGATACTTGGTCCGGGAGAGGGTCTAGATGTTTGTCAGATGTGCAGCGGCAGACACTCGTGGTGGAGTTTTTGAGAGTGGAGGTCGAAGAAGTGGTTTTTGTTCTCAACGTTGATGGTTGCCTAGGGTTGGATGGCTTCATTTTCTATTTCTTTAGGGAGTTTGGGGGGGAGTGTTGGAGGGCGATGTCATGGCCATGTTGAATGAGTTCAAGGGGGCGAACAGGGGGCTGGAGAAAATTAACAAAGTGTTGTTGTTCTTGCTGTCGAAGGGGGAAGGGGATGTCAGGGTTGGGGATTTTCGTCCCATCGCCTTGTCGAACGCGATTTACCTCATCTTGGCCAAGGTGTTGGCCAATCGAGTTCGTGGTGTGCTTGATGACATTGTCCTTCTGCTTCAATCCGCATTTATTCATGGACGCCAGTTTCTTGATGGGGTGGTTATGGCATCGGAGATGGCTGCTGACTGAAAGAGAAGAGGGACCACATGCTTTCTCTGTAAGGTTGATTTTTCAAAGGCATATGACAGTATGTGCTGGAAGTTCATTTGGGCCTCTTTGGTGCAGAGAGCTTCCCGGATATCTGGATAGACTGGATGAAGAGATGCTTTACTACCATTTCGTTGTCGATTTTGGTGAACGGGAAGCAGGAGGGTGTCTTCTTCTAGTCACAGAGGGGTGTGCGATAGGGGTGTCCTCTAGCCCCTCTATATTTCATTCGGGCGGTTATTGCTTTGGCGGTTATGACCAGGGTGGCAGAGGAGGGCGGCTTCTTCAGAGGGTTCTTCAGAGATGGTCTTTTTGTTCCTCTTCTGCAATATACGGACGATACCTTATTCTTTGTGGAGGGTGGAGTGGAGAAATACAAAGCAGTTAAGGCGGTGCTTGACATCTTCGACGATGTCTCAGGTCTAAGGGTGAATGGTGCCAAGTTGGCATCCGTGCCCTTTAACATGTCGGTTGTGGAGTCGGTGATGTGCAGTGTGGTTCTTGATACACCGGTGAAGTCGCTTCCTATCCCCTTCCTGGGGCTGTCCTTTTTGATGGGAAGGTTGCGTCAGGTCGACTGGTCGCCACTGGTGGAGAAGAAGCTTTCAGGGTGAAAGGCGTCGTTCTGATCTAAGGGTGGTCGCTTGGTCCTGACTAGGGTAGTTCTCTCGGCCATTCTGGTTTTCTTCATGTCCACGAGGGCCTTGCTGGTGGGGGTCCAATCCAAGCTGTAGTTTTTGATGCATAGATTTTTCTGGTCGTCATCACATGGAGACAGGGGCATGGCTTTAGTTGATTGGTCGTCGGTCTCTACACCTACCAGAGAGGATGGCTTGGGTGTTCTGAATTTGGGAATTATGAATAAAGTGTTGATGGCAAAGTGGGTGCTAAAGATTTGGATCCTGGAGGGATATGTGTTCCTCTCTTATCAGGGTGATCTATGGTGTTTCTTCCAGCCTGGCAGTCCAAGCGGTCGGAGGAGGTGTAGGAACCACTTTCTGGATAGGAGTTTGCTCGGTTTTACTGGACTTATCGGGTCTCTTGCGGCATGTACTTGGAGATGGTCGCATGTTTCGGTTCTAGGACAACTAGATAGATTGGGGAGCTCTCTGCAATCTGTATTCGAGGTTATTTGCGTTGGCTTCGAATAAGGAGGCAAGTGTGGCCGCGGTGTGGGCGAACGGGGTCTAGTCTCCTACCGTTGTGGCAGAGTTGTCAGATTAGAGAATGGTTGGTTTTCAATGTCTGTCTGAGCGGCTATCCAACCAGACAAGTCCAATGGCAAGGCGAGATGCTTGGGATTGGCGGGACGGTTCCTTCTTGGTTCAAAAGGCTTATAGATTTTTGGTTGCCCAACCCTCCAATATGGATTCTATAATCTCAAGGGACTGCAGGATGCTCTGATCTTGGCGGATCCCTTCTAGGATAAAGGTCTTTCTCTGGCCTCTGAGGAGGGAGCGGGTATTGACAGCAGCGAGGAGAGTGAGACTCTTCCCTGGAGCTGTGGAGGCATGTTGTAGATGTGGCAAATCGTCGGAGGACGTGAACCACTTATTTTTTGAGTGCCTTGGTTGGGTTGATGTATGGCAGACAACAGCATTCACAGGTCTCGATTTGAGTAAAAGCACTGCTTCTGGTATTCTTGCAGGAGGTGAGGAGGTTCAGAGATCAATGGATTAAAGATTTGTGCGACTATATGGTGCATATGGTTGGGCAGAAATAGTGTGAACTTTGAGGGGTCGAGGTTCTATTCCGAAAATGTACTTGGGCATGCTGGATCCCTCCTGGATTCTTGATAGTTGTAATTATTTATTTTATTATTAATATATTTTTGGATGGTCCTCTAAAGGAGGCCCATCCCACCGTTTCTCAAAAAAAAATTCTGAAGGAGCCAAACTTCTGATTGAAAATTCTGCAACCAATTTGGCTTTGTACTTCTCGTTATACTTGTCAAATATGAATTGGTGATTTAAATTAACTTTAAATCAACGAGACAAGCCTTATTAGGTACATCTATGACATCCCACCTGCAATATTTAATAAAAGCCTTCATCTCCTTGTATATAGGTTGCATCCACCATTGGAATCAACCCTCAATCATTGTTGAGTGCTATTTTCTAAACCCCAACCCTATGAGTATTCTAGTCGACTCAGTGTAAAGTCACCTCCTATTGTAACTCTAGTCTTAGATCTCGACCTATAGGAGCCCTGTGGGCATTTGTGTTATTCACGGAAAACATATTCTAGCATTCAACTTGGTAATCGAGCAGTCTTTTGCCCTTCTCTACCCGTCTCTCCCTCTCATGCTTGCCTCCTCTTCGTCGACCAATAATCCATGCGCATCAACACCCCCCCCCCAACTAGCTCTCCATCGATGCTCCAGCTACCACCCCCAAACACCCCAACCAGCCCACAATACCCCCCCACCCACAGTCGGCCCTCTGTCTTCACCAAACACCACCTAGCACACCCCCCCCCCCACACACACACACAACGATTCTCACCTCCATCGGCAATCCCCCAGTTAACCCCACCTCCTTCGCTGAACCCCTGACATGCCCTTCTATTGTCCAAACATCCCTAAGCCATAGTGCCACAACGCCCCCCCCCCCCCCCCCCCCGTACAAATTGGCAACACACCGTTCCTTTTGTAGTGCCATCGATGCATCCACCTCCACAGGTTTCTTCACCCAGAATATCCCGTAATGCCTTCGACCAACATCTATTCAATTCTTCAAACCCCCCTTAGGCTTCGATGTCATGTTGTATGAGAGCACTTATTTGAAATATGGAGTTGACATATTATCCAAATAAGACAAGTGACCACTATATCGTGTAGTACTCGTTGAAACCTTTCCAACGAATACAAGAACGTCGAATCCGAGTTAATATGGACGTATGGGCATTACACATTCGTGGTTTGGTAAACGGATCTAGATATGAACCGGTCCATTCGAGATCAAATTAACCTATAAATGTGAAGGTGACTGAACCAGGTAGGTTAAGTTCATTGGAGATCCTCCCTTTTGACGACGTTTGGTCAGTGATGCAAATGAAAATTTGGAACGGTAAAAAAAATTAAATTGGGCCGTGGAAAAATATGTTGGAAGAAATCGGAGGGGAAAGGAGAGAGGGCTCGTCGGATGCGATGGATTTGGGGAAGAAGTGCAGAGATTGCATTGAGGGAAAAGAAAGAAAATAGAGAGATATGAGATAAATCTCAATTTTTAATTAACTCTTGAATTGATTAAAACAAATGCCTACCATCCCCTTTATACATGAGGTGTGGGATTACAAAAATAGAAATAGAATAAATCTTAATAAAATCTTAATTTGGACACTAAATATCTCTAACCGACTAACTACTTACTATAACTGACTAACTAATTGATTAGAGATCCCATACGATCTCTTTATTTAAAACAAAATTGCAACAGACTCAATAAAATTAACTCGACCCTAATTTAATTAGCAAACAAAAAATAGAGCCCTATTTATTTGTTTCACGTTGCATCATCTCTTTGCCACTTTGAAAAACTCATCTCATGATGAGTTGCTTTGCCTTAAGTCACCACATTCTAGAATCTGTGCGGAAAGAAGAAATGGGGCACATGTAGCGGACTCCAAGTTGTTGTGGTCCTCGTGGAATCAACATCATGGTAGAGAGGATGATGGTCGAAGAATTGATGTGGTGTATGCGGAGGCATCCATGTCGTGGTGGAAATTCTCACGGAGTCCTTGTGTAGAAAAAATTGGCGTGGCATCTTCATTGGTGGAACCATGGATTTGGGGAAGGCCACGACTGATAAATGCCACCGGATTGTGGTCAAGGGAGATGTGAGTAAAGTGTCTAGCATCCATGTTCTTATATAGGGGGGTCTAATATTTCTAATCTTAATAGAAATTCCAATAGGATTAATGATTGAATTACCCCTTTCCTTTTTCAGCATTCTGTTTGCAATTTTCTAGACAGCATATATGCAAAATTCGCACACCTTCACAAGAAAACTCAGTTTTGCCTTATTCTTCACTTTAACCTTTTTATAAAAGGTTTTGGGGTGGGAGACTTGAGCATAATATCCCCAATCGATCTGTAACATATTCTTGGAGAGGAAGTAGCCGTCCAACCAAAGGCCATCTCCTTCTCCTGCTAGGGTTTGGATGCACCCAACTCGTGGACGGTAGCGAGTCTTGCTGCGAGAGTGGTGCTGGACTTTGTGTCGATGACGAGATAGGCTAAGGTGACAGTGGTTGAACTTGAAGCACGCACGTTGGCAGCGGTCTTGACCATTGCGGGGCTGGGTTTCAGTCATGCGAAGCCGCAGATTGCGGTGTTGAGGGCGGGTGGCGGTGCACTTCGCGGTGGTGAGAGAGGAGGAGAGGATGGGTTACGGTGGTCAGGGGATTTTTGCAGGAGCGAAGTGTGCTTGAGAGAGGAGCTGAGAGAATGGGTTCTAGTGATCATTGGGCTGCCCGTGGGGGTATGGATTCGATGAGAGAGAATGATTGGTGCGTGAGACAAATGTTGTCTTAACTATTCAAATACTAGACTAACCATATAATGACAAATAGCAAATAACAAGCGAACATACTGAAAATAACAATGGTTTGAACCTAGAAGGATGGTAGGATTTTTTCTTTTCTTGTTAACAGTAGGGTCGGGAGGAGTGAAAACCTTGAGAATGAGGATTTGCACATGAACCACCTACGTCAGAATGCCTCAGCATTGTGCCTTAGATCCCCTCGAGGAGTGACTCCCTCACAATTCCTCGACCACTTGAGGCGCTCGCCTCACATAATGCAGTCAAGGTGCATGCCTCAAGGCTAAATCAGCATGTCTCGCCTCAAAGAATATGCCTCGAGCGCCTCGAGGCACATTTTTTCATACTATAGTCATGGTGAATTCCTGTCAAGGTACATAATTAATCAAATCTTTCATTTTTCAACTTCACCAATTGTAATCACCAAATCATATACACCATTCTTTTTTTATTTGAATTTATACAATTTCGAGAATGCTACGAAAGTTTGATTTTGCAAGTGAAAAAGCAAGTAAAACACGAGAAGTCCGGCGATTACAGAATAAAACTGTGAGCCCAATATACTCTTGTTGGTGAGACAAACGAGGTCCATCTGCAAAAGCTAGATAAATGTTTTTGTTGAAACTAGACTCTTGTTTAAAGGTCGTTCTAGTCAATCTATTAAGCTGACGAGAAACAAACAATGGACTTTTTAAAAGCTAGACTGGGCAAGTCTTAAACGAGGTTTAGCTTATTGAGTTTATTTACTAGTTTTAGGTTAATGTACCCTAATCTTTTGTGTGTGATATCTTTATTTGTAATAGTTTTTTTTAAAGTAGTGAATAGATCTGATTAATCCTCTCTAAGCAATAATTTACTAGAATTCTCTTTAGAAAATTTTAAAGAATCTTTAGAAAACATTACCTAGCGCTTGTTTGTTAATGTGATATGTCCACTTTTGATGGACTCTAATTGGCTAAAGATCTTTTGGAATTTGCTGTCATGCAATGCAATATTTTATTGGTTATGATTCATTTGGAGTCCTTATGGATGCCCAATAAAACAGTGTTGTCACATTTTTTAGGTATACATGCCTTATTGGGTCCTTGCTGGTTAGTTTATGTATCGTCGAAGTTATTTCGTCTCGCGAACTGCTCGCCATTAGACTTAATTAAAGATGCATGTACAGCTTTCTTTCTGTTAAGTAAATCATTTTTTTAACAATTCGACTAATAATTGACTGTAAGGATTAAAAGTATTATTAAACCCTAATTTATTTTTGTTGAAAGGACTCCTGGATCCAACAATTAAGTTGTCTAAGTTTTCTTTGCCCATAGAAAATCTGGAAAGATTACTTACAAGCTTATCTGAAATCGCCGTAAGGGTAGATATTTTTTTTACAAAAATGTACTAAGCCTTTTCCCACTATAAGTGGGATCGGCTACATGGATTCTTGCTCAAATCCATGTTGATGTGCTGGCCGTCGACTACCTAACACAACCCCTGAAGGTTAGATATTTCTTTCTTAAGAAAAATATTTTCCTGTTGGAGGTAACTATCCTTTATCAAAAGTTCCTTCCTTACTGATCAAAATCAATTTTTCAGTTGAACTAATTTCCTATTTTCGACAGAATAATAGATCACGGAATTTTTACACGTGTGTTCCTCCAAGTTTCTACAAATACACTTAGGTTGATACCTTTTTTGCAATAATACTCGTGCTCATGTATTCTTACAAAATTTACAGCACTGCCCTTCCTTTAATGTAATATAGGGCATACGTGTATTTATGGAAAGGCAATACTGTGAATTTCTAAGATTATATGGGCACAAGTGTTATTACAAAAAAAAGTAGGGGCACAAATGTGTTTGCAGAAACTAGGAGCGACATAAGTGTAGAACTCTCAAGGATAGATAGGTAACCATTCTAAAAGATCCTGAGGAGACTTGTCTAAGTAGCAAAATTTGAAGAGAGAACAAATCTATAAAATTAGATCATGCTTTAATGTAAGTCACATTGCAGCAGGTATGTGATCCTACATGATCGGAGTGTCTGCACTTCGTAGCAAATAGCTAAAAGAAAGGTGCATGGGGTTAGGTTTTAACAGTGTCACATCTGTTTAGGGCACTTTGGATTCCCCATGGGTGAGGAAAAAGATATTTAGCCATTTGGTTAAAATGTGCGTGCTGTGTATCTGTGTGTGCATGCATACCATGATATGGTAGGGGACAGCAGTGGTAGGGGCGAACAGCGGATGGTACCATGTAGGCATAGGATGGTAGTGATAAAGCAATGGAAGATATAGGGAAATGCAGTGATCTCGGTCACCTTTATAGGCATTTGGATGACAATTTGTGTGAAATAGGCCTACTATATCTTCAATCTTAGATTGCACAATAGCAAGGGCTATATATTATTCCAATCCTGAACACTGTGTACTGCAGCAAACCACAGTGTCCATACATTTTTCATTTTATTATGTTTTTTTGACATGACTTAGTAATTTGATTATTCTTTATCTGATGTATTATTACGGAACTTACTTCAGATGAAAGCATACTTCTCTGGAGATAAAATTTTACCAAGAAAGCCATCTTATTATCGGACAGATGAGATTCCTGACGTGTGGTTTTCTCCAGAACTTGTTTGGGAAGTTCGCGGTGCAGGTATACTGAGAAATTGCATTTTCATGTGGAGGCTATATTTTGTTTTGTGTCTCACCTTTTTTTATTTCCGTAACAATGCCAGAGCTTACCGTTTCTCCTGTTCACCATGCTGCCATTGGACTTGTCCATCCTTCTCGTGGCATCTCAATGAGATTTCCAAGATACGTGCGCACCTTAGAAGATAGGAGGCCAGAGGATTGCAGCACAGCAGCAGATATAGCGAACATGTTTAGGTCTCAGCCACGAAGGCAAGAGGTCGCAAGTATGTTGGATTAGTTTTGTTTGCTTCTGTCCCTCTTTTACAAGCTTCATTTGCAAAGAGATGTCTAGTATGTATATAGTGTCTGCATTTATCTGTTGCATATAGTAGTTAATATGTTATAGTTTTGGTGATGGCATTCTCATGGTTAAAATTGCAATAGATCTCTGAGATGGTTGGAATGACAGTTCTTTAGGTGATGTTATTGTTCCTTTGAAGATCACACGTGTTGTCTATAGCAGTGTTTTTGAAACCGGACTGGACCGGCCGGTTCGACCGGTCCGACCGGTGAACCGGGCCTGGACCGGTCCGGTTAACCGGTTATGCCGGTTCGGTTTGATTGTTCAAATTTTAATTAACCTGCCCGGTTCAACCTATTTTTTTGACCTGGTTTAACCAGGTTCAACCGAAGTTGAACCGCATTTAATTTTTAAACTATTTAAAAATATTGTTGATAGTGGGAGTTAATCCCATGACCTTTGGTTACCTTTTTCACACTTCCAACCAACTACACTAACATAAATTTTTGCATGTGTTGGGTTTTAAAAATAATTAAACTATTATCATGTTATAGAGCATCTACTCCAAATAATATATATATATATGATATGTATGATATTTGATGGTGTATAACAAAAACACTTTATGTATACTGTGAAATATATACATTATCTATGTATTTTATATATATCTCAAGTATATTAAGTGTATATTATATATATATATATTATTTCATTTCGGTTTGATTAGCCGGTTCAACCACTTTTTTTTCACCGGTCCGGTTTAATCCGGTTTTAAATAATGATGACATCATCATCCGGTTGAACCGGTTTGATTACATGGTTCAACCCGATTCGACCATTTCAACAAGGTTTCCGGTTCGATGTCCGGTTCGGTTTCAAAAACCTTGGTCTATAGTGATGGTCAACGTATTCGCCTTTGGAAAATGATTGCATGGGGAATGTGAATGATCGTTGGGAGCTTTCTTTGTAGCTTATTATGATGTATGTTGTCACAGCACATGATTTATGAGGTTCAGCCTTTAACAGGGCTACTCGTTGACGATAACGGAGGATTTCATTTTTGAATGGTGACCCAATCCTAAGGGGGTTTATATAGCACAATTGTACATCAAGTTTGAATGCATTTTACCATAACAAGGTGGAGGACCTGATGCTATTGTAGATCGAGTCCAATTATGTCATCTAGTCTGTTGGCTATCTTTGTAGCTTTTTGTAAAAGACAGATTCTCTACTTAAGAAGATTGTAAAATAACCTTCTGCTAATAACAAAACTCTTTGAAGTTATATAGCTTGTCATTATTCTCCTTAAACATGTTTAGCATAATTTGAGTATGATTATCTGCTAACAAACCGTCCAAATCACTTCCATGGATGAGGTAAATATTAAATTGTTATCTCAAATACTTCGATATTAAAAAAAACCCTTTTGACTGTCTATCAATGCTTCTCATGTGAGTCCTCATTAATCTATTAACGATGCTTGCAACATGCGTGATAAAAGGTCTTGCGTGTGCTATAGCAAACAAAAGACACAATTGTGCTAGCGTAGGACATTTGTGGCATATGTTCCTCTCTATTATATAGTATTGTAGAAGATTAAAGAAAGAATGCTCCATTTTGATTTCTACCTTGTTTTTTTTGTGGAAGAATGAGGAAGAAGAGTTGTGATTTAAAAAACTCATAGAAAAAAATTGAATGGTTGAATAACTCGCAAAATAAATAGAGCCTTTTGAAGGAAAAAAGAGAAAGAAAGGAAATATTTAAAAAAGAAAAAGAAATAAGTTTTGTTATACCCACTTGTTCATCAACCACCCTCTTGTTTTTGACAAGCATGGAAGAAATGGGGAGTGAAAGGATAGGACATTTTTAATCTTCTACTTGATATTGCCCAAACATTTTATCTCATGTCCATTTTCTACTCATAGACCCTAGAACGAAATATCCTCTTTCATATTCCTAATATGAGAGAACCCTCTTCTTGAGATATATATACATGAAACTCACTTTTTGAGTTCCCCCACATGTATGGGAGAGTCTCCTTCTAAAGGTTTTCATGTAGGAAATGGACCTTTCTCGAGATCTTATGGGAGAGGATCACTCTATATTTGATGCTCGTCATCAACTACTATAGATGGACTTCTACTACTACTTGGGAATGCTTCAAGCTTTTATTGCCCATGAAATGCATGAAGATCAACACTTCAGCACATCTACTACTTGTCAATTGTCTTCATCAAGCATTCACTCCAAGAATGGGTCTCCACTTAGGGGCCGTTCGGTTGGGGGGTTACCCCCCACTTTGGGTGGGTTACCCTCCAAAACCCATATATCTAACCCACTAGTGGGTCTCACTCTCTCTCTCTCTCCACCAAAAATTTTATATCATACCACATATTATCTAAAAATCATAAAATACTCAACTTCTACTCATTATTCCAAACTTCAATACAATCACATCACAACAACTACCCACTTTTTCAAATTCCAACACAATCATATCATAATAACTACCCCCTTTTTCCAATTTCAATACAATCACATCACACAAACCCTCCCAACCCTTAACCCACCAACCAAACACACAAACACAAAAATGGGTTATCCTCCCCAAGATAACCCACCAACCAAACGCACCCTTGGTGTTACTTCCTTCATAGAGTTCTCCTCCCAACGTTGACTACTTCAAGTAGAGTCTCTTCTCATATCCTTATAAGATGTACCAAGTGAATTGAGTTCAGTAATCTCTTTTGTAACATAATGCGGCCTTTAAGGTCTATCTTGAAGGCGAGTGTTGGAAAGTGACTCAATCCCATATTGTTCGTTGGTGGAACTCGATAGTGTTGACGGGGTTGTATATAAAGTCTCACACCCTTATAATCTTTGAAATATATTATTAGAAATTTATCCCTTAATGGTTTTCTCCTATGGTTTCATGTGTTGCTCACTTTAAATAAAAGTTTTCATATTGTTCTTGATTCTATATTTTCTGTTTTATATAGTTTCACAATCCATTATTGGGCTACTTTGCGATGACCTTGATAAGTCTCTCTCTTATATTGCGGTAACACAATGGTACAAAGGTTGAGTAAAAGGGTTTATACAAAACTCTCGTATAGATGGATCCCGTTAAATGGGTAGATCCGCATAATAGTACTTCAAAACATAGTGTTGTTTCAAGGGTGTTGCCTTGGAACCCCTATTATGGGAGGCTTTGCACTCTAGTGATGTGGAGGTCATATAGTGGCTCAACAATATATATGAAATAGAATAAATGGGTCAAAGCCATCTCAAAAGCACTCTTTTGTTGACATCGGAGTTATTGGACTATATTGATGATCAAGAGCTATTTTAGGACATAATCTCCACCTTCCTTAGTGATCTAAGTCCCGCGTTTGAGAATATCAAGGTCAGATTATCAAGTAAGAGATTATTTTGAGTTTTCAAATACAAGTTTGTTTTGCATATTGAAGGTATATAATATTATATTAAAGTTAAGAGAATATGAGAACTATAATTGTGAAATCTTTCCTTAATGGAAAAAATCGAGAGGGATGTTGCGCACGAATTGAGGAGTCATCAATTATGGGAAGCAAAATAGGAAAATAATCTTAGCAAGAAGATTGAGGACTATTTATGTTAGGAGTTCTAACTTAAGAAGAAGCCTTCTAGAGAAGTGATGACTACAAAATAGGTAGGACTATAATATTTTGCTTAAATAGCCTTGCGGATAAACCTAGTGGACATATGAGAAGAATTACTTCCAAAACAATTGAGCATCTTCATGTGTATCTTACTCTTCGTGCTGATGTGCTTTTTTTATTTTCTGATATATTTTTTGATAATTATTTGACTCTTTCGTATCTGTATTTCTTTATTGTTTGTGAGTGATCGTGTGGCAAAGGTCGCTTATTAGGATGTGGACGAACCCGAGCCGCGAGGAAGTTGGTTCTTCTACTTGTAAGCCAATCAAGAGAGAGTGAGAGACAAAGAGACAGAGCGAGAAGGAGAAGAGCAAATACGTAGCTTTTTCTTTTTTATTTTTGTGAGGAGAGATTATTTTTTTATTTTTGTAAATTAATTTGTAATAATTTTGGATATTGCCACTTTACAAGGTCCAGTATCCGAGTGTTTGTTCACCTAGGGACCTCGTCGACTTTTTTCGTTGTTTTCTTTGCCTTTGTTTTATTTTGTTGCACGTGTTTTGAGTTTTCCACCTTTTTTATTTTTTTTATGAGTGAGCCCAGAAACTGCTTGGTCAAGTAAAATTATATTCAAACACACTAAAATCTGCATGTTCCTATAGATTTACATTTGAACTTAGCTCAAAATTAATTGTTCAATGTTTGGATTTGAAACTGTGTGTCGTTAGAGGTATCTATACAGTGCTTTAGGATCCATTGTGGAGGACACCGAAGAGCCTCCAAGACCAGACTCTTAGGTTTCTTTTATAGGTACTTAGCATTCGGTTCTTCACGATAATAGTAGCTCCTACTTAGGGAGATTTCACTTTTGCATATCGTGCATGTAGTGTAATTTATAAATTCTATTTTGCATCTCGCATTGAGAAAGCTAGGAAGCACTCTAAGTCCTAATTTTGCATGCATCATTAAATACTAAGGTGAGATTTTCACCTTAGTGTCAACTTGCAAGTCTTTAATAAACTTTGACCTAAATTAAAATTGTAATGGACATCATTATTTGAGGTTCATAAAGCCCACATTGTTTTCAGGTACCTTCCAAATCGAGGTGTGACCCCTAAGGATTAGAGCTCAAAACTTGATCTGTGGCTACCTTGATAATCACCTGAGACGACGAAGTATTGGCGCTTCTAACGTGTGTGATCGAGTAGGACCCTGTCGACGATAGTGCTCCTATCTTGTTTGGAGCATCTGACTTGATCTGACGTATTGAGCTTGGGCCACACTCTCGTGTGTGTGCCTTTCTCATCGGTTTGTGTCTATGTGCCTCACTTGTGGGGGAAGTATTGGTTTCACCTATTGGCTTCCTCCTATATTTCTTTGGTTGAGTAGCTACCTAGGTATGAGATCAAAGGCCTAAAAGTACGTAGATCACAGGTTACAAAAGGAGGTGGAACAAGTATGGGGAACTTTCCTGGCAATACACGCACTCCTATAGGGATATCCCTCTGAGGACTTGCTCATATATTGATTGAAAATAATAATAAAATTGAAAAGATAAAAAATAGTCGAGCTCTTGCGGCTTCACATTGTGTGAGCTGGTGAACCCATACTTGTATTGCATCTGTTTGATTTTAGACTAGGTCAAGGATCTAGTGTTGCGCACTTGTGCCTTTTTCTTTTCATCTATTTTGATTTCTTCTTGCCCCGCTCATTGTGAGCCTTCCTCTATTCCCCTCTTCATATTTTGTTTATCATCATACTCTAGTCCTCATCTACTCCATTTATCTCCAAGATGTCATCTCATGGAAGGCTTAGTCGGGACCCTACTGACACATATATCAATTCCATGAATTCTGCATCTTCAATAATTTTAGGTGATTTATGAGAACTTGGTTCGGATCTTGCGAACTGATCTCCAGAATCCTCGACTTCATCTCTATTCCAATAAACCGAGATCACTCTTATCTTGCCTTTTGCCCTTTGTGGATAGAGATTGATTTCAGTCAATATCCAATGCTCCATTCACACACATTTGGAATTGATCTTAATTCCTTATCATCCATTCCATTTGGTGCAGAAGAAAATATTTTTGAATTGGATGCATCTTTTTGTGCAGAAACCACACTAGACCCCGTGCAAATCACATCATCTGGGTCTGATTTGGAGAAGGCTCCTCAAGGGAAAGGAAGGGGACCGACACCGCCAGATAAGGGACAACCCGATCAAAACACATTTAATACTTAGTTGCTTGCTTCCATCAAGGCCATCCAACAGTAGATGATCGATCAGGCCTGAGCACAAGTCGCTTTCCAGGCTATACAGAATGACTTGAGGAAGGGGAGAGAGAGAAAGAGAGAACATAAGAGTAGGAGGAGGAGGAGAAAATGAAGAACCAGAAGATGGGAATTGTGGAGGCCTCGCAAACGAGGCACGAGGAGAGAGGCCTAAGCTTACTCTCCAGGAAACCTACAATCGTGGCGCTAACCAGATAACAGACTGCGTACAGATTCCTGCAATCCACGGATATTTCGAGCTCAAGCCTCAATTCCTCGCTTTTCTATCCTCATTTCATAGGAACACAACGAGGAATCCTACATCCATCTTCAGCAATTCTCTCACATCTGTTGCACTACTCACTACCCCAACATCCTATTGGGTGCAGTTAAGATGACCACATTCCCCTTCAACCTTCAAGACAAGGTTCTTTATTTGATCAACCATTTGGGGAAAGTCGTGATGACTTGTGAGGATTTAAAGTCTGCATTCCCCCAGAAGTACTATCCATTAGGTTGTTTGAATCATTTCGAGCCCGAATTAGCAATTTCTACCAAGGCTCGCACGAATCAATACATGAAGCTTGGGAGAGATTCCAGGATTTACAGGAGAAGTATCCCCACCACGACATCCCACAGACCAGCCTGGTCCAGCATTTCTTTGGGGGCCTCACTCCTAAAATCCAGAGGTTAGTAAATGTCACCCATGGTGGCTCACACTTCAACAAGGATGAGGATGTTGTCTGGCGGATTTTCGAAGAGATGGATGAAAGAGAGGCTGCTCTATCCTCATTGCGTGCTTATTAACGACAATCATAAGCCCACCACAAGCCCGTCAATTTGGCGATAGCCAGTGAGTAGGACAAGGACGAGAGCTCCAACCTCAACATCATCGAGAGTCACCTGTCAAAAGTTGATATCATTGAAAACAGAGATCACAGGACTTGGAGAAGTTGTATGTGATAGAATAGAGGACCTAGCACCTGGACAAGATGGATCAGATCACACAACAGTTGGAGCTGCTTGTTGCACCATCAATGCCATGTAGTCTGTAAGCCTGGTCGTCAGCACTCCAGCTGAGTAGAAGGAACCATCATCTCCACAACACCTCAATCGAGTGCAACTCAACCTCAGGTCCAACACGTATATTACGTGCAGGAACCTGACTAGTCGTCGCCTCCATCTCAACAGATTGTCCTCTACTAGCCTGAGCTACAACATCCTTCTTATGATCCATTTTCACTACCACCACCAATCATCCAAGAAGTGAATGACATCTGGAACAACGATGCCCAATTAATTCATCCAGGTAGTCAACTACATGGCCAATCCTCATCCATCCGTCCATATCACCAGCTTCAGGGTGGGCGGTTTGTTTAGGGATCTCACCAGCCTTAGAAGCAACCTCCGTAGTATCGAAATAATTGGAGGCAGAATCAACACTATTAACATCCCGCATACCGTCACTACTAGCCATATGACCAGTATGCGGGTACTTCTTATAACCAATATCCTCCTCCTCTACATTTTCATCAGAAGCAACTCACTCCTCAACATGACTCGAAGTTCTCATACTCGACAGTATCGTTCTCAGCATGGTCAGCACGCCAAATCATCTGAGGTTACATTGTGGACTCCGCTTTGTACTATTTGGCCCAACTAGTCAAAGGCCTCACAGAGATCTCCCAGAAGCTATATAACTGCACTGCTAATAAAAACACCAATTCATGTGCAGGTTGAGGTGAACCTCAACAATTTAAAATGCAAAGAGCAAGTAGTTTGTGATGTCTTCGTCGATCCAACTGAGTCATGTAATTCAAATTATATGTCGTCTAATTTTGTGACTCTCAAGAGCGGTAGAACCTTACAACAATTAGATAATGCTAGGGGGAAGAATAAGGTGTCTTCTGGTGTCATATTCTACATCAGGCGGGGCAACTGTTGAGCCAGGTGAGGAAGAAAACGGAGGATAGCACCAACCACCATCACCATCAAGAGAAAAATTTACAAGAAAAACAACAGAAAGAAAGTTCAGAAAAAGAAATGAAGAGGCCAGGCCGAGAAGGACCAACTTTGAAGGAGCCTGCATTAGTAGCCAATCTAGAACAACTCAAAGAAAACCAAGCTCATGTTGATAGATTTTTGCCTATTTTCGCATGATGGCCCATCTATTTGGCCAATCATCTGTAAATAAGTTAGAACACTTAATTTTCTTTTGTGGATATTCCTTTTTCATGCGGTAATAAAAAATACCCAAAAAATAACATTTCAAAAATTGCATTGTCATACCATGGAGTGGTTGAAATTATTGATAATCTTATTCTGAAAATGCCACTTATGAAGGCCATGAACTACATGCCAACTGTCAAGAAAGTATTAAAAGAGGCATGCAACTCCAAGAATTCGAAGCAAAAGAACAGGCACAACAGAGGCGAGAAGCACATTTTTAACCATGGTCACATTAAATGCAATCAGTGACCTCCAGCAGAAAAAGAAAGACAAGAGAGAGCCCAACATCAGATGCCAGATCTTTGACCAAGTACTCGAGCAGACTCTGCTTGATAGCAAGTCTTCAATAAACCTAATACCCACCTCACTTCTATAGGAATTTAGGCTTGGATTACTCAAGCCGACAAGAATAATCCTGCAGTTCACTGGTCGATCCATGAAGCATCCTAGAGGTATGTTAGAGGATGTTATCGTGACTATGCGGGACATGAAATTTCCACTTGACTTTTTTATCCTAGATATTAAGTCACCTGCACCGTTACTCCATGCCTCCATTATTCTAGGTCGACCATTCCTTCGCACAACCGAGGCGGTTGTCGACTATGGGTCTAGGTCAATCACATTCCGCTCCAGCACTAAAAAGTCACTATGGATATGGTCAGCGAGCTCAAATCTGCACTTGAAGGAGGGAAGCCAGAAACAACAACTCAGTACTGTGATATCATTGATATTAATAATCAGAAAATATCTTTGGATGACATCTTCACACAGGAATTCCTCTCTTCAGTGGAGGACATGGATAGCATAGTTAGTCCATCCTTCCTTACTGATTGGGAGATTGAATCAGAATTCGAGTCCCTGAGAAGCATGTTTGAAGAAGATTCAAGCCAGATGGAACATGAAGAATTCATTACAGATATGCTCGACACTTTCATTTTTGATCCAGGAGTGATAGAGGTGGACATCACCTCATTAAAAGTAGCAGATCACTCAGCTACGAGCAAAGTTTCTGAAGTAGCCATGGATTAAACTAAACAGATACCCAAACTCAAACCGCTCCTAGCAGGTTTGAAGTACGCATTCCTAGCGGATGAAGAGAACATGTGATGAATATGTAATTCATCACTCTAAAAGTTGAAAATAGACCTTTGTTCCCGAGTAATTAGCTGCATTTTTCCATTCATTTTGCACTATTTTCATTCATAAATGTTGGATTAATATCTACATTTTAGCATGCATATTTGCATTAAATAAGAAGCAAAATTCCCCTTGTAAATATCAATTGTATATTGCCATTTTTCTCCTATTTTTATCTATTTTTCTTTAACTCAGTATTGAATAAAATAAATTCTATAGTATATATATTACTAACATTAATAAAGAAAAAATATCAAAAAATACTAATCCATAAAATTGACCAACAAAATCCAAACCTAGTTTGAGACTAAGAACCTTAAAACATGAATATCTCTCACGTACAGTCTCCTAAGGACCGTTACTCACTTTTGAATTAGTGTACGTTCAATTACCTTCAAAACAAGATTAAATTCAAAATAATCACAGTTCATATGTGAAACTTGAGTTTTGGGTCCCTCTTGTGTATTATACATATTGACCAAACTACCCCTTTATTTTATCTTTTATTTGTTATTTATTAAAAATCCCAAAAAAAATATTAAGTTGTAAATATTTATTTTATATTTTCTCTATTTTTTATTGATTTTATCTTATTTTTTAAAAATGAAAAAATACAAAAGACAAAATGATATTTTATGCTTATAAGATATTATCCAAAAATACACTTCACACATATGGTTTATTTTGGTTTTTTGTCCTTCATGAAAGTTGTAGATCTTGTCGAGACGAGCAATTTTAGTGCTTACCACTTTTTGATTTGACCCCTTTTGTTATTTATTTTTTATTTTTTTACATTTATTTTTTATTTTTCTAGGTGCGACACATGGCAGATCCTGGAGCCGCCCGCTCAGCCCACCTCCTTGTGCGTCCGCGCAGCCCAAGCTGAGCCTCTTCTCCAGCAAGTTAGCCTCGCACGGTCCCTGACTCCGTACCACCGCAACCACCTACGGTTGTCCTCCCTTCACACCCTCTCCCTCTACCACAGGGGGCATGCATCACCCTCCTCACCACTGTCACCCTCGCGCATATGCACCAACCACTAGCGCCCCTCTAGCGACGATGTCGCTCCTTCTTCACACGCAGTCCAAGTCACGCCCACTCACACCCTTCCAGCATTGTCATGTGCCCATGTTCGCCTCTGATTGCCCCCACCACAGCAGCCCGTCGTCTCTCTGCCAACCGCCGCAGGCTACTCGCGTGTCCCCGCGCACAGCCACAGCCCTAACGGTCGTGCCCTCACTATCAACCCTCTGCTGCCATCTCCACACCTCCGCCGCCCACACCACTCACAACTTTTCATGGTTTCTTTTCTTGGAACCCACAAAAGAGGAAGGAGACTCTTCAACATTTTGGGCAAATTGCATAAAGCACCTCAAAGGTGTAAGATATTAAAGAAGTGCACTTAGGCACAACTTTAGTATGTTGATTTTTATTTTCTATATTGCAAAGATACCCCTGCATTTATGCATTATTATGGACATTAATTTGGTATCATTTCTTTAATTTAAAAATAACATTTTATTGAGAATTTAATTTTGTATGTTTTAGTTATTTATTTGTAATTTTGTGAGCATTGGGTAATTAATTAAAATTATTTTGGTGGAAGTTTGCTTATTTTACCCAACTCATGGTCTCAAATTCAGATTTAATTAACATTTGCTCCAAAATTTTTGCAGAAATCAAAAGTGATGCGCCTAAGTGCTTTTTAATTATTGTCTAAATTTCATTGCAAATGGAGGTGTCTTGAGCCTAGAATAAATTCTTGAGTGATTTTAGTAAATATTTTTAATTTAATCCATAAACATTATTTTTGCGAAATTAAACTCTCCTCGATTGCTTATTAAAATATCTCTTTGAAATAAATCACTCTCTAAATAAATTGATTTTATGGATTTGTTAAGAATTAGATACTCACGGTCACTCTATTTTCATTAAAAAATTCATACAAATATCAAAATTGTTAGAAAATTCAAAAAATATTGTGGCTTCATTTCATCATATTTCGCATCCAATAAAAATTTAAATTTTTGTGTTCTGTTTATGTGGAAAATTGCATAACAATACATAAAAAGTGTGCATTTTTCATTGTTGTATTTTAAACCCAAAAATTCTGAAATAATACATTTTACATCCATATTAGATTAGATTTGTATGAAAAAAATAACTTGGCTAAATTTGATTAATTTCACATTAAAGTTAATTTGGCTAAGTTGCTTGATTTCTTAATATCCTAGTTCAATCACATTTGTGCATTGATATTTCTTTTGCATAAAAAATATGAAAAAAATCTTCTTGGAAAATTGTGTGCCTGACGGTGTTCCTTTGCCTCCTTGAGTCGACCTTTGAGCTTACCCAGGTTAAAAATACATAAAATAACATTTGCTTACTTGATAGATAATTAAATTCGTGTGGTTAATTTTTGATCGATCCTGTTTTTCGACTACAACAACACGACTCATTTAACTTGGGATGATTTAGGGATACGTCAGATGGTGTCGTTGTCGAGGAGGCAAATGACTTAGGATCATTTTAGAAAATTAGATTTAGATTTTCCATTCACTCGGCTAGTCTAACTCCCGAACCACCTTGTAATTATTTCATTTTCCTCTCTTTTTCTTCAACTATTTCTCTGTTTATTTTTTGTATATATTTTGATATCTCTCTATGACATGATATGTATCCTTTTTTAGGGTTCGATGGACTTGGAGCAGTTTTCTTGAAACCGTCGCATCTCAAAGTTCATCGGAAGCCAACAATTCATGGAGTGAACCGGCTGTTGAGACATCAAGAAGGGTTTTTTTCCCGAGAAAAGAGAGTTTAGTTCTATTTTTGTTAATTAATTTTTAATAATTGTTTGATTTTTGGAAGATTCGATTTGCATCTCGAGTGTGTACTTGAATACTTGAACATTATTCTTGTGGTGTGTCGAGACCTGTTTCACTCTCCGGTGAGGGTGAGGCTTGGCTTCAGTGGCTCGTAAACTAAGACCTGCACTTGCAGCTCTCAGAGCATTTTTTAGAATATTTTATTACTTATGCTCGTACTCTAGGGGATCATACATCGCAATTAACGAGATGTACTTAAACCGCAGAGCTATTAGTCCACATCAACTGGTTCATTACTCCCTAATAGAACTGCCTGTCTAGGAATGATTTTCTCGCTTGCATTTCTTATAGTGTAAAAAAAATTCAATTCTGCATTGATCCTGCATGTATAACGTGAGGATCACTGGGCATGCGTCATTGATTTCATCTTTTGCATCGATTTTTCTTGACTCCCTTCCCCTTGGTTTTTAAACTTAATCAAGTGAAAATCAAACTTGAAATCAGGACTGCTAATCAGAGTTGATCAAAAATTGACTAAAATTAACATTTGTTTTCGAGAGAGAAAAATTCTCATTGTACGTTTGTGATATTGTGCATGTTGAGAGGTAAGTACACATCCCTATGATACTGCCCAAACCCACATTTTAGTCTTGTGTAAATAAACTAGTTTCTTGTTTTGTCACCTAATTAAAATTGAAAAGATAAATGGTCGGACCTTTGCGATCATCACTATGTTGAGTAGGTGAACTTAGGGTTTAATCTTATGTTTGTCTATTTGTGTGTTATTCCATGCACTTGCACGTTTTATACCTCTATCTACTTACATTCACTTATTCCTCTTCGAAGATGTTGGGATATTGGTCATCATATCTAGATGACTCCTCTTCGACCATATTATGATCATATCCACCCACTTATTCCTCCTCATACCCCCTCCAAGACCAAAAAGTCAGAGTTTCCAACTGATTTCCCCACTTCTTCATACTCCTCACCTATACCACATTATTATACCCTTGACCCACTTCCACCCAGGATTGACTCACAGTATTCTTGACCACTTGCTGGAATTAAGGAATAATTTGAAGATCTAGCCACTGGTAGGATTAATGATTGGCAGAATCATGTGACCCCACATACCTCATTATCACCTCAAATTGGGACCAGATAACCATTCACATATACACATCTTGATTTGACCTCAGGGTATAATATGGTCGACTGATCCAACCAAATGGAGAGGCATGCACCACATGATCTTCCTAACTTGATTGAACTTAGAGATCAAGCCCAAATTGACTAACTTTCATACCACCCATTCGGAGAGCCTACATATACATGGGATTGGACTCATGAGACCAATCTACAAACCCTCTATCTACTGACTCCACCTTGAGAGGCTCCAATTAATATCTACCATATAGATAAGACATATTCAACCCAACATTACATGCCTTAGTCAAGGTGTGTTGAGTATGAGATCTCACGTTCTCAATAGTATCCTCCAACTAATCAGACTTCTCTCAGGATGTGTCATGAGGACATTTTGGAGGATGACATTTCTAGACCGACCAAGAGTCCATGTATGAAAGTGGATCGTGGATTTTACGGATTGGATTTTGAAAATCTGGAAGACATTGATTTAACCACACATCATGTACAGTTGGAGTCGCTTCCACCTCACTCTTCTACTAACCACTTTTCCTCCAAACTAGAGTATGTGCATTCTTCTTCATCTATAAAAAAGACCAACAAAATTGAAAAAAAACTCATAAATTTTGAAAATGAAAAAGATCTAAAAAACTAGATCCTATCCTAAGGGAAGCACTTGATGAGGAACTGATTTTTACGCTTCCCTTAATAAAGGTCATAGATCACTTCCCCGAACTCAAATGATTTGTGAAAAGTAAATTGATGCCTAAGAGGTCGGGTAATAAGAGGGCAAGGATTGAGAGACACATAGTGTTTATGTCCACCTCCTTGGTGATAGGGAGAAAGACCAAGAGCCATAGAGTGAAGTGGGTGCCTAGGGTTGACTGTAAAATCAAAGACACTACCTTCACTCATGCTAGAAACGATGACGACTTGTTGATAAATATCCTCCTGACCTCCATATTTGTCAAGCTCAAACTCGGGTCAAGCATGAAGATGAGAGAAATCATTCAGATGGTTGATCGGTCTATAAAACGGTTAGTAGGAATCATTTCAGTCATAATTACTTTCCAAGGTTCTCTACTATAGGTAGACTTCATGATCATTGACATTGAGCATCGATGAGAATTCACTCAGTCTCCTTGGCTAAGGCAACTATAGATTGCAAGACTCGAGAGATCGATTTCAATGCATTGGGAGAACTCTGACCTCACTCGATCTTTGAGGACACATGATATTCTAAGGTAACTCATAAAGTCGGAGACATTCGTGACCTTCGAGAGACAATTGAGTCCCTTTTCTCTACTACACTTGAGATACCAACTATCTAGAGGACCATTGGTTAAGAGACTCCTTACACCTCCACATTACCCACTAATTGCATCACCGCCACTGTGACATCTTCTATAGAGGGCTCACAACCAAAAGTTGCCCCTGTGTCAGACATGATCATTTATGAATTCCTTCACTATTTAGATAATCTGATGCATGAGCCGACCAATGCCAAGGCCACTGAGAACACTATTTCATACTAGAGATGTGTGTTGGCCCTACAAGAGTATTACAATGCATATGGTGACTCATCTGATGATGAATCGCTGGTCAGAACCTTACACACACTACGTCTAGGACCTACACAAAAGAGACAATTGGGACCAAATTGACTAATCTCGATAAATTAGTTGCTCCATCCTCTAGTCGATCATCTGGTAAGAAGAAGGAGGATTGATTTCTCGAGGTGTTCCCCTGAACTCCTCAAGACGTATCACTCTCCTCTTCCTCTTAATGCTTCAGGTTCTAGAAAACTGGCTAAGAAAGTTGCCTTCGACATACCTGAGAAGGAATTTTCTGAGCAGCCCTCATTAGGTCTGGATGAGGTGATATATATGAGTGAGCTCAGTTCGATTGTTCTTAAGCCATATTTGAGTAAGCTATCGTTTGTCGACCCTCATTGGATGTTCCCTACCCCTCACTATTATTCCCTTGAGGACGATTCTGACAATGACACATATGTATATTACCCACCTCCTCACTCCCGCAAGAAGGTCCATCATAATCCTTCTTGATCCTTGTATATTCTCACTCCTCCTTGTATAGATTTTCTTTCTTATATTTTCCCTCTCTCCCAATTGATTTGTATCACTTGCCTCAGTTTCATACCGTTTCATTTTATGGCTATACTTAGTATGCCCAGATTTTAAGTATAGGGGGAGAGTGACCCGAGTCTCCTCTTCTCTTCTTCACCATTCTCTGTATATTCTCTATATCTCATCGATTCTCACACTCACTCATGTCCTAGACTTTGGCTAACCAAATCCTAAGTATAGGGGGGAGCGATGCCTGCCATATGTATAGACTCATCTATTTCTCATCTTTCTCTTGTCTGCCCTATTTTTTATATTCTTCTACACTTAGGCTGACTAGAGCCTAAGTATAGGGGCGGATCAAATTCTATACTTTTTGTTATTTTAATTCTCCTACATTTAGCACGAGCAATGTCTTTTCTTCGCCTCTTGTGCTCTAAGGACATATCATGCTAAGTACAGTGGGTGTGTATTATATAATTTACTTATATCTCGTACTTTCACGTATCTTTGTATAAATTATGCAATAATTATTGGGTCGGTAAATTTGGTAAAAAAAACTTTTATGTATATTGTATAATACTTGTATAAATTTGTAAAAATCTTGTAAATAAAACTTTTGTTGGAAAATAGGACGTATACCAGAAAATTGAAAGAAACTTCTTATTTACTCTTGCATATCATCTTTGCATTCAAAAATATGTCTTGCACGTCATTCATATACATCACATGTCATCTGCAATTCATTTGCATATGCAAAGTGAAAAGTTAGTGGGTTCTGAACCAAGTTATGAATAAACTTGAGGATGGATTCGATTTGACCTTAATCTATCTCATTTCTGAGGAACCTTATAGTATAGACTTTCCTATACTCAGAACAAGTTATGTCTTCTTTTTCTCTCCAATCTATGAGGACATAGCTCAAGCTAAGAATAGAGTGTTGTATATATTGCATATAATTTAGCCATAACTCGTACTTATATATTTTCAATAATAAAGATAATTAAAAAAATTCAAAACAAACATCAAAAATCTTCATAATTACGGTGAATAAACAAGTTAAAAATGTCTTGCAACTTGTTTGAAAAATGGTTGGAAAATTGCTTTGAAAATCCTTTGTAAAACTATTTGGCAAATATTTTGTGAAACGTTTTCAAACCTTTGCAAAATAATGTTTTGTTTGTAAAATTTCTTTCATTTGTTTGAATAAAATATTTGAAAATCTATTTACAAACGGTTTGGGAATGGTTGTAAAAATACTTTGAAAAACCTATACATGTTGTTCGAAAAATCTTTGCAAAATAGTTTTCAAATTTTGTAGATGTTTGAAAAATTATTATTTTTCAAATTGTTCTTCAAAATAAAACCTTCAAAAAGTTTGTCAAAATATTTTCAAATTATTTTGAGAACCATAGAAAAAATTCTTTACAAACTTGATATAACAACCTATAAATAACCACTAACTTGATTCTTGTAAAAATCACGTTCATATTCTTTCACCTAACTCTTTCACCTAACAAGATGCACTCTCGTGTAAATATGTGCACATAATTGATTTACTAACTCTTTTATTTTTTTAAAATCACTAAAAATTTGCAAAATTAAGAATCCATGAAAATCTGTAAAGTGATTTCAAAAACCTGCACAAGAATTTGCAAAATTTTTCAAAAATGCCATAAAAGCTTAAAATTAGACAGTTACTTCACAAAAATATTCTCTTGCATTGTTCATAACATATGATTTTTTCGGAGTAACCAAAACAGTTGAACAAGTCAAAATACAATTTGAAGATTGGAGCTTAGAACAAAACTTAATACGCTTAATTTTAGAGGAAGTCATTGAGGAATGGAGTTAGGGGATACTTCGGATCGCCTTGACTTAATTCTTTAGGTTCCATGAGATTATGTTCATGAGTCAATTCAATGTGTCTAAATAGAACCCTTCACATCATACATACGACTCTTGAGATGGTGGCTTGATAAGAAACCTCTCACTTAACACTTATCTCAAACCAGATGGATGGATGGAAAATCTTGGAATCTAAGTTAGGAGATGCTAGGTCGCTTCCGTAAGGGTGGCTCGAGAACCATTCTTGGGATGGCTGAAATCAGTACCCTAATCCACTTCTTTTAGTAACAATGATATCTAAAGACTGGAGATAGATTGAGATAATGCTTCGGATGAAGAATGGTATGCCAGCGTAACTTTGTCCAAGACCCCAAAAATGGATAGACTAAAAAGATGCTATATTCATTGAGGCACAAACAAGAATGCCAAAGCTATGCAAAGTCAAAGAAAATATCAAAGATGAAGCAAATACCAAAAATTCAACCATGATTTTGAAGATTCAGAAAAAGCCTGCTTCTTAGTGAAGACTCTGATTCACTGATCGAGCTTCACAAGGGAATGAAGACTACACTGGTCCATTTCTACTTCATTTCCTCAGTCTTCTAGCTTCCTCCCCCATTCGAATGTAAAGACCAGCAACACCTGACGTTAGAAGGGAATATCTGTCTCCACAAGGATGAGCTACCAGAAGAGCAGACTCCTTTTTGGTTCAAGGGTTTGTTTGAGAAGAGATGAACAATTCACACACCTGGTTCTATCACTTCAAGGTAGCAAGAGTATGCGAATGAGAGGATGGTTTTGACCTGATTGTGAATTGGGCTGGATAATAGGATTATGGAACCTAAGGGTTGTCGTGTCACACTTCCTAACATTAATGTGATTTTGAACACATAAATAACCCAAGGCCTTCTCTGAGCTCCAAACTTTGACTTTACAATACAAGTTTAAAAGTCTAAAATTATTCTACATTCTTTCTTTTTCTTTTCCACACTTATTAACATAAGTGTTTGCTAGGGACTAACAAAGGTAGGTATAGGGAGGTGATGAATCCTCCCTTGAACACCTTTATTCTTTTATTTTGGCCTTAAATCACTAGCTAAATGCATGTATATATAATTAATTTTCCAAAATAAATACTATGAAAAACTATATAAAATATTGTATAAAATATTGTAAAATTATTATATTTAATTCCAAAATAAAAGAATAAAGGATGAAAAGAAAAATAAATGAAGTATCAAAGATACTCAGCGACCCTAGACCCGACACCCAATCATTATGATGACTTGGTCGATAATGAATAAAGTAGGGAAAGATAGGGAAGAAGAACTGTATAAAAATACATAGAAAACCATAGATGAAACCCTTATTAAATTGCTTAAACATTGAATTTTGGGACTTATTTTATTTAATTATTTTTACATCTTAAATAACAAGTCTCTTTACGAAGTAGATAAAAATATAAAGAAAAATATAAAATTGAGTTCATGGAAAATTAATTCACATTGTGCCCGGGACACACAAAATAAAATGTCAAATTAAAAACTTAACAAACCTGTATCTTCTCCATACGACATCATAAGTGATCAAAATCACCCTTCAATTGCATATAACTTTTAATAATCTATTTAATGAAGGTGATTTCATCCAATTTGGAGTTAAGATGCAAAAGTTAGGTTCTGGGCTCTCGTTGTGTAATATACATGTATATTATATTCAATATATTTACTCTTTATATTTTTTAATTTCTTATTTTTATAAAATTATAAATATAATTTAAAACACATATCCATAATTAAAATTAATTAAAACCATTGAAATTATATTAAAAAAATAATTTACTTTAATATATAGATGAAATATACCTACATGTGCACATAAAGAATGTATATATAATTAATAAAGTGTACAAATAAACTCATAAAAAATCAAAAAAATACTAAGTATGTAATTAATAAATTTAAAATATATAAAATACATCTAAATATTCATAAAATCTATAATACAAACTAAAAATTAAATACCCAAAATACATGTATTTATACCAATATTTTACATGTAAATATCAACTTGTAATAGATGACCACATAAAAATAAAAAAGAATGTTGTGTAAAATACTACATAAAATTAAAAACATTTTTTATTTCATAATAAATAATTTATTTATTTAATATTTCTTTTTGAGTTTAAAAAATATTTTTTGAATCCCTTTTTTCGGTTGGTCTACGTGGACCAATTAGAGCCTTTCGATAGTTGTCCTCGGGTCAACTATCCTTCTTCCTCCTCCGGCATGGCCCATGTTAGACTTACATGCACCCCTCTCTTCCCCTATTTATCACGCTTCCTCCACGCCTCTCCTCTTCTCGAGCTCCTCACCCCTGTGCAACCACATTGCCAATACTTCTCGCCAACCCATCCTTCCTCACCTACCCCAATCGTGGTGCACATCATCTCCCTTCCAAAGTCGGCATACCTTTGTTTAAAAATAACCTCCTCCAACTTCATTTTGAGTTTCGGTCTCTCCTCAACCATTGTAACCCCCTTAGGAGCTTCCCATTGAGTCCCTGGAGATAGCAGGCCTCGCTTTGGTCCTTCACGGCATGGATAAGGTGGTGGAGGAGTTGATCTAGGTCTGCGGACTTTCATCTCTAGTGACCTATTCTGCTTCGAGCTTCCAAGATCGTGGAGCTACTATGTAATCTTTAATTCCTCACATTTATGCCTCTTAGCATAGATTAAGATTTAATTTCGTATTTTAATTCTGCATGTAGCGTAATTTTAGAAACCAAAATCGCCGGAGCTATTTGCTCTAGCATGAAGTCTGTTGTATTCATATGATGTCCCGACTCCCTTCCAGCTCCATTATCTTCAACTGACGTTTCTCCATCATAGCCCCATATTTTCCCTGTGATTCCCTCGTGGAATCACTTCATCGGAGTTCCCTCTACCACCTTCGCTAGAGCTTTTTCCAACCCATTCATTCCTTGCTTCAACAACTTCAATATACGGTCGAGTGGATAGCCCTCGACTCCATTGAGACTTTGGTGCAAGTCCACGACAACAAAGAACTCATGGAGTCCCATCCGAAGCTCTAAATAGGGGATCCAAGATACTCGATCTCCAAGGCTCCTCCAGTGAGCCCCGAACCTCAAGAAAACACCTACTTGATGCGCAAGGATCCCAAGGAGGAGAGCGTAAAATAATAGAAAGATGATCTCAGAGGCGACTAGGACCGTTGATTCAAACTCATTGGTGGTGAGTTCTTTGGAGTTCTTCCAAAGAGCCTCCTAGCCATCGGATTAGTCTTGGGGCCCATGTCTAATATGGTCCCTTGATTTCCAACGAAGCGGTACTCCACCAGGATCGTTCATCCAATCACGTGGACACCTTGTCCCTTTGATCCTGCACCTTTGAGGGGTAAATTTATTAGTAACCCATGCCCTTTTGTACCTTTAAAATTTAGTCTTGTAAATATTTTAACTCACTATAATTTTTGTGCAAAATTTGCATTTGGACCCCTAAAGTTCATGTATATTGCATCTAGGTCCAGTGCCACAACTCACGTTGTGCCCTACGTGAGTTGGCTTTTTACACCCAAGCCACTCCAGCTTTGTATATTTAGGATTGAATATTAAGAATCATATATTCAGTTTAAAACCTTTAATATGTTTTGCATGTAACCCCCTGACTTTATTTTTAATTGTAGAAATATCCCTACCTAGCATGTTTAATCATTTTTATGTATTTCATTTTAGATTAAACTGCTCCCTTGCTCCAAAAATTGTGTAAAAATAACTGAAAGTGCCTTGAGTAATGCTTATCCACATTTAAATTTTATTTTTAATTCATAGCATTTTCGATATACTAAAAATCATTTTAGTGTTATTAGTTACCTATTTAGAGATAAAATACAACAAAATTAGAAGAACACCTTGAAAAATTCCAAAAAATGTTTATGGTATATTACTATATGATAGAGCTACAAATCAAAATCACAATAAAATAACAAAAGAAAAACCTAAAAATAAAAAACACTCTCTAACCCAAAACAAATTACAAAGTATTTTTTAAAACCCCCAAAAATTTCATTTTCTTTCATGTATTTTTATTTATACATATTATTATATATTAAAATTAGTTTTGAGAATTTTGATCCTATCTAGTATTTTAAAAGCTCAAAATAATCTGGTCAATTAATTAAGTCTCTAATTGTATATATTTTGTTAAAATACCTAAAAATTAGCAAACATACCAAAAACAAAAAATAGGATAAAAATATAAAAAACATAAAAATATTTTATTTTGTAAATTCTGATTATATATAGGTATATTTATAATTAATGAAAGGGATCCTACTCAATGGAGTAGGTAACTTACCTAATCCACTTTCTTTCTTTTTCATATTTTTATTTTTTTTGAAAAATACTTCCATGGATTTTCATAATTATATCCCTCTAATACGTCGTTCAAATTTCATCAGAAACGGAGACTCCTACGGCCTCCATCTAGAATATGAAAAATGCAGCAAATATGTGACCCTTAAAAAATGACTGTCTGGATGGAGGCCGTAGGAGTCACTGTTTCTGATAAAATTTGAATGACATATTCGAGGGATAGAGTTCTGAAAATTCATGGAAGCATTTTTCAAAAAAAATAAAAAATTGAAAAAGAAGAAAATGGAGTAGGTAAGTTACCTACTCCATGGAGTAGGATCCCTTTTCTCTTTATAATTATCCTATATTGTATTATACCCTTATATATAGTTATATATAATTATTATTATTAATTAATTAAAATATCTTGCAGATATTTTAAATCTCGTTAAAGAAAAAAAGGAAAGTTCTTTAGGTATTTTTTTGATTTTTTTGCATTTATTATATATTTTATTATATATTATCTATATTATACATATTACATATATCTACTCTTATATAGCTTTATTATATAACTAAAAAAGAAATTAAAAATCATAAAAACATATAAAAAAATCCTAAAATTTAAAATTTAAAAATTATAAATATTTAAAATATATATAATTTAAAAATCCACAAAATCATTGAGTAAATAAGTGAGTGAATATTGTACAAATATACATTGCTATTTATTCATTATTAATAAATAATAATCACTACTACATCGCTTGTTTCTAAAGCTCGACACCCAACTCTGTTTGTCACTATACATACATTTATTGTAGGGTTGTAATAAATTTCGATTAACACATATTTGGTTGCTTTCTATTATTGCATGAGCTGATTGTTGATTGATTCATCGAGTTGTGTGTTGGTCACCTCAATGACTATAATCCTTCTTTGTGTGGACTGCATGACCGCTTCGCTCCGCACTTTAGTCCAATCAGTGATATTTTTGAAAAAAATATTAGAAAATGGGGGTTGGGGTAGCCCCCATTTTCCCTACATGTATGTATGTATATATGTATGTATATGTATGTATGTATGTATAGGAGAAACTTCAAATGAGACGTGTTCTCACTAATTTTTTGGTGAACCCTTAATCTTTTCCTCCTATTTCGGATCCCATGGTCAGATTAAATGATGCATTAATTAAATTAATTTAATGGTTGAAAACTTATTTTGGTCAATTTATCACATTTTAAATATAGAATGTGACAACTACTTTATCTAATCTATCTCTCCTCTCTCTATTGATTGATAGTGCCCCCCTCTCACGATTTGCAATAATGGCGCACTTCCTCTCTCTCTCTTGATTCATCGATGGCGGTGCACCTCCTCCTCCTCTCTCTCTCTCTCTCAATTCGTCGATGATGGTACACCTACTCATCCTCCTCATCTCTCTCTCTCTCTCTCTCTCTCTCTCTCTCTCTCTCTCTCTCTCTCTCTCGATTCGTCGATGACTGTCGTGCGTGAAGGAGGAGCAGAGGAGGGAGGGCACAATCACATATGGAGGCAGAGCCATAGGTGGGAGGGAACTGTCACATGTGGAAGCTAGTAGGAACACATCATCCCCGTGCTTGGAGGAGACAGTGAAGGAAAGGCATGTCACATAGGAAGGTAGAGGAGGGAGGGGGAAGGAGGCATGGTTGCGAGGAGTGAGGTACGCCGCTCTATCTCCGCTACGTGTGCAATTTTTGTTACAAATATCACTTTTTTTACAAATCATATAATGCTTTTTACGTATGTCAATTATCTTTTACAATCTCGTAGCATTTTTTTACATGTTATCAAATTCTCTATAAATTTTTACAAAGAAATGCATAACAATTACAAAGGATCATGAAACAATTACAAAGATAAATATAATATTTATAAATAAAAATATAAAACATGAAATTTACAAAGCAGTACGAAGAAACTACAACTGCTTATGAACTTCTACAAATGAAAATACAAAATTTACAAATGAAAATAATAATTTCATAAAAAACTATGGAATGAGAATGTTAAAAAATAAATAGTTTGAATTTTACCAAATTGAAATATAAATTTCACATAATATCATTTGTGTTTACAATTACATGCATTAAATTGTATTTGTTGGGAACATTTTTGGAAATCGACAAATAAAGGAATTAACTAAAACTTCCTAATAAAAATGAGCCAAAAATGGTACCAACATCATTGAATGAACTTCCAATTTATCTCAAAACAAAAAGGATTGAAATACCATTTTTGGCATCATACCATTGGATCGTGATCTAATGTGTCTCGTTGAAGGCACACCACAAAAGTGATGATACCACACATCATTTGAAAAGGTCCATATGTGTGTGTGTGTGTGTGTGTGTGTGTTGTGTTATATATATACATACATATATGTGTGTGTATGTGTATCCAATAAGGTGCAGCTTTCCTAGGTGCAAGGAAAGTCCACCATCTTAACCATCTGCAATCAATCTGATGGTTAATATATCGTTATTTATATATTTTTAATGTTTAAAAACCCATTATGGGCATTTTAGCAAATTCTATATTTAGAATGCAATAAATATCTCCACAATTATCTCCTCTCTCTTCCTCTCTCCCTCTCTCTCTCTTGATGGCACACGAGATTTATCTCCTCTCTCTCTCGATGGCGACATGAGGGGAGGAAGTTGGTGCTCGTCGATAATGGCATGTAATTACGGTGGAATGAGAACGTTGGACGATGGATGCAACATGCTACTCTACGATGGCCAGTGATGGCGTTCTCCAAGGTTGTTTTCTTGTGGGAAATGGAGGAGGTGTCGCGTAGAGGTAATGTATGTGCATGGAGGAGGTGGATCGTAGAGGAGAAGGTTGAAGGAGAGCGTGGATGGAGGAGGTGTGTGGGCGGAGGATGATGTGCATGGAGGAGGTGAGTCGTGGAAGAGAAGGGCGGAGGAGTTGCGGGTAGAATAAGGATGCTGGGGAAGGAGCAAATGCCTAGTTTTTACAATCAGAGATCATTTTTTTGCAATCTCGAATCCTTTTTTTCCATCTCAGATCATTTTTTACAATCTCCTATCATTTTTTACAAATTTCAGATTGTTTTTTACATTTTTTCTTTTATATTGTTCTAACCATCCACGTTTTGTTACAGACAATATAAATTTTACAATCAATCATGAAATGTAATAAATGTAGCGTCAGTATTACAAACCTCAATTTTTTCATTTTTCTTTCTGATTAATAATTTATAAATTACTAACTATCTATTTTTTTGCAGATATCCATACCTATATTACAAAACAAGCACAAAGTTTTACATAGTCATTACGTAAATTACAATTACAATAATAAATGTATTACTAACTATGAATTTATTTTACACAGCAGAATTTCAATTTTACAATGTCATTGTGTATCTTACAAAGAGGCCAACTATTCTGCGTAGTGCGAAAATGCCAGCATGTTGATGAAACGTTGCCAAATAAATATCAATAGAAACTGTCAAATCAGATGGACTAAAAATAGTAAAAATGAAAGGATTAAATAAAATTTAAATTAAAAATTGAATTCAAATTCAAAACAAAATTACATGGACAAAAATACTCTTTTGGATAAGGAACCGTTAGATTGAAATCAAACGGACGAGATGATGGGCTTTCCATGCATCTAGGAAAGATGCACCTCATTGGACGGGCCCTACACAGACACACACACACATGTTGAGAGAGAGAGAGAGAGGAGAAATGAGCCTACTTTGTGAAGTAGGTTGCCTTACCTACTTCACTCCATTTTTAGCAATTTTTTATTTTTTTTGAAAAATACCACCATGGATTTTCATGACTGTATCCCTCTAATATGTCATTATTCAAATTTCATCAGATACAGAGACTCATATGACCTCCATCCAAAACAGATAATTTTAACGGTCTTAGGTTTGATGTAATCGACTTGTTCTGGATGAAGGGCATATGAGTCTATGTTTCTGATGAAATTTGAATGACATATTAGAGGGATATTGTTATGAAAATCCGTTGTGGTAGTTTTCAAAAAAAATAAAAAATTGCTAAAAATGGATGTAAAGTTTGTAAGGTTACTTACTTCACAAAGTAGGCTCATATATATATATATATAGGATTTAATGGGGCTGCCCCAAAATGGTTGCCCCGCCCCTATTTTTGTAATTTTTTTTATTTTTCCTGAAAAATAAAATCATGTATATTCATCCCTATATCCCTCTTATATGTCACTAGAATTTTGTCAGAAACGGAGACTCCTAAGGCCTCCATCGAGATGGTGTCGATTTAACAAATCATGTTACCGTTAAAAAATGACTGTCTAGATGGAGGCCGTAGGAGTCTCTGTTTCTGACGAAATTCGAATGGCATATAGGAGGGATATAAGGATGAATATACATGGTGAAATTTTGGTGACAAAAATAAAAAATGCCGAAAATGGAACGGGGGCAGCCATCATATATATATAGGGTTTGATGGGGCTGCCCCACCCATTTTTAAAAATATCATCATCTATGTTCATCCCTATATCCCTTCTATATGTCATTCGAATTTCGTCAGAAACAAAGACTCCTACAACCTCCATCCAGATAGGGTCGATTTAAAAAATCCTGCGACCTTTAAAAAATGGCGTCTGGATGGATGCCGTAGGAGTCTCGGTTTCTGACGAAATTCGAATGACATATAGGAGGGATATAGGGATGAATATACATGGTGATATTTTTCCAAAAAAAATAAAAAAATTACAAAAAATGGGGTGGGGGCAGCCCCATTTTTCTCATATATATATACATACATATATATATATATACATACATATATATATATATATGAGGTAAATGGGGCTGCCCCGAGGGAGTAGCCAACTTGGCTACTCCCACCCCTATTTTTACCTCATTTTTTTATTTTTTTGGAAAATAAAAATTTGTATATTCATCATTATATCCCTCTCACGTTCTATTAAAATTTCGTCAGAAACAGAGACTCCTATGGCCTCCATCCAAACATGGTCGATTTAAAAAATCCTGCGACCGTTAAAAAAATGACGTCTGGATGGAGGGCTTAGGAGTCTCTGTTTCTGACGAAATTTTAATAGAATGTGAGAGTGATATAATGATGAATATACAAATTTTTATTTTCCAAAAAAATAAAAAAAAATGAGGGAAAAATAGGGGTGGGAGTAGCCAAGTTGGCTACTCCCTGGGGGAAGCCCCATTTTACCCTATATATATATAGGGTCATATGTGGCTGCCCCCTAGGGGCAGCCAACATGGCTGCCCCCGCCTTATTTGGGCAATTTTTTTTATTTTTTTTGAAAAATAACACCATGTACATTCATCCCCATATCCCTCCTATATACCATTCGAATTTCGTCAGAAACATAGACTCCTATGGCCTCCATCCGGACAGTAATTTTTTAACGGTAACAGGATTTTTTAAATCGATATCATCGAGATGGAGGTCGTAGGAGTCTCTGTTTCTGACGAAATTCGAGTGGCATATAGGAGGGATATATGGATGAATATACATGGTTTTATTTTTCAAAAAAAATAAAAAAGAGGCCGAAAAATGGGGCGGGGGCAGCCATGTTGGCTGCCCCCAGGGGGCAGCCCCATTTTTTCCATATATATATATATATATGTATATGTATATATATGTATGTATGGGTAAAATGGGGCTGCCCCCAGGGAGTAGCCAACTTGGCTAGTCCCACCCCTATTTTTCCCAAATTTTTTTATTTTTTTGGAAAATAAAAATTTGTATATTCATCATTATATCCCTCACACATTCTATTAAAATTTCGTCAGAAACAAAGACTCCTAAGCCCTCCATCCAGACGTCATTTTTTTAACGGTCGCAGGATTTTTTAAATCGACCATGTTTGGATGGAGGCCGTAGGAGTCTCTGTTTCTGACGAAATTTTAATAGAATGTGAGAGGGATATAATTATGAATATACAAATTTTTATTTTCCAAAAAAATAAAAAAATTTGGGAAAAATAGGGGTGGGAGTAGCCAAGTTGGCTACTCCCTGGGGGCAGCCCCATTTACCCCTATATATATATGGGAAAAATGGGGCTGCCCCCTGGGGGCAGCCAACATGGCTGCCCCCGCCCCATTTTTCGACGTTTTTTTTATTTTTTTTTGAAAAATAAAACCATGTATATTCATCCATATATCCCTCCTACATGCCATTCGAATTTCGTCAGAAATAGAGACTCCTACGGCCTCCATCTCGATGGTATCGATTTAAAAAAATCATGTTACCGTTAAAAAATTACTGTCCGGATGGAGGCCGTAGGAGTCTCTGTTTCTGACGAAATTCGAATGGTATATAGGAGGGATATAGGGATGAATGTCAATGGTGTTATTTTTCAAAAAAATAAAAAAATTTGCCCAAATAAGGCGGGGGCAGCCATGTTGGCTGCCCCTAGGGGCAGCCACATATGACCCTATATATATATATATATATATATATATGAGGCCAGGGAGACTGCTACATGTAGCAGCCAACGTGGTTGCTACATGTGGCAGTTTCTCCAAAAAAAATATTTTTTTTTCAAAATAAAATCATGAATATTCATCTATATATCCCTCCTACATTCTATTGAAATTTCGTTAGAAACAGAGACTCATATGCCCTCCATCTAGAACAGGTCGATTACAACAAATTTCAGACCGTTAAAATTGTTGAAAATATAATTTATAATTTGCCGATGAAGTATTATTGCAATGGACCCTTTTATACAGGGGCCTACAATCTTCCACTCATATGAAGATATGTGGGTCTATATCTTCCACAAATATATGAAGAATCTTAATGAAGATATGTATTAGGAAGAATATTCTAGAAAAGAGAGAGGTGGAGAAAATATCTAGATATTTCTCCACCTCCCGCCAAAATATCTAGATATTTTCTCTTAGAGGATAAGCATGAAAGAGGATTTTGTATCCCTCTTTCAAAATATCTCCATCCTCTTCGGAGCTTATAAATACTCCCAAAAGATCCTCATACAACACAACAACAAAAAGTCTTCTACCAACACATGAATCTCTCAAGTGTCTTCCTCCTTCCAAGTAGTATAAGCCACTCTTCTTTTATTGTAAGCATTGTAAGTCCTCTTCTTGTAAAATCCAAGACTTGTATGCAAGTTCAAGTTTTTAATGAATAGAAGTTTATAAGTTTACATCTACCTTGTACATTGATTCATATTCTCTCCCTCTAATTTACTTCTCATACATCACTAATCTTCCGCTACCCCCTAACAAGTTTGGTATCAGAGTAAGGTTTATCCTTATATCCTTGTTGAATCTTTTTCTTGGTTCTCCTCTCCATGGCATCCACTTCCAATACACCTTTATTCAACTATACCCAAAGCTCCATTCTTATATTTGATGGAGAAAGTTATGATTATTGAAGTCTTTAAATGAAGACTCTCTTTATCTCACAAGACTTGTAGGATCTTTTTTATAGAAGATTATGAGGGGGCTAAAGATGCAGATGTGGTCGCTTCACTAAATGAAGGAAAGAAGAAAGAACTCAAGTAGAATAAGAAGAAAGATGCAAAGGTCATTCTCTTCATTCATCAAGGAGTAAGTAAATCTATCTTTCCTCGTATTTCTAGAGCAACTACTTCTAAAGAAGCACGGGAGATTTTAAAGAAAGAATTTCAAAGATTCGCCAAGGTAATCTCCATCAAGCTTCAATCTTTATGGAGAGATTTTGATAATCTTTTGATTAAAGATGGTGAAACTATCCCATGATTCTTTTCAAGAGATTCTATTATTATAAATCAAATTCGAAATTATGGTGATATCATTACTGATAAAAAAGTTGTTGAAAAGATTTTAAGAAGTATGCTTGCTAAATTTGATAATGTTGTTGCTGCTATTGAAGAATCTAAAGATTTATCTTCTTTTTCTGTATACGATTAATGGGTTCACTTGAAGCACATGAGCAAAGAATTAGCAGGTTTACTACTCAAACCTTGGAGCAAGCATTTCAAACAAAAATTAGCACCTCGAAAGCTAAGAATAGAGATAATGAAAAAAAAGAAGGAGACAATATGCAAGGAGACAAGAGAATAATGGAAGACATGGATCTTACAGAGGTCAAGACAATGGAAGATTCAAAGAAGGATATAATCAAAGAGCTACAGGTATAAGAAAATCTTCTTCTAATTGCATTATTTGCAAAAAAAATAATCACTAATCCAAAGATTATATATTCCGTTGCACAAGGTGTAAAATTGCAAATAATTTTCAAAAGGACCGATGGTTCCAAAAGAATGAGTCTAATTATATTGCAAAAGATTAAGATTCCAATCCATTACTTTATTCTTACATGAATACTAAAGAGAAGCCTAAAAACATTTGATATGTCGATAGTGGTTGCAGTAACCACATGATAGGGAATAAAGATGTATTTGTGAGCATTGAAAAAGGGTATAGCTCACAAGTTAATCTTCGGGATGGAAAGTCGTAAAATGTGGAAGGCAAAGGAGTTATTGCAGTACAAACAAAGAAAGATACTTCTAAACTCATTCACGATGTTCTCTATGTTCCAGACTTAACTGAGAATCTTCTAAGTGTTGGCCAACTTATGAATAATAACCACTCTCTAAGATTTGATAATGGAGTATGCAAAATCTTTGATAAAAGAAGAAAGCTACTAATCGCGAACATTAAAATGGCTCCAAATAAAGTCTTTTCATTATCTATGCCTTTAAAAGAAGATTGTACATTAAAGACTATAAATGAAGATGATTCCTTATTATGGCATTTACGATATTGACACTTAAATTTTAGAAGCCTCATATTATTAAAGTAGAAGAACTTGGTTATTGGGCTTCCGTTCATGGAGAAATATGAAAACATATGTGAAGGTTGCATATATGGCAAGATGCATAGATTGTCATTCACAAAGACGTCATAGAGAGCAAAAGCTCCACTTGAGTTGATACACTCAAACGTATGTATACCAACTCAAATTCCTATTATCAATGGAGCCAGGTACTTCTTATTATTTGTTGATGATTACAGTAGATGAAGGATATGGTTAGATACTCAAGCGCATCACGGAAACGTGAGCATTGTATCGAATACGACGAAGAACGACTAGTCGCACTAGTTGTTCTATGCAGCGGAAATTTAAAAAAAAAGTCATGCGACGAAACCACATGATCCAAGAACACTTCTCGGATTGTTTCGTCTAAACCACAAACAAGTAATAGGATTACCTCTTGAAGCGTGGTTGGGATCGAGTCTCTAAATGAAGAGACCTCCTGTCTCAAATCCGAACCGATGGAGGAGACGCTTGCGAGCGCGGGGATGAATCGCGTGCTTCTCGCAATCTATGTTGATGATCCAAGCGGCAGATCTCCTGATCTCGATACATGAGATCCGACGTCTTCTTCACGAGCGAGGCACACCGAAGGAGATGGAGATCCACGAGAAAACGATCGGGCAACATAATGACGATGCTACGACAATGAAGAACCTCTCTAGGGCATCCATGGTGGACGGCACAAGAGAGAGAGGAAGAGAGAGCGTGTAGAGAGAAAGAGAGAGAGAGAGAGATCCTTATGTTCTCATTGTGTAAAGAAGAGCAATGGGGTGTCTCTCCTTTTATAATATTTTGAGATCCATGGATCTCAATCCATGGGCAACACAAATCCAATGGCTCTCATTAATTTGTGTTTATTTTAATGGCTAAGATTTGTGTTGGTAAAAACCAACAACAATTAATTTAGTTTAGATTAAATATATATTGATAAATCAATATAAATTAATCCCAAATTAAATCAATCAAGCATGGAGATTATGGAATGAAGATTGCCTCCTTCCATAATATTGGATTTGGTGGCAATCTCATGCAATCTCATGAGATTACATTATTCCATGGAAATCTTCAAGATTTACAACAACACTTGTTGTAAATTATTTTACAAAAATAATTCATAATTATTTTGTGAATATTGCAATCTTGCCATTGGAAAATTGTGAATCACATTCACAACCCAAAATAAAATGTGAATTACATTTTCAATTAATTGTCCATTGTGAAGCCAATGCACATCAACATTTAATTAACAAATGTAAATTACAAATAGCTCTCTCTTATATATTATAAATCACATTTATAATATATATGACTAATATGGATATTGCTATCTACATTATGCATATCCATGATAATTAAATCACATTTAATCATCTTGGATCTCTATTCTCGTGTGCCCAAATAATATGAATTGCATTCACATTATTCACATCTTTGATAATTAAATCACATTTAATTATCTTAGATAACTCTTCTTATAATATGAATCAAATTCATATTATTCATGATAATTAAATCACATGTAATTATCAATTTTCTCAATGCTCGGATACGCATATCAACAATGAAATTATTCTGAACTCTTTCAAGGATAATGCACTTTCTCCGCGAATACTTGGAGATAAGGACATGGCGATTGTATTGTTCCACGTATAGTGACTTGGATATTGAGATCACATCTCAAATCCAGATCGCGAGCCTCATAGATGCTTGATTAAATCAAGACTGCAAATCTAATCTTCTCATTGCATCTGAATCACATTTAGATTAATGTCCAACATTTGGACAAAGATCAGGTTACTTCTCTACTGAGAGGAGTCACTAAAATCCAGACCCGTTTCATCACTCCTTAGGAATGGAAGCGTCATGGTTATACAATCGTTTATGATCACATCACCCTCAGGTATTCCCAATACCTGTACAGCTTGCATACTGGAAGACTCGGAATAAAAACCAAAGTATTAGATCAACTTTACACTGTCTACTTCAGGGTTTTTATCAGTAAGTTTCTCATTCGATCATTGGGAGTTGGTATCGATCATATACTTTCTAAAAGCACATATCATACCTAGGTCTTGATCATATACTTTCCAAAAGTATATATCAAACCTACAAATTCAGTCAAGCTTCCAAAGCGATACGACCGTGCATGGAATTTGATTCTTCCCAATATCTCATGAGTGAGCTCATGCCTTCTGGTTCAGTAAATGAACTTGTATGATCCCTTTGAGAGATTGTATTACTCATATGCCCTTATATGCACACCAGCACGCTGGTATATAGACCTTGGTTAGGTCATCAACTTATTGGTCTGCCAAATGTACATACTCAGACATATAGTAACACATATGTCTTCGATCAGAGGATGCGTGCATGTATAGTGACAGCATACGATATAGGACTTTGGTTATCTCGATCTCATTAAGTCAACTCTTTGACCTAACTAATATGACACCTCTGAATCTCTATTCCTATGCAGAGGACCCGCATCAAGAGGTCGGTCAGATATCAGTCTAATTGAGAAAGGATTGCCATTCCTACTCAGGATGGAGATCTTTTCTTAACAATCATTTGATAGTGCTTGATTAGTCCTCAATCTAACTCATTAGATATTCATCCAAGCACCAGACTCTATAATTCTATAATTGAATCAACAGCTGTATGATCATTAAGATGGCCATGGTACATAACCCTAATTGTAATAAGGGATCTATTATGCAAATTATTCATTCTTCATTTCAGATCAGGGAATGATATTCGCAATAACATTTATCGCATAATGGCTCGTCGTGAGCTCGTATGTCCAATAGTAAAATGATGTGGGTTTACCGTTTGAAAGAAAAGTCAGAAGTCTTTTCTACCTTCATCAAGTTTAAAGCTTTTGTTGAAAAACAAAGTGAAAGAAAAATAAAAGTATTCTGATCAGATCATGGAGGAGAATTTACATACAAAGAATTTCAGGACTTCTGCATAACTCAAGGAATCAAGAAGGAGCTAACAGCAAGATATACTCCTCAACAGAATGGAGTAGCTGAAAGAAGGAATCGAACAATTGTTGAGATGACAAGAAGCATGTTGAAAGGTAAGGGTCTTCTTAACAAACTTTGGGTGGAGGCAGTAAATACTGCAGTTTATATATTGAATAGATCTCCTATCAAAGTAGTGTTGGATAGGACACCTTATGAAGCTTGGTATGAAAAGAAGGTCAAGGTTAGTCACTTAAAAATATTTGAGTTTATTGCATATGCTCACATTCCATCTCAAGTTCGACAAGAAAAGTTTGATAAAAAAAGGAGAAAAATATATTTTCATTGGATATTGTGATGAATCTAAAGCTTACAGATTATATGAACCTAAAGAGAGAAAATTAATTATATCTAGAGACGTCATTTTTTATGAAACATTTTCACTAAAATGGAATGATTCTTCAGTATCACAAAAGCAAGCTACAGTTGAAGAAGACAAATCAAATGATGATGATATTTTTCCTTCAATTCAAAGACCAATCAGGCCAAATGTCTCTAATTCAGAATATCCACGTCAAAAGGTACGGTCTCTTCAAGAAATTTATGCATCATCTTCTACTATTGCTTTATTTGCTTGTGAGCTACAGAAATTTGAAGAAGCGGTTAAAGAAGAAGTATACATTCAAGCAATGAATGAAGAGATTACAATCATTAATAAAAATCACACTTGGGAGCTTGTTGACCGACCTCAGGATAAAGATGTCATTGGTTTTAAATAGATTTATAAAGTCAAATATAATGAAGATGGTTCCATTCACAAGTATAAAGCATGATTGGTTGCCAAATGCTACTCGCAACAGCCATGTATTGATTATAGTGAAACTTTTGCACCTGTTGCTCGTATGGAGACAATTAGAACCTTACTTGCACTTGTTGCTCAAAAGAAGTTACTGGTTTATCAATTTGATATTAAATCTGCATTTCTTAACGGAGATATTGAAGAAGAGGTTTACGTTGAACAACCTCAAATATCTTCAAAGATAAAGAAGAAAATGTTTATCGTCTCCGCAAGGCCTTATATGGCTTAAAGCAAGCACCAAGATCTTGGAATAATAAATTGATGGATATTTTTGTGATAATGGATTTCTAAGAAGTCCTAATGAGACATCTCTTTATGTGAAGAAAGAAGGTATGGAAAATTTCCTCATCGTATGTCTTTATTTTGATGACCTTATATATACAAGCAATTCCTTCAAGATGTTTGAAAAATTCAAGGAAGCAATGATGAAAGAATATGAAATGAAAGATCTCGGTTTTATGAGATATTTTCTTGGTATTCAAGTTCAACAGAAAGAAGGTGAAATATTTATTTCTCAAGAAAAATATATTCATGATCTTCTCAAGGAATTTCATATGTTAAATTGCAAATCAGAAGCAACTCATATGGCTCTCAATACAAAACTTTCTACAAATGATGGAGCTCAAGAAGCTGATGGTTCTCTTTATGGAAGTCTTGTAGGCTCCTTGTTATATTCAACTAATACAAAACTAGATACAATATGCAACCACAAAAAGGATTCTTTGTTATGTTAAGGTACCAAGGATTTTGGAATTAAATATACTATAGAAGAAGATAACTCTCTCAAAGGTTATTCAGATAGTGATTGGTCGGATCTATAGATGATAGAAAAGCACATCGGGTTATTTATTTTGTATGTGATCTAAAGTCATATCTTGGAGTTCTAAGAAGCAAAAGACAGTAGCCCTTTCCTCTACTGAAGCCGAATATATTTCTGTAACAAGTGCATCATGTGAAGCTGTATGGCTGAGAAGACTTCTTCATGATATTCAAGAAGTGAATGTTCTTCCAACAACTATATTATGTGACAACATGTCAGCCTTTGCTATAACAAAGAATCCAATCTTTCGTGGAAGAACAAAACATATTGAACTTCGTCATCATTATGTTCGAGAGCTAGTGGAGAATGGTGATATCAAGCTGGAGTTCATCAACAACGAGGATCAACTTGTATATATTTTTACAAAGCCACTTCTAGCAGAAAAATTCCAATACTTCGAACAATGCCAATTACAAATTAAGAAGGGGTGTTGAAAATATAATTTGTATTTTGCCCATGAAGTATTATTGCAATGGACCCTTTTATACATGGGCGTACTATCGTCCACCCATATGAAGATATGTGTGCCTATATCTTCCACCAATATATGGAGAATCTTAATGAAGATATTTATTAGGAAGAATTATAGAAAAGAGAGAGGTAGAGGAAATATCTAGATATTTCTCCACCTCTCACCAAAATATCTAGATTTTTTCTCTTAAAGGATAAGCATGGAAGATGATTCTAGATCCTTCTTTCAAAATATCTCCACCCTCTTGGAGGCCTATAAATACCGCCAAGAGGTCCTCATACAACACAACAATAAAAAGTCCTCTACCAATACAAGAGTCTATCAAGTGTCATCCTCCTTACAAGTGTTGTAAGTCTCTCTTCTTTTATTGTAAGCATTGTAAGCCCTCTACTTGTAAAGTCTGAAACTTGTATGCAAATTCAAATTTTTAATGAATAGAAATTCTTAAGTTTACATCTACCTTGTGCATTGATCCATATTCTCTCCCTCTACTTTGCTTCTTATAAACTACTAATCTTTCGCTGCCCCAACAAAAATTACATGTTCTAGATGGAGGACTAGGAGTCTCTGTTTTTGTCGAAATTTTTATAGAATGTACGAGGGATATATAGATGAATATTCTTGATTTTATTTTGAAAAAAAAGAAAAAATTTGGAGAAACTGCCACATGTAGCAGCCACATTGGCTACTACATGTAGTAGCCATATATATATATATATATATATATATTATATATATATATATGGAAAAAATGGGGCTGCCCCCTGGGGGCAGCCATGCCCCCGCCCCATTTTTTGGCCTTTTTTTTATTTTTTTTGAAAAATAAAACCATGTATATTCATCCATATATCCCTCCTATATGCCATTCGAATTTCGTCAGAAACAGAGACTCCTACGGCCTCCATCTCGATGATATCGATTTAAAAAAATCATGTTACCGTTAAAAAATTACTGTCCGGATGGAGGCCGTAGGAGTCTGTTTCTGACGAAATTCGAATGGTATATAGGAGGGATATAGGGATGAATGTACATGGTGTTATTTTCAAAAAAATAAAAAAAATTGCTCAAATAAGGCGGGGCAGCCATGTTGGCTGCCCCAAGGAGGCAGCCACATATGACCATATATATATATATATATATATATATATATATATATATATATATATATATAGGGAGCCCTTCTAATGAGGTGGGTCTTTCCTGAAATTCAGAAAGCCACTACCAAATTTGTATATATATATATTCTTTCTACTGATACGACGTGCAATAATATTCCCTTATTGATGTATTTGGATAGATACCTGTATGCATTCGATTATCAGATAAATTGTATTGGTGAGTAAAAATAAATGTTGATGTTGCCACCTGAATTTCTTATACGGATCTATTATGTTAGATAGGTAAAGCTACTAATTATCCCCTTGATCGGTTCATCTCTACACTATTATCTAAGTGGTTGTATAAAGGGTTGTCATTCCTGCATGTTTAAAATTTGACTATCAATTGGATCTACTTATGATGGATTTGCTCGATAAAGTAAACTTTAAGTACCTATTTATTGAAACAAACTCTAATGTTCATTTTTTATTGGTTTATTTATTGCTATTGTAAGTAGAGGAAGATATTATTAATTCCTCTCCCCATTGAGGGCAAAGTACTCTATTGATACCTTTCAAAAAAAAGTACTCTATTGACCATGCTAGCTTGTCACCTTCATCGAGATAACACATTCCAACCAATAATAAACATATGTCTTTGTATACCATTGTCTAAAAACTAATAATGTAATGTTAGCAAGCCAACGAAGCAACACTTATAATTGATGATATTGAGAGGAAGGTTGTAACGTCACGGGCTTAGGTCCCCGGTCCGTTATCGAAGCATTACTGGCCCTGAACAACTCTTGGGATCGGGCCCATACGGACCCGATTAAACACCCCCAAAATGCTTAAGCCGGGTTATCAAGTAGTAATCTCGTCACTATTTATCCCACCCGGAAACTCCCAGTTTCCACGGTATGGAACTTTTTTTATGGGGTTTTACAATCTCCCCCACTTATATTCACAACGTCCTCGTTGCGACATGACCCATCACTTTATTCCCAGTGATAGTGGCGGCTGCACGCTCCGGGTAGCATTTTCCTCCAACCTCTTTGTAGGGGCGGCTCCACCTCTCGGGTAGCCCTTTCCACTATCAGAGAGAATTTTGGCTCTGATACCATTAATCACGAGCACTCAGAATTCTTAGACCAAAGATCAACACAAAACACTACTTAACGATCCTATGTGTTCGACACATACCTTGGTCGACGAATTGTAAAACCCCATAAAAAAAGTCCCATACCGTGGAAACTGGGAGTTTCCGGGTGGGATAAATAATGACGAGATTACTACTTGATAACCCGGCTTAAGCATTTTGGGGGTGTTTTAATCGGGGTCCGTATGGGCCCGATCCCAAGAGGTTGTCAGGGCCAGTAATGCTTCGATAACGGACCGGGGACCTAAGCCCGGGACGTTACAAATGGTATCAGAGCCAAAATTCTCTCTGATAGTGGAAAGGGCTACCCGAGAGGTGGAGCCGCCCCTACAAAGAGGTTGGAGGAAAAGGCTACCCGGAGCGTGCAGCCGCCACTATCACTGGGAATAAAGTGATGGGTCATGTCGCAATGAGGACGTTGCGAATATAAGTGGGGGGAGATTGTAAAACCCCATAAAAAAAGTCCATACCGTGGAAACTGGGAGTTTCCGGGTGGGATAAATAGTGACGAGATTACTACTTGATAACCCGGCTTAAGCATTTGGGGGTGTTTAATCGGGTCCGTATGGGCCCGATCCCAAGAGGTTGTCAGGGCCAGTAATGCTTCGATAACGGACCGGGGACCTAAGCCCGGGACGTTACAAATAGTATCAGAGCCAAAATTCTCTCTGATAGTGGAAAGGGCTACCTGAGAGGTGGAGCCGCCCCTACAAAGAGGTTGGAGGAAAAGGCTACCCGGAGCGTGCAGCCGCCACTATCACTGGGAATAAAGTGATGGGTCATGTCGCAACGAGGACGTTGCGAATATAAGTGGGGGAGATTGTAAAACCCCAAAAAAAAAGTCCCATACCGTGGAAATGGGAGTTTCCGGGTGGGGATAAATAGTGACGAGATTACTACTTGATAACCCGGCTTAAGCATTTTGGGGGTGTTTAATCGGGTCCGTATGGGCCCGATCCCAAGAGGTTGTCAGGGCCAGTAATGCTTCGATAACGGACCGGGGACCTAAGCCCCGGGACGTTACAAAGGTCAACAGAATAAACGTGATCCAAATTTTCAGGCTTTGTCATTGAGGAAGTTGTGGGATCTTTCATGATTTCGGATATGGTTAATTATTGTTAACTTAAGAAATGAAGACGGGTAAGATAGTTATTATGGCAACAAAAACATGCAGTTGATGAGCCAATGGAGAGAAATTGCCAAAGGTGTTGTTATCGACGTCTACCTGAGCTTGAAAATTAATCAAACTTTCCATAGTGCTAACATCAATCATTGCGCTAATATTAGAATCACACCAAGTAACATCTGAATCCTATAGATCTGCAGTATGATCCTGCGACATGTTCTTGGGTTCAGACCCCTCCATTTGTTAGCTTTAATGGAAACAATAACTAATTACATATCTATGCTTAGTTGCTTTTGAGTCACACCATCAGCAAGGATTTTTCCACAGTGTTTGTCCAGTTAGTATATTTGAGATTAGTTATGTTTGCTGCTAATCCTTCATAATGAACGATTTTAAAATACTGCATCTAGCATCGGCAGAAGGGGGAGGAGAAGAAGGAATGCCTTGAAAGTTATTCCTTTTTACGCTAATAATATCCCGAACAAGAAGCAAAGACTCAGCTAAACCTAACCATGTCGTGGGAGGAGCTGCAGAGCTTTCTTGAGAACGCCTCTGAACCTCTTGACATTAACCCTAACGTCCTGCTTGTTAAAATATATCTCCCCAAAGGCTTTCCACCCCTTCTTCTCGTACACCGAGGGATCCGTGAACACGGTGTGGTTCCTCGGGTAGAGATCTTGCAGCGTGCTCTCCTCCACCTCGATCTTGTACTGAAGATGCTTCAGCTTCATGCCAGCGGCGGGGTCCCCGTAGCACAGCCTCCCGGCCCATTCTGCAAGCCCACCCAGCGGCATGATCTGCACCACCACGCCTCCCTCCGGCAGGAACACCATGTTTGTCAGCCCGGCTCCGTGCACGCCCACCATCACGTCGCAAGAATTCACTATCCTCGCGAACTCCCCGACGTCGGTACCCTCTCGCACGACCACGTCGAATCCCACCTGCCTCGCTGCTGCCACGATCTTGTTTTCGTTCACGAGCTTCCGCGTACGCTGGCGGGAGATGAGGAGGAGGCGGGGGCGCTTGCCGGAGGAAGAGGAAGACGCGGCGATGGAATGGGGGAGGGAGAAGGCGGAGCGGAGGAACGCGGTGAAGTGGGTGGGGGAGAGGCCGTGTGGAGAAAGGGAGGGGTCGGCGGTGAACTCGCCGGAACGCATGAGGCCGACGGTGGCTCGTGGGAAGCAGTGCACCCGGTCATCTGTGTCCAGGTCGATGACGTCATAGCTGGAAAGGGCGCTTAGAACGGCTTCGTACCTAAATCAAATGCATCAATAATCCAGTCACTAAAATTCTCACTGAACATTCTAAAACTAACTGTAGAAAAAGCACTGAAACAAAATGAGTTTTTGTCAAATCTTTCACATATAGCGGTCGATATTATTAGCCACAATCTTATAGCAACACACCTCTATTGTTATTATCAAAAGTTTATCTAATTTTCACCAGTTTTTTTAGTTCAGAATTTAATGATGAGTAGTTAATATTTTTTTGAAAAACAACAACAGATACACGTTGTTATATTGAGCACCGATATTGATATAACAATGATAAGCAAAATTCGTAACATAATTAGTTAATCAAAACGAAAGTTGAATCAAATTAGACTGTCATGCTTAAGACTCGATATAATTAGGCAACAATCAAATTGACCTGCTGATCCACCAGTTCTTGTAGTCGGTGACGAGGAACTGGACCTGGCCGGAGAAGGCCCTTGTGGTGATGTAGAGGGGGAGGACGACGTTCGCTCATGTCATGGTAGACATTGCCGAGGTAACCTCCTGTGGAGAACACCACGGCAGGTATGCTGTGGTTCACTTGGCACTGAGAACGTGCTGATCGACCTCTCTCACACTGATCTCGCGAACGTGCTTCATCGCATTCTCGTCGCTCTTGCGAGCGTAGGGCCTTAGCCGCCATGACCCGCCGCCGCTGCCCAAGGTTGTGAGGTAGAAGTCGACGGCAGCGGACTTGCCGTGGATCCTGACGTCGCCTTCCATCTCGCACACGTCTGTTCTGGGGTCGCTAACATTGCATGTAGGCTTCCGAGTTTCGTGTCCTGTGATGCATTGATTAAGAAGTATATTGTAATGATTAAGATGGACTCAAATCTTCTGATGCATCGATATAATATATATAACGCAGATACAAAGGCGTGAGTTACCTAATTCCAAGGGAGTTCCATTTTCCAGAGAAAGTGGCAGGTCGTCCACGCCAACCAGGTGATCCGGAGTGCCAATCTCATTGGTGCCATCCCCACATCCAACTGAATCCGGATTACATGCAGGCTTTGGTATATCTGTATCATTTTTCCTATCATCAACTGATCACATGATTACATATTCACTGATTTTAATTAATCCTCGCTGGTTAATTCAAAGAATATATTTTTCGTCCAGTGTTTCGAGGATGGGTCGAGATACCTAATTGGGTGGCGCCTAACACCGTCTGATCTTTCGACGGCCATCGTCCATCGCAGTGCCTTGTTAATTAACCATCAAACTAAGAAATGTTGAATAAGGAAGACGATCAAGATTGATCTATGGATGTGGTGTTCACCTTGAAATGTGTCTTGGGAACTTCCTCTTTGCCCTTGAATTTCGGCGTCGTAAACGGTACGACGATCTTCAACCTCACTAGTACAACATTCAAATTCATGAGGAGCTCGACGACAGCGAGAGTTTCATGAAGGAGATGAGTTTGAGTACCTATTGAGAGGGGATTCATGTAAGGCTCGAACATGGCAAGGAGGACGAACAAAACCAAGAATCCACCGGCGAGAGTGATGAATCCTAGCTTCGGAGGCTCCGAGCTCGTGGATCTTCGTGATGGCTTGGAATCGAACGCCATGACCACCCTCTTCGTCCTTCCCTTGCGCACAATCTTTGGAGGGCTTATCTAGTTTCGCATGCCTTCTCGCCCCCAAGTTCAATATGACAAGTTCGTCATCCCTCCCATGCCTCTTAATGCTCTCACTCTGGGCCGTTGTTCTCACAACATCAACCGTATGAAGTTATTAATTGCAAATGTGCTGATTATAATGCGGTTACAAACAACGCATTTTAAAAAAAATGTCTTTCTACAATCTAATGGAAATTAAAATGATCGAGGTGTTCTTAAGTGATAATATAATTAATCACTGGAAGTTGATATGACTCGTTATTTTTAATCGTAGATGTGTGTTTAGAAGTGTTGCTCCACTACCAACTTCTACTATTTGTTCATGGCGGTCACGAACTCAAGATAAATTAATAAGAGGATCCACCGGCAGATAATTTGTATGAAGCCCACCTATTGGTGTGACTGAAAGGCCTGTTACTTGATCTATTATGCCCCTCGAGCTAGTTGTTATCTATTCACCTCCTAAACGGACGTTAACTTATGATAAAAATGTAATTGGAAAGAAAAGAGAGGGTAAAGTTTTATCTTCTTCTCTATGTTTCCTCCTCTTTCTCCTCCATCACCTTTCCCCCTCTTCTTGCTTCTTCGATTAATCTATTAATCTCAAGCCAATATATGTTCCATCGAGATCGCCTTTACTTTCTTCCCCTTCTATTTCACTTCTTCTTCCAGCTTCTTCCATTGTCTTGCTCTCATCCTCCCTAATCGAGGATCTCTCGTCCTCCTTTTTATATGTTTACCCATCTTCCACCAAGCTTCGACTATGTTGCATCCACCTTCCACTTGTAGGTGATGCCAAGCAACTATAGCAGCACCATACATACACCAGAGTGAAGGAGATGAGGAATTTGTGGAAGTATAGGGCTTGGAAAAGAGGAGTTAATAAAGTTTCATGTTTGATTTTAATTAGTCGCAAGATTTATTCTACAAAGGAGGAGAATGAAGAGGTTAGAGACTTTGAGTTAGGAGGAGCTATGGGGGGTGGGGGGAGGGGGAGCTATATGGTGGGGCAGGGAATGAGGAGATGGAGGAGATTGGTGTATAAAGGAGGAGGATGAAGAGGAAGAATGGATTGGAGAGCTCGAGGTGGAGGGGATGCTAAGGGTAAAGGGCTCGAGGAGGCATGGAGCTATGGGCTAACGGGAGGGCTTTCTTGAACAGATCAAGAACTAGTCCCCAAGTAGAGCATCACCTCGAAATTGACCAACCTCATCTTTTAGGTGAGCTCGAGTGGGTAAGTGATCCCTTTACGATCCTAATCGGTTGTGCAAAGTCAATAGAAATGCCATCGAATATGACAATCCCATTCAAGAACATGAAGAGCCGGATAACAACAAGTGTATGTAATTGGAAGGATCTGATCGAGCTTGAGGAGCTACTTACCACCACTTCTCCTAATTCACTCTCTCAACCTGCAGCTCCCCGCCACTAGAACCCCTTTCCCACGGCAACCTCCTCTGTCCGAGTTCTTCAGTCCCTTCTTTCAGAATGAGATCAACATGCCTCCTTTCTTGAATATTTTAGTTGTAAGGAGATAAGTGCAATAAATCATTCTTAAACCACACTTTAGTTAGAATAAACCATGATCTGGTTCACCTCATTGACAACCAATGTAGCACCCCAAACATAGTACCACATCTAGTTATCATAAAATGTGGTCGTAGCTTAGAAGTAGTTGAAAGAGAAAAAAGTTCTACCGATCTACTCCATACAAGGCGGGAGAACAGTCGTCGAAGTGACTGATGAGAACCGCATACTAGTTCAACAATCAACCCACAAAGTAAAATCAATCAATGAAGAAGCATGTGTGAATAAAAAATTATTATAAATCCTACAAAAATGATCGTATAGTGATAAGCAAAGTAGTGTATCAAATACAAGGAACAAACGATGTAGCACCTAATATTATTTATAAATAAAAAATAAATAAATAATATAAGTATGTATATATATAAGTATGCACGGTATTAGCTCAATAATGTGGGTTTTCAAATCTTTATGTAATAATAATTTTTTATTTTGTTTTTATATATCTTCATTTTTAAATGATGTAAATTTTCTGATTTTTATATATTTTGTTTTTGAATTTTATATTTCTTTTTCTTTTAAATGTGTAATATAAGATATATATAAGATTATGTATACAATATAGGATAATATAGATATAAACATAACTAAAAGAAATAAAAATTACAAAATTAAATACTTTTGGAATTTAAATATTTTTACTTTTTTGTGTTTTTATTGAATTTTGCTAATTTTTTATATATTTTTAAATTCAAAAATACCCCAAAATAGGGGTTTAATAATAATATGAAATCGAAATGAAGAAGAAAAATATCAAATTGAGTTCAAGATTATTCGAATCAATTTAATAGGTAGATAATAATATAGAAGAAAAATATAAATCAGAAAATAATATTTTTTTTAATTTTTTAGAATTTTTAGAATTTTTTAGTTTTTATACAAAATTTTGGTCTTTTTAATATTTAAGGGTTTCATTTTCTATTTTTATAGATTTTTGGTCTGAAGGCTCTAGATACTTAAATAGACAAAATGTAGCTTTTGGAATTTTCAAAATGTTTTATATTTTTTATGGATTTTTCAGTTAAACATGGAATATTTGTGCTATTTTTTATTTTATAATATAGGGAAAAGTCTTAAAATGATGACCAAATTTGGAGTGAACCTACAACATATCAGGAGCTAAACCCTATTTTTGCATGAATTTTAAGAGAACAATTGTTATTTCTTAAAATTAAAGAACATGTACAAATATTATTTTATTGGCAGGGGCATAAGTGTAAAAAGAAATAAGTGTGAGGTTGACTATGAAAATATCCTAGAGTTTTAAAGCTGCAATTCAAATTTTAAAGACTAAAATAAATACAAAATGGTGGGGGTATTTATGCAAAATAATCAATACCCACATGCATGGGCACGTGAGCCTCGTTGGTAAGGACCTAAGTGATATTACAATAACGTTACGGTCTTCCAATGCAAATGTATCAAAAAGTTTTAAAGCGTTAGAGATAATTTACAGGACTACAAATAAAAACAAAAAAATACGCGGGTACAAGTGAAATTTACCCCACAAGGGGGTGTTGATGGACGGTCTGATTACGCCCACTTAAACACGTGACATGTTAGGTGGGGAGATGATGATTCGACCTCCAACAGTCATGATTAGATCACGCAGTTGGCATCGATGGTCAAGGAGAGCGCAGATCAAACGATAGCTGTGCATTCTGGTGGATGAAGACGATCAGATGGCTATGAAGGTGATCGGAAGAACAGGGAAGAACCCCATTCATCCGAGCTTCAATCAACTGCAGCGAGCCACTCTGACTTCCAACTTTGCGCGATCGGCCCAAAATGACTCCTAGAGGCTCCGTCTATCAACTGGGGGCTCGAACGGATCGGGGACCGCCGGAGCTCTCCAACATGGTCGGAGTAGCTAAGCGGCTCAAGTACCTCCCCTGATAGCAGGAATCGACCCAAATGGGTCCGATCCCTCCAGTATTTGCAAGGAAATTCACAAGCAGAGGAAGGTTCTGGGGGGTTTGATCTGTGGTATTGGAACTCGTAATGGACAGGGGGCAGATCTCCAGCAAGGTGATGGACGTGGAGATCCGATTGCCAGATACACAATGGATCTGGGGGAGTGGAGTGATGCGGTGTGTAGGGAATTGACAGGATAAGAATATGGGGGCGAAAGGCAGGTCGGTACACGAGAAAATCATAGAGATTTAGACCTAGAGCTCAAGATCCAGTCAAAGAGATTTTTTATTAAGCTAAATCTACTGACTTAAACATTAAATTAAAAATGTAATTAAATCATATGCTAGGGGTATTGCCTAACTAGTTGGAAAATGGGGGCTCAACTAGACTGGAAGTGTAGGAGCAAGACCTCACAGCGAAGCATGCCGGAGACGGTGGATGGGCCTCCACCTTGGCTTCTCCTCATTGCAAATGCCAGCCACGTCCTGCTGACACCATAGAGAAGCCCTTTAGGAGTGATTTTAGGGGCTAAAAGCTAAGAAAGAGCGATCGAAAAACAAAAGGAAGTCTGTGGGGTTTATTTGTAGATGGTTTTTTAGCGTGTTTCGAGGGGGTTTTGTGTGAGATCAGTTGGAAGTTGGAAGGATGAGATGGCAACAGGAAGGTGGAAGTCTCGAGGGAAATGGATGAAGAATGGAGAAGAGATAAATCAGCAAAGTAGGCACACTTGTGGCTATTGACAAAAGTCAAAGAGGATGAGGTACAGTTGATTGAGGTCAACGAATGGAAATACATGGTTGGTCCACGTGGACCAACTAGGAAATTCCAATGCAAAAAATCCCTGAAAAATGAATAATAAAGACTTACCAATCTGATGAATACCCATTCATCACTCTTTATTCTTATATTTTAGCTACAAAAACCTTTGCAAATACATGTAGATATGTGTAAATACAAATAATTACCAAAAGCATGCATTGTGTAAAAACCTGTAATTAGCATGTTTTTGTGCAAAAATAAAAGAATAAAGAGTAAAAAGAAAAAGAGGGAAATATTTAGAATAAATATTGAGCAACTTGACCCAAGGGAGGGCTCAGCATGGGCCTGACCGCATAAAGACAAAGTAGAGGGAGATAGGAGCTCATGTGTATATACTTCTGTAAATAAATAAAATTATATTTTCCTCACCCAAAAATATGCTTGTACATATTTTGTGTATATTTAGAAACCATTAAAAAACAAAATAAAAATTTAAAAATCAAAAATTCAAAAATGCCCTTCACCATGTGTATAGACCATCATCCTTTATTTATTTAATCTATAAATAAATGAATTTATTTTCAAAACTTTTTGTGAATACTCTAAGGTATATTTTGTAAATAAATCATATAAAAAGAAACACAACAAAAATCAAATAAAAACAACAAAAATTAAAAATACAAAAATACAGTGTATATACATGTATATAAATGTATATAACTATTTATTTAAACTATGAATATAAATAATTAAAATAAAATAAAAATACCATTTTGTTCTTTATTTTATGATGTAAATAAATAAAATATAAATGGGCATAAAAATACATAAAAATAACAAATAAAAAATCAAAAATTAAAATCTATATAGTGTACATATCCCTATATATATAGCTACCCTATTTTTATTTCCAAAAATTAATTAAAAATCACCAAAAAATAGAAAAAAATAAAAGAAAAATATTTCATGTTTTGAGTTTTTCTTAATTCGGCCATTTTCAACCCTTATAAAATAAATAAACAAAAATTTCAATAATTGGCAGCTCCTGATTGGTCCACGGGGGATTGTTGACCCCGGTCAACTCCCCCGCGGACTCCTTCCTTTTCTGGAAGATGCGCGCCGCCCCGCCTTCGCCGATTTTTCCACGCGTCTCCAGGTTGTCGCCCACGCAAACCCCGTGCCCGGATTCTTCGCCGATCATCCATCTCCCTCGCCGGATCTTTCGCCATGAAATCCACGCCTTCCATAGCTGCCTCCATTCAACCCTAATCGGCCCTGTCTCCATATATATCCCGACCTCCGCCACCTCCGCGCCTCATCCTTGGCTCGCCATTCTCATTCCCGTGACCTCCAGGGTGATCACCGAGGTGACAGCTCGCGTTTGCCCTGTTGCAGTGAGGAGAGGGTGCCCCGACCATTGATCCGGCGTGTTTCGCCGCCGTTGCTCCGCCACCTGCGTGAGCATCGAGCCTCAGCCTTGACGCCCTTCGAGGCTACGACCGGGAGTTAGCCACACTCCAGCATAGTCTTCCGCTCCACCCAGGTAGTCGATTAGCTCGTCCATTTCGTTTAATTTCTGATTTCGCCCCAAATCGTATCTCCGACGTATTCCCCTGATTCCGACCATCTCGCGTAATATCTCGACCATCCGACCCGACCATCATCTTCGCCAGACCTCTCCGCATCTTCTTCACCCCTTCATCCAACCCAGATCGCACCGGATCTGGGAATCGAGCTCCTCCGCCGACCACCCTCGCCGGAGCTCTCCATTCCGACGCACCACGCACCTTCACTCCGCCTAACCGGGTCGAGGCAATTTGCCCTCGACCCGTGAGTCTTCTGGTTTGCTTTTCAGGTCAAGACAAGGGTCATCTGAGACCCTTCGCCATCCAGCCAGGAGACCCGGCTCCGCCGCCTTCGACCGAGCTCCTCGGAGTTCGGTGCGCTCGTCGGAGACCACCAGCCAGACGCGGGAGCCTTCCGCGATTCTTCTCCGACCTCCAGAAGGCTCTCCACAGGATCCTAGCGCACGCACGAGCCCGGCGAAAGTCGCCGGCGACTTGTTCTTCCAGGATCTTCAGCCGCCGTCCGATGAGGCCTCCGCTCCAGTCTTGATCTCAGCCGTCCATCATTCGAGGAGCCGCGACCGTTGATCATCCAGAGGATCTCATCTGGACCGTTGGTAGCAGAGGAGAGAGGCACCTGAGCCCTAGCCGTCAGATCACCCACGTGGCCTCGCCTCAGCCGTCGATCGAGCCCAAGAGACACCGAAGAAGCGCCCGCCGTCCCGAGCCGTTGGATCTTCCACGTGGCGCCTATCGAGCCGTCGATGATAATAAATGGGGTAAATTCATCTTAGGCCCCTCTGTTTGTTTTATTTCAATTTAGTCCTGTAATTTTTAAATTACGTTGTTTATTTTCTGGGATACTTGCAATAAGGACCTCGTACTTATTTTATTTGCACTTATACCCCTGTCTACGTGGACCACGTGCTTCGTCACGTGAACTTTATTGGGGTTAATTGCAATATCAGCCCTGTAGTTCTGGATGTTACGGATTGAATAAAATCTTTTACTTATTTGCATTTATGCCCTGTGCGTGATTTAATTTCCACATGTGCGATATTTTTTGGGTTATTTGCAGATAAGCCCCTGACTTTTGGTACTTGTTACCAATAAGCCCTCGGAACTTATTTTCTTACATTTGGGTCCCTGAGTGCCCCAGACACGCGCCTCGCGCGTGATTTCTTGGGTATTTTGCACCAGACCCCCCAGAACTTTTGGGTATTTGCACTTTGGTCCCTGTGCACAGTGCCCCTCCTTTGTTTTTTGAATAAAATATCAAATCACCTCCAAATTCGATGAAAATTTGACACATGGCTCCTGCCATGGTGTAGAATTTTTGTGAATTTTTGAGGACATTGTTGATTTCATTTAGTATTTTTAAAAATTCAAAAACCTTGCTTTTAGCTACTGTCTAGATATAAAAATACCAAAAATTATAAAATCACCCCCCAAAAATTCTAAAAAAAATTAGCTACTGTTTCTTGCTTGTTGTTTGATTTTCTAGCCAATTTTGGCTATTTTTCATTGCTTAAAAACCCTAAAAATTGAAAAACCCTCAAAAAACTCATAAAATTATAATAATTCATTGAAAAATCCAAAAATAATAATTAAGGTGCCTAAATTTTCCTTATTCTTCCTAGATTACAGGAAAATTACCTCCAGGGCTTTTTAAGATCCTTAAGTATTTTATTTTTGGGTTTTAAAGCCTTGCTGGACAATACCTTTTATTTTTAGCACTGTTTGATTTTTTTGAAAATAATCTACCCATTAGAAAAATATCAAAAATTCACCAAAAACACTTAAAAACCCAAAAAAGCATAAAAACAATTTTTCTTGAATTTTTGCTTGATTTTTTGGTGTGTTAAATAAATTGCTCAAGTGTGCTTGTTTATACTTTCTTTATTTCCCTTCACATATTAAAATTCTAAAAAAATTATAAAAATCAAAACCACTAAAATTAGCTTCTCTGAAATTTGACTACTTAGTTTTTCAATCGTGCTCCTTGTGTTCGACCTTGGATCGCTATACCAGGTAAAAAGAATAGCGAAGACCGCTTACATTTCTTCATTGATTTCTATCATTTCCGAGTGGTTTTATCAATTTTTCTCGTTGACCGAATTGATCGATTAAGGACAACGACATTGTGATTTATCTTCTACCTATGACGCGCCCATTTTCACGTCATCAGAATGGCGCCGTTGCCGGGGAGCACAGCTTTTTAGTCATTTTTCTATTTTTGTCTCTCTTTATATTATTATTGCTTTCTGACCTTCTCTCTTTGATTTTTGTGCGAGGTACTGCTTGGACGACTTGGAGCTTCTTTTAGAGGACCCGTGCAGGAGGAAGAGGAGAGAGAGAAGGAATTTTTATTTCAGAGAGAGAGAGAACAATATTTGTTGTAATAACTTAGACTCTGGACTTGTGGACACTTGTAACTTAGCGGGTCTGTTTCGCCGAGTACCGGTGTACTCGGGGGACCCATTTGGATTTTCGCGGCTTTTCTGCGGTTTTAATAGCTAGCTGCCTTTTCCGGTGTTTACGCGGTTTTTCTCGAGCCCCTAGATTTAGGAATTTCTCTTGCTTGTGCAGTAATTAGTAGGGGTCCCCACACTTAACTGCCTATCTGTTCCTATAGATCGTTAATTGGACCTACTAATAATAAATAATAAAAATAACTTAGTTGCTTTCCTGAGAGCCTACGTGCCGCGAGCCTGCCCCACAAGCGCTACTCCTGAACTCGACCTGTCGAGAAGAGGAGGGGTAAGCCAGACCGGACTCTTGGATCGAAGGCGAGTACTGAGTTAGACGGTTCTGCGATAGAAGTTGCTCATCTAGGACTCGGTTTTTCCCGTTGCATCATTTAGGTAGTTTTATTTCTGTCTTTAAATTCTGCGCGGATCACTTGCATGTAGAGTGCTGGAGACAAGGTACGCATTTCTATCTCTGCATGCATCATTGATTTCTTCGCGCATCGGCATTTTCGTCTTCTCCCTCTGTTTTGGCTTAATCATCAGGGAGAATCGGAAAAATCGTTAGGCCGCTTGTATTTATTTTGAAAAAAAAAAATTAAAAAGAAAAACAAAAAAAATTGGGACTGGATAACATTATTGACCCTAAAAGACACTCACATTAAAAATTTGTCTTGGGGAGAGCAACCCCCTCCTTGTATGGTTTGGATGCGCGAGAGAGTGACCCGTACCCTAGATAGAGCCCTCCGGTGCTATTTCTAGCTGACTACCGACTCTTCCGTGCGGGCCAGTCGGTTGGAGTAGCATCGGGTATCCTAACAGGTCACGTAAGCGCTCTGATATTTTGTATGTTCACCCAATAAAATTGACAAGATAAATAGACCGAGCTTTCACGGTCTTCATATTGTGTTGTGTTGGTGAACCGGGGGTTTGCTTTGCGATCATATTTTCTCCAGATCCCATCCGCCCAACTCGCCAGATCAAGATGATGGGTAGACGATCTCTTAGGCAGCCTCTGGCTGCACCGCTTTCAGGCGAGTCTACTTCATCATCTAGGTTGGCCCGTGAGAGTCAAGACCAGCTCTCCGGGCCCGAGTACGATTCCACCCTGTTCCTCCTCGATCCCCTTTCTTTTGCTACTGAGAGACATGAGCCCGAGGAAAGACGAATTGATTTGACAGAACCTGAGTTGGGCTCATCTGATTTTGCAGACGTCGGTATGGCCGCCAGATCAGACGATTACCCCGGAGGTCAGCAGGGAGAGCAGCATGTCGTATTTGACCAGGGGGCGATTAACTCCACCCTGATCGCATCATTAGAGACAGTTCAGCAGCAGTTACGCGATCAGGGGGCATTCATGATAGAGATGAGGAGGGAGTTGGAGCGACTCCGAGAAGAGAGAGATCAGAGCGAGCCTGAGGACATTCCTGACGCTGATGCAGAGGCAGCAGCCGCAGCAGCAGCCGCAGCAGCAGCTGTCGCAGCAACGGCAGCCGCCGCCGCAGCAAGACCGATGCGGGAGTTACACAACCCCGGATCTACACTGATGCACCAGTGGGTGGTGATACCTGCTATCGTGGGGGATTTCAAGTTCCCTCCGAACACCCTGCAGATGCTTCCTCATTTTCACGGACTCGCCACTGAGGAACCCCACCTCCATCTCCAGGAGTTTTTGATGATCTGCAGCACTGTCCACGACCGTCGTGTGGACCAAGATACGATTCGGATGATGGCCTTCCCTTTTTCACTGGCAGATAGAGCAGCCTCCTGGCTGAAGCATCTAGGGAAGTTTGTTTACACCTGGGAGCAGCTCCGCACCGAGTACTTAAACAAGTACTATCCACTCGGGCGGACGAATGCAGCGAGGGCCCTGATCAATAACTTCTCCATGCTCCCTAACGAGCAATTTCACGAGGCATGGGAGAGGTTCAGAGAGCTTCTGGATAGATGCCCACACCACGACATTTCCAAGCCGAACCTAGTTCAGAGCTTCTTTAGTGGGATGACGCCAGAGCTTCAGGGTCTGGTGAATGCTTCTTGCGGCGGGTCCTACTTTGCCAAGGACCACAACCAAGTCTGGGCCATTTACGAGGAGATGGCCGAAAATTACATGGTGATGTCCCAGACTCGGTTGTACACACAGAGATCCCAGCATACCAGCCATCATCCTTCGTACCTCGTCCCTACCAGCAGCAGGGACAGAATTGGAGACGTGAGCAGCAGGCTCACCAGCAGCAGCATCCTTCCTCTTACCCCTCTCAGCAGCAGCAGCACCAGGTCCAGCAGCCTCAGTACCAGAGAGGCAACCCGTCGGGCTCCCATGAGAGCCCCGCCAGGGATGATCTAGCCCGCCTCTTCACAGAGCAGCAGGCTACATTTAGACGGGAGATGGACGAGTTCCGCCAGGAGATGCGGGACCTGATGAGAGGGAAGGCCGCCATCCCTGCACAGATCGAGCCTAATCCGAATAGCTTGAAGAGGAAATCTGAGCAGGTAGATCCCACTGAGCCTACCACTCCTAGTAACCCATTTGATGATATGTCATCGGATCTATTTGATGCTGATTTTGTTACACTTAGGAGCGGTAGAAGACCAGCAGGCGGCGCCTCATCTGAGCAACAACGCGAGGATCGATCTAGAGCGCCAGATGAGGAAGAGGAGAGCGGTATTGAAGCCGCACATGATGATGACGGTGGTACTGATGCCACCCGAGATGCTATTTCCACCGGCGGTACTGATGCCGCCGCTTCACCATATCGAGGAGGTGGTACTGACGCCACCAGCAGAGCCAAGCCAGACTGCGGTACTGAAGCCGCAAGACGTCTAGTTGTAGAGCCAGTTAGAGGTGGTACTGAGGCCACCAACATTTATTCTGATAGAAATGTTGTCTTTCCTCGCATGAGTGTATCTCAGAACTCTAATTTGAATAAAGGAAAAGGTTTTAGTTTCTTCTGATCCCACTGTGGTGAATGATGAGGATCCGGTTGTCGAACCATCTAGGCCTATTCCTAGTCCTTCATCTGAGAAGGACCCTGTGATCCCCTTTCCTAGAGCCCTTGAGTTGGGGAAGGGGAAGAAAAAAGAAAAAGATCCAAAAAAGAGAGAGCAGGAGGAGTTCAGCCAGGGCATGATAGACCGATTTCACATCCAGCTGACCCTCAATGAGGCTTTGCAGCACATCCCTCTTCTTCAGCGATCCTTGAGAGACAGGACCACAGTCAGGAGGAAGAAGAGGAATAAAACCACAGAGATTCATGTGTTGACCAAAGCCACGTGTTACGCGATCCAGAACCATCTGCCGACCAAGAGGCCAGATTTAGGAGCCCCGTATGTCAGATGTCAGATTAGTGAGCAGAGGTTCGACCGTACTCTACTAGATAGCGGATCGTCGATCAACCTTCTTCCGGCAGCCCTTCTCGACCACTTAGAGTTGGGCACTCTTAGACAGAGCAGGACATACCTTCAGTTTGCTGATCGGTCTGTCAAGAGGCCAAAGGGGTTATTGTGAGACGTTGTCGTCACGATTCAGGGTTTGCAATTCCCCGTGGACTTTGTAGTGCTGGACATGGAGACCCCTGACTCGTTGACCGATTCCCCCATCATCCTCGGTCGCCCGTTCTTGGCCACAGCCAAGGCGGTGACTGACCATGACAGTGGGAAGGTATTCTTTCGCGTCCAGGGCGAGAGTATACAAATAGAGACGGTTAAGGACCACAGAGCCAGAGATAGATCCCGCTCAGAGGGCAGTACAGATTCAGAGCAGCTGACAGACGCAGAGCCAGACATCCACCAGGACTGTGATTTTGTGATCACAGATGATGAGGCAGCTTGGGCAGATCCTGCAGCACAGACCATCCTCTCATATTCAGATACAGCTGATGTAGAGACGATAGCAGAGGATAGTCTGGAGAGCACAGCCCTGGTTCGGGGTACTATTGAGTCAGCAGAGTCGGACCTTGATCGCGACACGATTTTCAGTGATGGTGGTACTGAGGCCACCTTGCTCTACGGTGGTACTAATGCCACCGCAGTTGATACAGATCCCTCGGATTCAGAGTCTGATTGGGCAGATTGTGATGATCAGATGCCAGACCTGGATCCACCTGAGCCTACAGATGAGGAGGAGGTAGAGGCAGAACAGATTAGAGACAATGCAGAGGACCCGCCTTCTCCAGATCAAGTTTGTGAGAGTTCGTTATCATTTTCCCAGGCAGATTTGGTAGAATTGTCAGCATACACACATCTTCTTCAGAAGCCAGATTTGCCAGCACCCAGCTGTCCAGAACTAAAGCCGCTCCCTACTTTGCTGAAGTATCGATTCCTTGCGGGAGAGTCTGAGATGTACCCAGTCATCATCTCCGCCGATCTGACTGGAGAACAAGAATCCCGTCTGATGGAGGTTCTTGAAAAGAACCGCAAGGCAATTGGATGGAGCGTAGCAGATCTCCATGGGATTAGTCCCTCATTGTGCTCCCACCATATCTATCTCGAGGAAGGGGCAAAGCCGTCGCGTGAGTTCCAGCGGCGACTGAACCCCAACCTACGAGAAGTTGTCATGAAGGAAATATCAAAATGGTGGAGTGCAGATTTTATTTATCCCATTTCCGACTCCAAGTGGGTTAGCCCCTTGCATGTGGTGCCCAAGAAGACGGGCATCACGACTGTGATCAGTGAGTCGGGAGAGGAGATTGCTACACGAGTACCCACCTCTTGGAGGGTCTGCGTTGACTACAGGAGACTCAACCAGGCCACCAAGAAGGACCACTTCCCCCTGCCTTTTATTGATCAGATCATAGAGAGACTGGCAGGGAAGAGCCATTATTGCTTCCTAGATGGGTACTCGGGCTACAATCAAGTGGCCATCGCTCCTGAGGATCAGGAGAAGACCACCTTTACCTGTCCCTTCGGTACATACGCCTTTCGACGCATGCCATTTGGGCTATGCAATGCCCCTGCGACTTTTCAGAGGTGCATGCTGTCGATCTTTTCGGACATGGTAGGGGAGTGTTTGGAGGTCTTCATGGACGACTTCTCGGTTTACGGTGACGGATTCGATTCCTATCTTGACTGCCTAGACCGAGTGCTCCAGCGATGTATTGCTACCCGCTTGGTTCTGTCTTGGGAGAAGAGTCACTTCATGGTGACTCAAGGGACGGTGCTTGGCCACATCATCTCCAACAGGGGCATGGAGGTTGATCCGGCCAAGGTTGACGTCATTAGAAAACTCGCACCGCCGTCCAATTTAAAGCAGCTACGGTCATTTCTGGGGCACGTTGGTTTTTATAGGAGATTCATTCATGATTTCAGCAAGATTGCCCGACCGTTGACTGACCTCTTGACGAAAGACACCGAGTTCCTTGTCGATGACAAGTGTCTTTCCTCCTTTGAGACTCTCCAGCAGCGTGTTATTGAGGCTCCTGTCCTTCAGCCACCCGATTGGTCTCTCCCATTCGAGATCATGACGGATGCCTCTGATTTTGCCGTAGGGGCCGTGCTAGGACAGAGGAGGGATGGAGTTCCATTTGCCATACACTATGCTAGCCGCACATTGGATTCCACCCAGCGGAATTATACGGTCACAGAGAAGGAGATGCTAGCAGTAGTGTTTGCCCTAGATAAGTTCAGATCGTTAGAGTGACTTTGTATACTGACCACACCGCCATCAGGTACCTCATGTCAAAGAAGGATGCCAAGGCCAGACTTACTAGATGGATCCTTCTACTCCAGGAGTTCGACATTGAGATCAAGGATAAGCCTGGAGTCAAGAATGTGGTGGCGGATCATCTCTCCCGATTAGAGCAGCCTGAGGATTCTGAGCAGATTGATCCCATTCATGATACCTTCCCAGATGAGGCGATCCTTGCTATCACCTCACTCCCGTGGTATGCCGATATTGTGAACTTTCTCGTTGCTGGGAAAGTCCCACAAGATTGGCCCAGGCAGAGGCTTGAGACCTTCCTTGCGAAGGCCAAGTCCTACCACTGGGAGGATCCCATCCTTTACCACGAAGGAGGGGATAGCATCTGGCGTCGGTGTATTCCTCAGGAGGAGCATCATAGTGTCCTCACTTACTGCCACAAGCTTGAGGCAGGAGGACATCATTCTGGGAGGAGAACGGCACAGAAAGTGCTCCAATCCGGCTTGTGGTGGCCTACACTCTTCAAGGACTCTGATGAGTTCGTGAAGAGGTGTACTGACTGTCAGAGGATGGGCACTTGTGGACAACGTGATATGATGCCGATGCAGCCCATTCACTTCTGTGAGGTTTTTGACGCATGGGGCATCGATTTCATGGGTCCATTCCCTAAGAGTCAGGGATTCGAGTACATTCTGTTGGCCGTAGATTACGTTAGTCATTGGGTTGAGGCTATCCCCGCCCGAGCCGCTGATGCGAAGACAGTTTGCAGATTTTTGAAGAAGCACATCATCATGCGGTTCGGGGTTCCACGAGTTCTGATTTCTGATGGGGGGTCTCATTTCATCAACGACCAGGTGAAGGCCCTTGCCAGCGAGTTCAGCATAGACCATCATGTTGCCACACCATACCATCCACAGACAAATGGTCTAGCTGAGGTGTCGAATAGGGAGATCAAGAATATTTTGCAGAAAGTCGTCCGCCCTGACCGAAAGAATTGGTCACAGCTTTTGGAACTCGGTCTTGTGGGCATATCGGACGTCTTTCAAGACTCCATTGGGTACATCTCCCTTTCACCTCGTTTATGGCAAGCCGTGCCATCTACCTGTTGAGCTGAGGCACAAGTCACTTTGGGCAGTCACAGATATTCTTATGGATCCAGATGGTATAGGAGACCAGAGGAGGGCAGAGCTAGCCGCCTTGGAAGAGCTTAGAGATACAGCTTTCTCAAACAGCCTACATTATAAGGAGAAAGTGAAGGAGTGGCATGATTCTCATATCAGCCACAAGCATTTTTGAGATTGGACAGAGAGTATGGCTGTTTGATGCAAGGCTTAGACTATTTCCAGGGAAGCTACAGAGCAAATGGAAGGGACCTTACTTGGTCAGAAAGGTACACGATAACGGTAGCATTGATATATCTGAGTTATCCTCTGAGAGTACCTTTCGAGTGAACGGCCAGCGGCTCAAGCCATTTCTAGACCATGAGCCGCGGGACGTTATTATTGCCGCTATTCATTTTGCGTGAGATGTGGTCTTTTGACTCACATCTTTTGCATCTCACGCCTGATTTTCACTGTTCTTCCGCCTGTATAGATCCAGTTGTCCATATCATTCTATTCTTTAGTCCCACATCTCGTCTCTCATCTTATGATTATGCTATACTTAGGGTGTAATTTACCCTAAGTATAGGGGGGATGTAGGGCCTGCGAGTATTCTTTTCATTCTTTCTGCTCCTGTTTTTGCTGCCTATACTTAGGGATATTTTACCCTAAGTATAGGGGGGGGGGCAGACTCTGTATTTTCTTCACTCGGATTTCCCTTCATGTACAGCTTGCTATACTTAGGATTAGTTAATTCTAAGTATAGGGGGAGACCACCGAGTTCCTCTCACTCTATTCATTCATTCGTTCTTGTACATAGCCATTCCTTTTCACTTCCCTTTTACTAAGCACGAGTTATGTCTTCTTCATCGCTCTTGATCACTATGAGGACATCGTTCGAGCTAAGTATAGGGGGGGTGTATATATTTCATATATACTTTAGCCATAACTCGTACTTTGTGTGAGTGTGTTAGAAAATAAAATGGCTAAAAATCACAAAATTTAAAAATTTTTCATAAACCTCTTTTAGCTTGCACATACGTAGCTAATGTACAAAGTATTTTTGTAAAAAGGATTTCAAAAATCTTTTGTGTAAAGTTTGTGTAAATATTTTGTATCAAAATTATGTATATAGTACAAAATTTTTCCAAAATGTTTTGAAAATCAAAAGTTTGCAAAAATCTTGTGTAAATGTGTGTAAATATCTTTTTGCAAAACTTGCACCTCATGCATCATCATCATCCATAATTTCAGAACATTTTCAAAAATTTTGCATGATTGTAAAATATTTGTAAATAGCATCTTGTGTACATATATGTATATAGTTTTTCCTGGATGAGAGTTGACATTTAAACTAAGCCTGGAATTAAATTGAGAAATGGAGCTTGAATAAGATCTTAATCCACTTAACTTTAAGAGGAACCTTATAGGACTTAGGGTTAAGGCTTTTCAGGTCCATAAGGACTTAATTCTTTGAGTCCACTAGGCTATGAGCATATGTCATCTTGATGAGCTTAAGTAGAGCACTTAACAACACACGCATGACTCTTAGAGACAATGGCTTGACTTGCACCTGCACTTACACATGGCTCTCCACGGATGAGGTGGTGGGGAGGCAGTTTCCTTTGGCTTGGGGTAGCATATGAGGGTAGTACTTCTAGGCGGAACCTCTCTTCTTCTTCTAGTGAAGGAAGTGCACCTCAACTTGGTCTAGTGGTGATGAAGGCTAAAGACAGAAGCCGTGGGTTGCAATAAAGCTTCAAAAGAGGGATAGTCTACTGGCTCAAGAGGAAATTTCTTATATGCTGCACCATGTAGATATGTTGTACAGAAGTTCTTGAAAAAAAAATGCAAAAATGCAAAAAGAACTCCAAAAAAGTGGTGGGTCAGATTGAAAATTTAATAACCCCACCGGAGTATACATAGTCAAATAAAGCAAAAGCTTATGGTATCAATGTTACATCTCATGAAGCTTGCAGCGGGAGACTTAGCTACACTAGCTAAGCTTCCAAAACTCTATACTTCTACCCCCTCTTCTTGAGCCGGTTGCACTTGAACTTAGAAGGGAATACCCCGCTTCTCGAGGAAAGAGTTGCTAGACCGAGGCATTAGAGTTACCAGGTTGAGGGAGGTTGTTTCTTTGTTACTTCTGAGGTGGGGAGCAACATATCACTTACACCGCATGGAAAGATTCATGGTCATTAGAGTTTGTGTATGTAGACTTGTTCTGATCTGGTTTATTGAGGAGTCTTGCCCATAGATTGGTGGAACTTGGAGACTGTTGAGTTTTAAGCTTAACTCCAAGTAAGGATCCGACACATTAATAATCCAAAGATCTGATCGAGCTCCATATTTCAAGTTAATGAAGGAAAGTTTAATAAATCAACCTTGATCCATGTACATCCTCTTTTTCTTTTTCTTTTTCTTTTCACTTCTTTTTCAAATAAGTGTTTGCTAAGGGACTAGCAAAGTTAAGCATAGGGGGGTGATGAATACCCATTCATCACTCTTTATTCTTATATTTTAGCTACAAAAACCTTTGCAAATACATGTAGATATGTGTAAATACAAATAATTACCAAAAGCATGCATTGTGTAAAAACCTGTAATTAGCATGTTTTTGTGCAAAAATAAAAGAATAAAGAGTAAAAAGAAAAAGAGGGAAATATTTAGAATAAATATTGAGCAACTTGACCCAAGGGAGGGCTCAGCATGGGCCTGACCGCATAAAAGACAAAGTAGAGGGAGATAGGAGCTCATGTGTATATACTTCTGTAAATAAATAAAATTATATTTTCCTCACCCAAAAATATGCTTGTACATATTTTGTGTATATTTAGAAACCATTAAAAACAAAATAAAAATTTAAAAATCAAAAATTCAAAAATGCCCTTTCACCATGTGTATAGACCATCATCCTTTATTTATTTAATCCTATAAATAAATGAATTTATTTTTCAAAACTTTTTGTGAATACTCTAAGGTATATTTTGTAAATATATCAAATAAAAAGAAACACAACAAAAATCAAATAAAAACAACAAAAATTAAAAATACAAAAATACAGTGTATATACCATGTATATAAATGTATATAACTATTTATTTAAACTATGAATATAAATAATTAAAATAAAATAAAAATACCATTTTGTTCTTTATTTTATGATGTAAATAAATAAAATATAAAATGGGCATAAAAATACATAAAAAATAACAAATAAAAAATCAAAAATTAAAATCTATATAGTGTACATATCCCTATATATATAGCTACCCTATTTTTATTTCAAAAATTAATTAAAAATCACCAAAAAATAGAAAAAAATAAAAGAAAAATATTTCATGTTTTGAGTTTTTCTTAATTCGGCCATTTTCTACCTTAAAATAAATAAACAAAAATTTCAATAATGGCAGCTCCTGATTGGTCACGGGGGATTGTTGACCCCGGTCAACTCCCCCCGCGGACTCCTTCCTTTTCTGGAAGATGCGCGCCGCCCCGCCTTCGCCGATTTTTTCCACGCGTCTCCAGGCTGTCGCCCACGCAAACCCCGTGCCCGGATTCTTCGCCGATCATCCATCTCCCTCGCCGGATCTTTCGCCATGAAATCCACGCCTTCCATAGCTGCCTCCATTCAACCCTAATCGGCCCTGTCTCCATATATATCCCGACCTCCGCCGCCTCCGCGCCTCATCCTTGGCTCGCCATTCTCATTCCCGTGACCTCCAGGGTGATCACCGAGGTGACAGCTCGCGTTTGCCCCTGTTGCAGTGAGGAGAGGGTGCCCCGACCATTGATCCGGCGTGTTTCGCCGCCGTTGCTCCGCCACCTGGTGAGCATCGAGCCTCAGGCCTTGACGCCCTTCGAGGCTACGACCGGGAGTTAGCCACACTCCAGCATAGTCTTCTGCTCCACCCAGGTAGTCGATTAGCTCGTCCATTTCGTTTAATTTCTGATTTCGCCCAAATCGTATCTCCGACGTATTCCCCTGATTCCGACCATCTCGCGTAATATCTCGACCATCCGACCCGACCATCATCTTCGCCAGACCTCTCCGCATCTTCTTCACCCCTTCATCCAACCAGATCGCACCGGATCTGGGAATCGAGCTCCTCCGCCGACCACCCTCGCCGGAGCTCTCCATTCCGACGCACCACGCACCTTCACTCCGCCTAACGGGTCGAGGCAATTTGCCCTCGACCCGTGAGTCTTCTGGTTTGCTTTTCAGGTCAAGACAAGGGTCATCTGAGACCCTCGCCATCCAGCCAGGAGACCCGGCTCCACCGCCTTCGACCGAGCTCCTCGGAGTTCGGTGCGCTCGTCGGAGACCACCAGCAGACGCGGGAGCCTTCCGCGATTCTTCTCCGACCTCCAGAAGGCTCTCCACAGGATCCTAGCGCACGCACGAGCCCGGTGAAAGTCGCCGGCGACTTGTTCTTCCAGGATCTTCAGCCGCCGTCCGATGAGGCCTCCGCTCCAGTCTTGATCTCAGCCGTCCATCTTTCGAGGAGCCGCGACCGTTGATCATCCAGAGGATCTCATCTGGACCGTTGGTAGCAGAGGAGAGAGGCACCTGAGCCCTAGCCGTCAGATCACCCACGTGGCCTCGCCTCAGCCGTCGATCGAGCCCAAGAGACACCGAAGAAGAGCGCCCGCCGTCCCGAGCCGTTGGATCTTCCACGTGGCGCCTATCGAGGCCGTCGATGATAATAAAAGGGGTAAATTCATCTTAGGCCCCTCTGTTTGTTTTATTTCAATTTAGTCCTGTAATTTTTAAATTACGTTGTTTATTTTCTGGGATACTTGCAATAAGGACCTCGTACTTATTTTATTTGCACTTATACCCCTGTCTACGTGGACCACGTCCTTCGTCACGTGAACTTTATTGGGTTAATTGCAATATCAGCCTGTAGTTCTGGATGTTACGGATTGAATAAAATCTTTTACTTATTTGCATTTATGCCCCTGTGCGTGATTTAATTTCCACATGTGCGATATTTTTTGGGTTATTTGCAGATAAGCCCCTGGACTTTTGGTACTTGTTACCAATAAGCCCTCGGAACTTATTTTTCTTACATTTGGGTCCTGAGTGCCCCAGACACGCGCCTCGCGCGTGATTTCTTGGGTATTTTGCACCAGACCCCCCAGAACTTTTGGGTATTTGCACTTTGGTCCCTGTGCACAGTGCCCCTCCTTTGTTTTTGAATAAAATATCAAATCACCTCCAAATTCGATGAAAATTTGACACATGGCTCCTGCCATGGTGTAGAATTTTTGTGAATTTTTGAGGACATTGTTGATTTCATTTAGGTATTTTTAAAAATTCAAAAACCTTGCTTTTAGCTACTGTCTAGATATAAAAATACCAAAAAATTATAAAATCACCCCCAAAAATTCTAAAAAAATTAGCTACCGTTTCTTGCTTGTTGTTTGATTTTCTAGCCAATTTTGGCTATTTTTCATTGCTTAAAAACCCTAAAAATTGAAAAACCCTCAAAAACTCATAAAAATTATAATAATTCATTGAAAAATCCAAAAACAATAATTAAGGTGCCTAAATTTTCCTTATTCTTCCTAGATTACAGGAAAATTACCTCCAGGGCTTTTTAAGATCCTTAAGTATTTTATTTTTGGGTCTAAAAGCCTTGCTGGACAGTACCTTTATTTTTAGCACTGTTTAATTTTTTTTGAAAATAATCTACCCATTAGAAAAATATCAAAAATTCACCAAAAACACTTAAAAACCCAAAAAAGCATAAAAACAATTTTTCTTGAATTTTTTGCTTGATTTTTGGTGTGTTAAATAAATTGCTCAAGTGTGCTTGTTTATACTTTCTTTATTTCCCTTCACATATTAAAAAATTCTAAAAAAAATTAATAAAAAATCAAAAACCACTAAAAATTAGCTTCTCTGAAATTTGACCTACTTAGTTTTTCAATCGTGCTCCTTGTGTTCGACCCTGGATCGCTATACCAGGTAAAAAGAATAGCGAAGACCGCTTACATTTCTTCATTGATTTCTATCATTTCCGAGTGGTTTTATCAATTTTTCTCGTTGACCGAATTGATCGATTAAGGACAACGGACATTGTGATTTATCTTCTACCTTAGTCGCGCCCATTTTCGCGTCATCACAATCTACATTCCTCGGATCCTCCGTTGGAGTTGATTTGCTGCAATTCCAACTTGAGCCTTAGATGATAGTAGGCATGGCTCGTTCGAGGTCCGCTTTTGCCCACTCCGACTAGTGAGAATGCTACATTTGACCTTCTTCCATTTCAATGAAAAGCGGGTTGCCTACAACCTCCTCCGCCTAGGCCTCCTCGACAAGCCACTTCAATCTATTCCCCTTCCCTATCCGCCTGCTCTATCAAAATGCCGCAGGCTAAGAGGGGATATTTCGTCATGCAAGTCAATCCTCATGGCAGCATGGTCGCGTCAGGCTAAGGCACTCTGAAAAGTGGCTCCTACACCTATCTAAGAGCCTAGTCCACTCGGACCACGACACGATCCAAAGGGCATGCGATACGAGAATCCCCTACAAAGAGATTAGACCATGACCATTGCGGCCACATCCGTGAGCCCAGCATCAGTAGACAGGTGCTAGAAAAGCCTCGGTCAAGCCCCTGACTATATATGACCCAGCTGGAATGTTCAAATATCCTAGAACAATCCAAGGCCCACGGCTAAGAGCAAATGAGCACGTTTGATATTATTATTTTTAGGTAACAAAATGAAAAGTGTTTTAATTTTCTGCAGCATTTTATACTTGTGTGTTTTGTTATAAGTTGATTTTAGGATTTTAGTTACAGGTATATTTGCCTATGTTTTGATAGTTTTATTTTTTTTATTTTGTAATTTTGATTTTATTATTTTATTTTATTATTTTGTGTATTTTAAACTTATTTTTATACACATAAATATATTTTTATTATATTTTTCTGATGTTATTATACACTTAAATAAATACATGTATTTATTATAAAAGTATAAGTATAGGAGTTTCATCTATGTGTTTTATATACATATTTTATTTTAATGTTTATTTAATAGTTTTATTTTAGTTTTAAATTGCTCATATGTTATGAATAATATTTCAAAAATTATAAAAATATAATATAATAAAAATAATAAATAATAAATAAAATGAAATATTTTATTCATGTATATTGTACAATAGGGATCCAAAACCTAACTTTCACACCTCAACTTCAAAAAATATGAAATCACTCTCATTAAATATCTTATTAAAAGTTATATAGATTTAAAGGAGATTTTTATACATTTTGAGTTTGGATGATATGGGTATGTGAAGTTTAGGTTTTTGGATTTTATCATGCGCATAAAAGGTACATTGTATATTATTTTTGTATGAAATAAATTTTGTATTTTTTAGACAAATTTATCTACAATTTCATGTACAAAGTTTCTCTATTTGAAATGTAAATAATAAAGAATAAAATAGGTCCCAAAAAAGTAATTATCGGCCTATTTTGTAGAGTGATCTGACTGTATTTTCTGTACAATTAGCCGCCATATCTCCACTACTTTATTCCTTGTCGACTAAGTCATCATGATGACTGAGTCTAGGGAGCTAGGGTCACTTCAATTTCCTTGACACTTCGCTCTTTTTCTTTTCTTTCCTTTATTCTTTCATTATGGTAATAAATACAAAAAATGTATTATATTTTATACACTACATTGTACGAATTAATGAAGTTTATTTTGACAAATTAATGATATATTCATGCATTTAGCTAGGGTTTAAAGGCCAAAATGAAAGAATAAAGGTAACGCAATGGAGATTCATCATCCCCCTATACCTACCTTTGCTAGTCCCTTTCAAACACTTATGCCTATAAGTGCGAAGAAAATAAAAAGAAATAACTTGGAATAAATTTTGAATTTAAATTTTCCTTAGTAATGTCAATATTTTGAGCTCAGAGAAGACTTTGATTAATGATGTGCTTGGAACCACTTTGACGTTAAGATTTGTGACACAACAGTCCCTAGGCTCCATAATCCTACCATTCAGTCAAAGTCACAGTTAGGTCAAAACCAATCCTCTTAATCTCATATGCCTTCTACCTTGAAGTGATATAACCATATGTGTGAATTGTGTTATCTCTCCCCAGACAAAACTGTTGAACAAACCAAGGATTCTGCTCTTCTGGTAACTCTGAGCTCCTAGAGGTGACCAACCATCGAGAATGGGTGGATCGAAGTTAGCTGGAGGGAAGTTTTACACCATTCTCCCAACATACTTCTCCCCCATCCGATAAAGCACCCCACTCCAGATCTTATAGGAGACGTCAGATCATAAGGCAACAGCACCATTTGATCGTACCTACAGATCTAATCTCAACCGTGGACGATCAAACCGGCATCTACCGTTAGATACACGTCGCTTGGCAAGTGGAGCATCTAGAGCCGTCAGCCAGTGTATTTTGTACTAAACCCCTCGTACCTTTTTATTTTTCTTTTTAGTCTACAAACATTTAAGTATAGTGTGATTTATTTTATATACTTTTGCATATTAGCCCATGCATTCTTAGTATTTTCATTAAGGTACATTCAACGTCTCCCCACGTGCTTGTGCACGGGAGGAGACATGGTGTTTTAAACTTGGAAGCTCAAATTTTTATTATTTTATTTCAATCTACTAATTTGCATATGTAGTATGATATTTTTTTGGAGAAATTGCATCGGGCCCCGCACTTATATTAAATTACAAAAATACCCCTCCGAGTATATATTATTGAATATTTTAGAAACATTACATGTTTTCCTTTGAATTTCTACGAGGTATTTAGAGTTAGTTCAAAAACTTTAAATATTTGCCAAAATACACTTGTTAGAATGTATTTTCTTTATGTAATTTTTATTTTGTGAAAATTAGCTCTCGACCATTAAATTTTTGTGGAAAATTCTTTAAATACCTGACATCTACATATATCACATATTGGATATTTTAAGTTTATTTAATATTTATAAAAAATCAAAAAATCGGGTTATCATTCCTTGTTTGCAATAAAAAACCATAAAATATAAAAAAGTTTTGAAAAAGTACCAAAAAAAACATATTTTCTTTATTATAGTATTTTACAACTTTGAACCAAAGATCAATAAAATAGAAAAAAGAAAACCCTAAAAATTAACAAGCTCTAGAATCCAACTAAAAATCATAAAAAAATTTATAAAAAATCCAAAAAAATTACTTCTTATTTCTAAATTTTATTTAGTATATTTATTATTAATTAAAAATAGCTTTGGAAAATTTTGTGTCTTTTCGATATTTTTAACTTCCAAGGCAATCCATCATATTTATATTGTTAACTATTTTGGACTTATTTAATCATCTAAAAATACAAAAAGTAGTATAAACATATAAAAATAGAGAAAAAGATAAAAAAATAAAAAGATTTTATTTAGGGAATTTTGAGTACTTATAGGTATATACATATGCCTAAATAGTATATTTATACTTATATTAGTCCTATTATTATCACTTATAAATCAAAAAATATAAAAGTTGTAAAATAAAAAATATAAAAAAATTATAAAAATAAAAGTCCATAAAATATACAAAAATTAAAAGCTCACAAAATCTAAAAATCCAAAAATACCCAAAATCATTTATTATCTTTCTTGGCCAATTTTTTATTGTCTATTGTCAGTTGTTTCATGTGTTCGACCCCTACTATATTTTTCTACTAAACATATATTTGTATGGTATAATATATTTTTATTAACACTTGCTTACTTTTGTGGGTTTATTTGTATTCGATTTGACTCTTGTGAGCGGTCGCATCAACGATATTTTATCTTCGTCTTCGTGAGGATATTATTTTAGACCCTCACAAAATTCATCTCAACAGTCGCTAAGTGTTTACAAGTCCAATTGTAAATCCGTTAACATTATATTATGATGACAATTAATATCTATGTTTTCCTTTCTTATTTTACTTTATGAATTCTATCTAGGACTTCCTTAGTCAAGTGGTATTTTAAATGATATTTAACATGTAACGCCAAGTTACAATAAAAAGAAGGGATTTTTACACCTATAACCCTGAGTAATTTTGCAATCATATTCATAACCCCGCATAATCATGAATTATGCATAGAACCCTAAATAGTACTTAACTCTTACACACATAACCATGTGTTAACTTCCTTCGAATTTTCCATTAACGATGATGGTATCCATCAAGTATTTTTTATTTTTTAACCTTTATATTACCGTTATTTACAAATAATGCCACACTCTCCTTCTTCTCGAGCCAACTAACCCCCCCCCCTACCGACCTCCTCTCCATTCTCCTCCCAGAACTAGATCTCATCCCCTCGTCAAAGCCCCCCTCTCCAACCTGCAGGCCTCCCCCCTCCCGCTCATGTTTCCCCTGTGCTCATCGAGGTCCACGCCCCCTGCCTGCGAGCCTGTTCCCTAGTGTAGAGGCCCTCGTCCCCTGCTGCGAGCCCATGACCCCTCTCCCCCCGCAACTGCGAGCTCCCCGCCTGTGCGGCCCCCGACGAAGGCCCGCCCCTTCTCCCCTTGTGCGGCCCCGACGAAGACCCCACACTCCCTATTGTCGGTCCCCATGTTCCCTGCAAGCTCCCACCTGTGCGCCCCCCCCCCACCCCACCCCCACCCATGCGCCGCCGACAAAGACCCCCCACCCCTGCGGAAGGCCCCTATGGCCCCCTCCCTCCTTGCTGTCGAAGCCCGCCCATGCGACATCGCGATCTCCCCAGTTGTGTGGCCTCCGACAAAGACCCTTCACCCCCCGCGAAAGCCCCCTACGGCCCCCTCCCTCCTGTCGAAGCCTCCCCTGTGAGACCCTGTGATCATGCGATCCTTGAGGAAGACCCCCCACCCCCGCGGATGCCCCTACGGCCCCCTCCCTCCCTGCTGTCTAAGCCCCCTCTGTGCGACCCCACGATCTCCCCCACTTGTGCGGATCCCGATGGAGACCCCCCACCCCTACGGAAGCTCCTTGCGGCCCCTTCCCTCCCTGTTGTCAAAGCCCCCCCTGTGCAACCCCGACGAAGCCCAGCCTACGAGCTCCTCCCCTGTGCGGCCCCCGACGAAGCCCCACCCCTCATCTCCTTGTGCGACCCCGGACGAAGCCCACCCCATGTGGAAGGCCTGGCCTACCCTCGTCTCTGTACTACCGCTCGACATCGCCATGCATCACTCGTCCCCGACCATTACACCAGCTGCCATGTAGCACTCCTTTCCAAACTCGTATGCAGGTGTTGCTCGACCGAGAGAGAATGGACGGGATTTTTTCCTTTTGACTTTTTGCTGATCCCAGCTGTTAAATCGTCACTTGGTTAGATTAACTCATTCATCTAGTTGAGTTAATGAGATAAACTAACGGAGGGTTATAGGTGTAAAACAGAGGATTATTTAGGGTCTTGGGTGTAATTCGTGATTATACGTGGTTATGAATGTAATTGCAAAATTACTCAGGGTTATGGGTGTAAAAATCTCTAAAAAGAAAGATAACTTTGATACTAAAATATATAGAACACCTAACTATCATATTCTCCTTTTCACAAGCCAACCTCACAAGTTCACATTGCAAGCATTTAAACCTTGTATCTCCTTACTCAAGTGGAGTTTACATCATCTTAGATCAAGTACATATGCTTCAATCCCAACTCCATAAGGCTACCTTCATTGACTTCATTCTCTATGCAAAGATGCGAGATATAACGCTCTTTCATTTCTTATTTTCTAACCACAAAAATGCACAGATGTTGATATTGTTGCCTCCTAGGTCAACATCTTCTTTGATTTTGTACTACCTTGCCGATATATTCTTTTCGACAAAAAACGATAATATACTAATTTTCTTTTTTTTTTGTTTTATAAAGTATTATAATTATTATAGTTGGATTGTTAATCATGCTAAAACCATAGTAGTAACTCTTATTTTACATCGATTTTGTGTCAAAAATACAATCCTCAAGTGCTAATAACATGAGAATAAATCATGAAGTGGATAACATATAAGTAAATCGGATCCAACCCAATCGGTAATATGGATGATCGGATTGGTTTGAATTTGATTATCTAATGAATTGGATTGGATTGACAAAAGTTCTAATCCGTTGATGTTGGATTGGACATGTGTTGAGTTAAAATTCGATCCAATTCAATCTACATGCACCATATTTCATATTATTATTTTGTTTGGCTAAATATTTTTACAATAATATCCGATCATAATTCGATTAATGTTCTTATGTAATCTTCATTTGAACTAGATTTGTAAACGATTGAATATTCAATCCTAATTCGTATTCGAAAATTTAAAGATATGGTATGATTTTCAAAATCGATTCATATCCAAACCCCTTATATCCCTTCTTTGTAAGACGGTAATCCTATGCTAACTTTTTTTTTCTTTTATTTTTCACACAATGAGAAACGATCCATGCATTACAATGATATAATCAAATTATAGGAGAATCTCTGGGTAATCATTGTATTGTATTTTTGTGTAAGTTATCCAATACGTGAGCGGCTCCTTTACTTTTACAGAGGTGCTGTAATGCATGGGAGCCCATCGATCGAGATATGCATCAACCATCTCCACTCCAGTACCCTTCGGAAGTCATCTGATGGTGATCGAGCAACACCCCTGCTTTACAGCACCTACTGTAACAGCAGGAGATCCGTCTCCTATCCCACACACTTCCAATGCGGTCCTTCAAGTAATAAAAGGAAGGAGAAAACATTTGAATACACATGCTTTTCTGAGCAAAAATTTGTACGGGCTAAAAACGTGTGGCAATCCGCCATCTGTACAGCAGCCTCGCATGTCAAGCGCCCAGAGTCCCAAACCCGATCCATCTCTTCATCTTCATCGGCCTCCACTCCAAGCACCCACCACCCTCCATCTGCCTCTTCCCTCCGGCGTGCACCCTTGGACGCTCCATCGCCTCCCCTATATCCACTCCGAATAACCTCACCACAGTGCCCTTCATCTTCCTGAATGTCTTGCAGTCGATGTACAGCTTCCTGTCAGACCCCAAGGACCTCTGGAACACCACCACATCGCCGGCCTCCAGTCCCTTCTCCTTCACGAAGAGACTCCACCCCTTCGTGAGAACGTAGCTCTGGCTGCTGTTCCAGTACGCGTACCTGAACCTCCACACCTTGCCGGAGGGATCCTCCATGTGAACGAGCACCCCGTCATCCTTGCAGCGCATGGGGAGGTGCCTCTCCGCTTGCGGCTTCGGGATCACGAGCCGGTTCAGCTTCCCGACGTCGCTCGGAGTCACCACCTTGTCGAAGAGGTGCTCCCTACCCAAGCCGGTAGCCGATGCGGTCGTGAGGGTTAGGTAGGTGTTGCAGCCGGCCGCGGCGTCCACGCCCCTCTGGCGGAGCTCCTCGTGGTAGGTGTGCTTACGGAGCATGTCGACTATATCGCCCTTGGACCGAGAGAAGATGAACCGGAGCTGCTCCGCCTCGGCGTTGTCGGACGCTGAGAGGGGCCGGAAGTTGGTGACCGCATCGCGGCCGCGGAAGCGTTGGACCGCGACGTCGTAAACGCGAGCCGCTTCCTCCTGCGTGTCAAAGGTGCCGAGCCATACACGCTGGTGCTTCTCGTATATCTGAGAGCCCCACCTGCCGTTGGGCTGGGGGACGACGCCCTTGTAGACGGAGGAGGGGAGCTTCCTCCGCTCAACAACGATGTCGGTGGCCTGTTCAGGAGGGTCGATCACTACGCTGACGCCGCTGCCATGGCGACAAAAGGGGACTCGATGATGATGATGATGATGATAGTCGTCGTCAGCTATGCTACTTTCGACGTCAGATGTGTTGGAGGATTCCATGTTCTAGAGTTTAGAGGGCAGGGGGGATTCAGGATAAGAAAATACAAGGGGAAGAGGGGGATGAGGTGATATATAGTGGATAGTGTCCATGCATGGATTGAGATGTGAGGAGTGGGGGGATGAATGTTGGGGGTCCAGGGGGTGTAAGTTGGAGGATGGGTTCACAGGGAGTGGGGTCAGTTCATCCCCCCCTGCTCTTCTGATTCTCGTGCTTGCTTCTGACCAGTTTATTATTGTCCTATTTTCTCTCGTTGCACTCTCTCCATCTCTTTCCACCTCTCTCTCTCTCTCTCGTGCTATTTGTCATCTTTGAAATTATGATGCCAATTAATTCGTATCTGGTGATTCCTTTCAACAGAATGAGAGGCGATATCTGCAAGGATGGTGGAGGGGGAAGACGACCTCCCCCACAGCCTTTGATCTCGACCGTCTGCAGTGGGCACGAATAGGATGGGAGACCCAATGACCGGGCTGTTTGTTCATTGGATACCAGACATGACCGGTTTGTGACTCCCTAATGGTCATTTTCCACGCAGGAAAAAAAATGTGATTGTTCCTACTTGTACCCTTGCAAACCTTGTTAATAAAATCTATGCCCATTCCTATTTATTTATACTTATACTCTTGTTATTGATGTTCAGAGTTGGAGATGCAACCGGATGTTTTTGAAGCCCAAGCGGAGATTGAACCAGAAATCTTGCTGAAAATATCAGATCAGGTTGAATTATGGAATCGAATCTGTTCAAGCGGATGATGATGTCATCATCTTTAAAAATCAGATTGAACCGAACAGGTGACAAATAAGTGGTTGAACCATCTAATCAAACCACAATGGATTAAATCATGCAAAATAGATATAAATTACATAGCTAATGTATATATCTTATATTATACATAAAATATATCTTTAACATGCAACATTAAATGTTATACATGGAGATATATATATATATATATATATATATAATATTTAACTAATATACTTAATTGGAGGTCGATAGTTGAAGTTATATTTAAATTCCAATCAATATAAGAATTTATGATGGAATAGTTAGTTACAGGTTTTTCTATGGATTGTTAGAGGTCATTAGTTCAACTCCAAACAATAATATTTATTTTGAATAAAGTCAAATTAATTGCGGTTCAATTTGGGTCGAACAATCCAGTTCGATTTTCAAAACACTGATGCAAATGGTCGGATATCTAGATATTAATGTTACCATATCCATGTCCCTTTTTGAAATGTGAATAAGGACGTGGTTACGAATATTGAGTAATTTAAACTTACAACTATGTTTATATATGAAAACATATATACATAGAGGGACACCAATATTTCCTAATATCAAAGAAAAATCTATATATGTATCTATATTAGAATAGACATGGATGCGAGTGTCAAAATCTATACAAAACATATACAATAGCAGATCGAATAAAGATATATCCATATACATATGCATCCTTGTTCATAATTCAAAACGTTAAAAAATATGATGTAAAAGATCCATTGGTCAAAACGATAAGCAATATAATATAAAAGACTTAATTAAAACAATCTTTACAAATAAACCCAAAACTTTGTTATATTTAGTTGGTGTTCCTTTTCTTTATATTTCTAAATGCATGACTCGTCGACATTAGTGATAGCGGCATAAGCGTAAATAAAGGTGTTTTATAAAAAGTTGACATATACAATCTGAAATTGATATGCTACAAGCGTAAATAAAGGTGTTTTGGATAGGTTTTTCCTTCTGGCATAAGGAAAAACCTATCCAAAATTTAGAACACTAATTTTTTTAGATAAACGATCAAACTTTCGTTCATCAAAAGGAAAAGTAAAGTTCATAGGTCAGATAGGGCTCAACAGGCGAGTGACAACCACAAAAAAGATAAACCAAATATTTAGTACAACCAAAGATAACCATCCAAGGAGCAAAAGAGTGGGTAATATTCATACCCACAAAAAATGAATAAAGATAAATATATAATTCTCTATGGAAGGCCGACAGAGATTCAATTGGATGGTAGAGGCTTCACTTTTTTGCCATCATATGACGACAAGTGCGTGTGTGTGTGTGGGGGGGGGGCAATAAATGACTAATGACTAATAGATTTTTAGATTAGCAAAACAACCAAAATTCAACATGTTAGGCAGAGTAGTGAGTGATAATCTAGCAATGAGATGATGAATACAAGTGTGAATAGTGATGTTAAAAAAATCCATCCAGGCTCTTAAGTTTGAAATATTAATAGGATAAACAGACAAAAAGTAGAAGGGCAATAGAAACAAATGGGGAAAGGTTTCATGCCAAACAAAGAGAGCATTCATTTAATGAGGGGATATACGGGAACAAGGGTCTATCCTGAGCCCTGAGTTTATTGTGGTATAATGATCAATGGGAGAGTGAGATTCGAGGGTGGAAAGGTTTTGATCAAACATATATATTGAGATTAGCATTTAAGATTGTAAAGTTGATCAGTCACTTTTACAACGGATGCCGTGATTGGGAGGATAAGAGAGTCAATGGAGTTTGGGTAGGGATGGTTTTTAGATTGAAATTTCTTTAAGTTTTGGTATGTCTTGGTGTGAGTTCAGTTTCCAATCAAGGGCTTTTAGCCAATTTTGTGTGGATCCTAGCGTCGAGTGTGCTTTAGACAAGGATATGTTCTCATTCTGAGCAAGCTCCCAAAGGATAGGAAAGAGTTCACAAAGGAGAGGGTCGCCACTGAGGTTGTCTTTTTGGGGGAGAGATTGATCACCCGAACCAATGCCACGAGAGGTCATGATTTAGATGGCCCTCGAGTCAATCTTGATAGATCGCTAGCAAGGTGAGTCATGAGGATTCAAAGGTTCAAGGATGGGGATAAGCCGAGAATTGTGGAACCTCCCTCTGATAATTCTGAAGAACAAAGATGTCGGGTATTCTTGGGATTTGATCCAACATTTGATAGCATTGAACAATTGAAAGTTTCCAGGTTTAAGATACCTTGACCATCATTAAATCTGGAGCGACAAATGATTTTCCATCTAGCTTGATAGCGAGTTTTGTCCTTAATACTGCTCCATAGGAAGCGCCTCCTAATCATATTTCTTTCAAGGAGGACATTTGTTGGCACCTTAAGGGTGCGTTTGGTTGGTGGGTTAAGGCGGGTTAAACTGGTAGAGTGTAACCCCTTTTTATGTTTTAGTGTTTGGATAGAGGGTTAAACTGGGGGTGGATTAGAAGTGGGTTTGGGGTGATATGATTGTATTGGATTTTGAAAAAGTGAGTAGTTATTGTGATGTGATTGTATTGAAGTTTGGAAAAGGGAGTAGAAGTGGAGTAGTTTATAATTTTTATATGATATGATGGTATAATATATTATTTTTTGATAGGATTGATGATGTAAAATTGATTAATTTAATTTTTTAAAAAAAGACTAAAGTGGGGCCTACGGGGAGAGAGGGGGATGTGGGTTAAGGGGGGTAAACTCCCCTAACCCGCAGGTAACCCGCGAACCAAACGCTACCTAAGAGTTTAGAGCATATGGTTAATTTGTGGTAAAACGCAAAACAATTCGACCTATTATTATATTATCATACAAGTAATATAATAGCAACCGCTTATTATATTATTTGTAAATATGTATTGTTGGAGCATATGGATATGACAACTAATAAAACAATAGGTCGAAAAATATATGGCGGACCATAAGTATCTACATACAACCTGTCATGCATTTTTCGACTCAATAAGAATGCTACAAAATTATCAATGTTCCCAATAATGTTAACTAATTAATAAAAGTCCTACATACACAAGTTTAAAACGATATGTTCACAATTATAAGCTAAAGAAATATAATGCACTGACTCGTAAAGAGTCGCATGTTTGGAGGAAAAAGAGTTTCATGAGCACAATGGGACAATGCCTTCTAGGACTTGTGATAGAAGGCCAAAAATAAGTCTTTTGGAAGGGCCCCTGTATGGAGATACTTCAAATAGAAATAGGACATGTTTCTTTTTGAGTTCAGGAAGACCCCTTTTTTTGTATAAAATATCAGTATTTTTGTAAAATAGGTAAATATTTTGTATAATAACAAAAAATATTTTGACGTTTGTTTTAGTAAAAAATACTGGTTGTATAAAACACCAGTATTTTTTGTAAAATAGGTAAACATTTTGTACAGGGACTTTTACCCGGCATACCCTATAATCTTTTCGAATTACCGCTACGACCTTCGAAACATCTAATTCCTCCCCCGACCCCGTAAACTTGCTAACCCTTACCTTACAGACCATGTGGTTAACCCCCCGTTCATTTACCCGTTAAAATTGACCCGATTCCGTTATGTTCATTTATATTATACCCAATTTGTTTATCAAATTTACATTTAATGCCACTCCATCATCCCAGATGAGTTGATCCCCCCCCCTACGCCGCTCCCTTGCCAGCGCCAAGCTTTGAGCCTCACCACTTCCGTCATCGAGGAGCCTCGCGAACAGCTCCTCCACCCCTGCTCTCCCCTCTGCCGCCGACAAGCTCCGTCCTCAACTCCTTCCCTCCTCCTCTGCTCGAATGATCTGTATGGACCGAAGCTTCCCGCCCAAGTCCCACCCTGCTACCCCCTGCCTCGCCCCCCCTCCCCCCCCCCCCGCCCTCCCCCCCACGCCGTCCCCTCCCAAGCACCCTGCGTTCCTTGCGCTGCCCCCTCCCAAGCTCCCTGCTCACCCTCCCTCGCGTTGCTGCTCCCTGCGCCGCCCCCTCCCAATCTCCCTGCTCACCCCCGGCGATGGAGCCCCCCACGGATGTTGCTTCCCTGCTCTCCCCCCGTCGGTCTACTTTGCAGGATTCTTTTTCTATTTTTTGGCTAATCCTAACCGTTGGATGGTAAATTGATTAGGTTAACTCAAGACTAACCCAAGTAATTGACTCAAATATAGTTAAAATTGACGACATGGTTTGTTGGGTAAGACGGACCAAGTTTACGAGGTCGGGGGAGGAATTACGATGTTTCAAAGGTCGTAGAGGTAATTAGAAAAGATTATAGGGCCTGCCGGATAAAAATCTCTTTTGTATAATAACAAAAAATATTTTGACATTTGTTTTAGTAAAATATGTTCAAGATTATTTTAGTAAAATAATTTTTATTTTACATTGTGCAGTTTTGCATTATAATGTGTGATTATAATACAAAATATTTACCTATTTTACAAAATTTTCGGTGTTTTATACAATATGAGGGCGGCCTTCCTGAACTCATAGAAGACCATGTCCTGTTGAAAGTGACCACTATATATATTACTTATATGCAAGGGAAATACTATTCACATGTTAATAGTTCTCATAAATATGTAAGAACGTGCAACAATGGCTTAAATGATGGTTAGAATTCCTATGCGCGGTCCCAACACCACCGGAACAATATGCACCTATAATGATGTTTTTTTTGAAAAAAAAATCCATCACTATATTACCAACGGTTAAGTATATACCGATAATAGTATCTGCAACAATTTTTTGTATTTGAAATTAACCACAAATACCATATCAACACTTATCCATGATATTTTCCAAATATTTGCTAATGGTAGCTAACTTTTAGTTCTCCAGTCTTTGATGTCTTAGATATTGATGGTGATTGAATTTTTTTACAGAGATGTTTACGTAGTTGCTCATTGATTATCATGCTATCACTGGTAAGGGTCCGAGCGCGTAATTCGCGTTCTCGCACTTCCGCTACCTGCACAGTTGGATCTGTTACATTTGCATTCGCATTCGCTCCTTCTTCGGGAACCCCTTGAGTTAAGCCTTACCAAAGGCCTATAAACCGATAACGAAGACGGGTATTTTTTAAAAAAAATTAACTCGGGAATGATCATTAATATTTACTGAAAAATGTAATAGATACCAGAATTTATCCTTCACATCTCTACAGATAGCACGATACTGTTGTAGGTGATAGGCACTAATTTAGCTTGTGCCTCCTCCACAAATTGTAGTGGCTGCGTCCATCCCTGCTCAGATCCAAAAGGACTGCGACTTGCTCAAGTTGAGGGGATGTTGTTGTTGTCATTGCACTGCACCTGCAAGGTTCTCGGAACCTTACCAGGATAGTGGTGCACAAGTTGCCTGCCGATTCCGATCCCCATATATAATTGTACACAGGTTCTGCTCGGCGACGTCCCAGTTCACGTGCCTATTTATTATATTATTAGATCTCATCTCCCATCGTCCAACCATTTGCATGGCTCTGAATCTGCCGTGATTGCGTTGGGAGGATATTTCGTCGTTGTCATCTTGCATGGAATTCTCTGCATGCGGTAGAAAATAGTTTTTATTTCTCAGAAGCACTCTACGCTGCACAGTCTCGGAATATAATTGTTGGCAGTAGTGCTAAATTCCAAGTTTAAATTGACCATCTGATGAATATGTCTCCCTCTGTGCGTAACTGGAAATACTGGAAAGGGATCTTAGAGGCTTCCTGATGCATGATGGGTGAGTTGCTTCCGTCTAACGTGCAGGCTGAAGATTTAAGTACCTCTTACTGTTTAGCATGTGGAATAAGAACATCTTAATTACAGGATGTCGGAGCCTCGTCAAATTCTTCAAATAAGTCGTTGATATGTGGCAACTGTAATGAGGACAGAAGAAATAGATCCAGTATAATAGTGGGGGATACTTCCGCATGCATCTTTGTGGTTGTGGATGACATATCTGATCGAACAAATTATTTGGTATAGGAGTCATATTAGAATTGAGAATTTTGAGTAAATACGACTCTTAATCCAAATAGTAATTGAGTTGTATTTTTATATGTAGTCTTATGGATGAAGCTTGAGGGAATAAGAGTTCGAATTTCTGACAAATCGATTCTTGAAGGTGAAGAAACTTTATAGTTTAAAGATGACTGATTGGACAAAGCTCGAGGCGTACTTGGATGAATTCAATAAGATTTGTATGGACATGCTCGCACTTAAGAAGAAGGATGCAAAGGTAGAATCTCTCTTCAAATTAATTAGGAGAATAAGATACCGATCTTGTTGAGTCCTCTCCCATCTTCCTACAATCACATTATGATGGCATTGCTATATGACAAGGAGATCTTCGCATTGAACGAGACAGTTGCTTCGTTGCTTATGATTGAGTATCGACGGAGGCCGACGGATGATGCAACTAATGATGAAAGATCATGTACAGGCAACCAAGGTTAAATGTTCAAAATCAAGGGAGACGTGGTTTGTAGGTCGATCCAAGTCACGAGGTCCAATCAGATGCTTCTATTAAGACAATGGGTCACAAAATAACTAATTGTTTCAGACGTAAAAAGAAGAAAGAAGAAGGTCGATGATTCTGAATCCAACTAAGAGAACTCTAACGGAGCCTGTGAGGGAGACTTGCTAGCACGTTTTAGGGAGATTAAAGCAAATTTAGGATGCCTTCTGAACTCAACATGTTCAAATCATGTATGTTCATCCAAGGAGCAATTATATACATATTAAGCATGCAATGATGACACGATCAA